>OZ010713.1:24198707-24655621 GCA_963932345.1 Ophion ventricosus | reverse complement strand
GCAAGCCAAGTTTTTTATATTGACAAAGGAGAATTTTTTTAATAAAACGTATGCTTCTTAGTACTTTCGACTGTGCTCTTTCAGAATCTGGGGTCGAAATTGAGTCTTTCTCAATTATTATTGGGAGTACAATAAGGTCTCCGCCGTTTTTTTTTATAAAAAATTGGGCATTTATTGTGAAAGAACGATACTTTATGTTTATCAAAGTATTGTCCATCGCTAGCCACTACTTTTTGCCATCTTCTGGCAGCATATGGATAACGCGTCGGAAGAACGCTTTATCTTTTGAGGCTATCCACAAATCGACCCAATTTTTGGTATCTTCATATGATGTGAAGTGCTGCTCAGTATCGGCCGTGTGTCATCGATCGAAATTAAATTATAGTCAGAGGGAGCAATGTCTGAAGAATACGGCGGGTGGGGTTAAAACTTCCCAATTGAGTGTTTCCAAGTAGGTTTTGACCGGCGCTGCAACATGTGGACGAGCATTATCATGCAGGAGAATAATTTTGTCGTGTCTGCAGTAGTAGTGGGGCGCGTTTTTCCTTGAGTGCTCGGCTCAATCTCATCAAATGTGTTCGGTAGAGAGCCCCAGTAATGGTTTCGTTCGGTTTGAGCAACTCAAATACACGACACCAAGCTGATCCCACCAAATACCCAACCTGAGTTTTTTTTTCCATGAATATTCGGCGTGGCTGTCGATGTTTGAAGCATGGCCAGGTGGTCCCCATGATTTCCTCTTCTTTGGGTTATCGTAGTGGATCCATTTTTCATCACCAGTGGACTATACGATGCAGAAAACCCTTTCGCTTATGCCTGGCAAGCTGCATTCCACATGTGCAAATCGGGCGTTCAACGTTCCTCGGCTTCAGTTCATATGGAATCCAATTTTCCTGCTTTTGAATCATCAACGATTTTAAACTATTCGAAATTGCTTGTTGAGTCACTCCTAATGTAAGTGCAAGTTCTTGCGTTTGGCACGAATCTGCCTCCAATAATGCTTCCAATTCCACGTTTTAATACACTTTCGGCCTTCCGCTACGTTTTTTGTCTTTGACGTCAAACTCACCGTTCTTAAACTTTTAAAACCACTCACGACAACTTCTCTGACTTAGAGCAGCGTCACTATATGCTTCTACAAGCAATCGATGCGCCTCAGCTGCAGATTTCTTCAAATTAAAGAAGTAAATCAAAAGTTCCCGAAAATGGCGCTTATTCGGCTCAAAACTCGACATTTTCGCACGAAAAAAATTATGTGATGCTGATGCAAAATCGCTAATATTTCAAGGTTATGGTCTTGCCAGATGTCCAACCTTACGATATGACGTTTTACATCTGACAATTTCAACCATAACCTCCTGGTGAGGTCATCTTTTGATGTGTAAACATCTTAGCGCTCGGTACACGGTAGGGGCTAGCTGAGACTTCGAGCGTCAGACGAGTAATTATCAAACGGCGGAGACTTATTTGTACTCCCAATATAATAAATATGACCGCAGTAAGATAAAAAAAAAACAGGGAAAATCGAAAAAAAAAATTCTCATGATTTTTTTTCTCATTGAAGACGCAGAAATATTTCATATTTTTATGAACCATGAGTGCACAAAATGGTTGTAGTTTAACAGTATATTGTTTTTAATTCGTCGTCATCATCGTTTTTACTTCCAAACTGACGAATTTAACGTGAAGATCCTAGAATATCCTTCTCCTCACCTATTACTTTACGTTTATTAAAAAATGGACAACCTATTATGAGTGTAAATAATAATCCTTCAATTCATTCATGTTTTATAATGAAATATTATATTTTCAATGTGACGAATAAAAAATGACGACCGTAGAGGCTTAGGAATCTTTGATCTTTCTATATTTTTACCTTGTTTTTTTTGTATATTTCATCACTCAACATCATTTATAATACACATATATATTTCTATGAATGTATGTATTTTCTCAATAGTTAAAATAGTAAAAAAAATTATATTGACAAATTCATTCTAGGCCTTGTATAAATATATTGCAGAGTGCGTATGTGTACGAGCATGTATGTGTACTGGCTACCTAAGGAAGTATTATAAGGACCTGATCAGGCAGCATTTTAAACGCCTGGTCAGGCAACCGGATAATGGCCTGACCAGGCAGCCAAATAAGGCCCATATGTGACAGAACGTGACACTTTCTATTAGGGCGCTATCGCTATCTATCCCTTATAAGTGCCCTACCAGGGCAGTCAGGCAACCTGAAAGCGTCCCGAATCGGACCCTATCTAAATTTCTACGTGGGCCATTACGCGGCCATACGCGCGACATGTTTAATGACCCATGATTCGATGAGGTGTGAGAAAGAAATATTCGCCTCCATTTTACATACAGTAAATTCCTTTTGTTCATTGTCCAATTCCTCTCGTATGGATGTCTTGTACAATTTCTCTTGTCATTGCCACTGGGTTTCAAAATTTCTTCAACAACTTGCTGTCATTGCCATTGGATTTCAGTATTTATTCAAAAACTTCCTCTTGTCATTGCTACTGGATTTCATCCACTAAAACTTCTTTTTACAATTTTTTTTTATAAACCAATTGAACTACCCATCCGAAGTACGGCCAGAAAAAAAGATCGGACATTCTGGAATAATTTGACTTCATATAAATCAATCATCTATTTCAAATTAAGCGTAAAAAGTTTTGTCATTATTGGGGCAAATGACGTTGAAGTTTGCATCCTTGTAATGCAACGAAAAGTAATTCTTTCGAATCACTCAAAAATTTTTATTGGTCGATTTAGGCTGTAAAAATCGCTCAAACGTTTGAACGTTTTCTTATTAGAAATTTTCGACTTGAATTTTCAAAAAAAAAAGGCTTTCCATAACGATAAAGATAAAGAAAAAAAAGAAAAAGATGAAGAAAAAAAGAAAATATCGTTGCATTCAATGCAACGATATTTTCTTTTTTCTCAATCTTTATCATTATTGAAAGCCTTTTTTTTAAATTCAGGTCGCGAATTTCTAATAAGAAAACATAGAAACGTTCGAGCGATTTTTACAGTCTAAATCGACCAAAAAAGTTTTGAATGATTAAGAAGAATTAATTTTTGTTGCATTGCAACGATGCAAAATTCAACGTCAGTGGGGTAATTAGTTTTTCTGTTTCAATTTTGTTAAAAACTTTTTGATCAACATCAATGTGCGCAGCACCCAGTTCAGATTTTTTCGAAGTTTTATCTCAATGTAAAGGGCTCAAAAAAAAAATGAACGAAAATGAAACATGTTTCAGCGATTCCAAAAGTTCAAGCTTGAGTTCAAGACAATGATGCCGCGCAAGACACGAAACATAGACGCTCCTGAAGCAATAATTATTTTGGCGAAATGTTTTTGCCGCAGGGAATAATACCGTGCGACTTCTAACTTAATTGAGAAACAATAATCAATTGTCATTATTCGTAAAATTTATCACACAAAACTCAAAAGTAATGTAATATGATTTCAAAAATTCGGATTATTTTTGTATCGGATGAAAAAGGGATGCTGCCGACCTACACTCGACGATGATTCACAGTAGTCTTATATTCATTTCGTAAAGCTTACGTTATAAGGCTATACTTGTTTTCTTGGCACGGTTTTCAGCGAATAACGGAAACTCGATATCCTCCAACGAATTCGTTAGCGTTGAAAAAAGTCTAAAATTGTAGTTGCAAATTTCGTTCTGTTAATAAATATCAAATTACGCTTGTTCAGGGAATATCCCTCTCTGGAAGCCAAATTTGAAGGGTCAGAATAATGAATTTTTTTCTTGTAACACATTGGTTGGAATAAATTTTTTCCCAGCATGTTGTACACGTGTTTGTGGTTACAATGTAATTTTTTCGGAAGAAAATCTTTCAAAGTGTTCGCGGTGCTGCAGTTGGCATTGCAGTCCTCCAGCGACGAGGCCCGAAACGGCGGGATCTCTACCAGGCTCAAATGTAATCTGAACCGAAAACAAAACAAAAAAATTCTTCCGATATATCCAACTGGTTATGGGTTCACGATCCACTTTTCGAAATTTCACAAAATACGAAAAATGACAGCTTCTCCAAAGAAAATCTCATTTTTCTCTTGAAAAACAGCATGCTGAAGTCATTGTTATTAACAAATGGTTCAGCGAATTAAAAAAATGCGATCGTGAACCAAAAATGACTCTTGTTTGAACGCCAGCTGTTGCAAATTCAAGTCAACAGTGTGAAAGTCACTCAAGATATCAATCCCGCCGTCTCAAGACATGTACACACGTAGAAATTCCAATAGGGTCCGATTCGGGACGCTTTCAGGTTGCCTGACTGCCCTGGTAGGGCACTTATAAGGGATAAATAGCGATAGCGCCCTGATAGAAAGTGTAACTTTCTGATCAGGCGTTCGTGACAAGTTGTATTAGTCCTTCAATCCCCGTGCAGAAATTCGTTGGGGAGTGTCTAGATCCTGCCACATACCTATAGAGATTTGATAGGGCCGCCAAATACAGGATGTTCATATTGGAATCCAACTGGATTCCGCGCTATTTCCCGATTGCGGTAGTTTAAGAATTTTTTTTAAATTCTCGAACGGAATTTGGTGGATTTCTCAAAAAATCTTTTCGGAATTCCTTATACAAATTTTTCGAGGAGTCCCAAGACGCATCCACATCTCTTTAGGGATATGCTAGGGACACCGCAAATAGGGAGTCCTCATTGAGGTCCAATTGTTTTCAGCATTGTTCCCTGATGAACGCCGTTTGTGAATTCTTTCCACGTTCAAATCGAAAATATGTGAAAAGTCAGGAGAAAAAATTCGGTGTACTGAAACATAACCTGCATGCTTAAAAAAAAAGCTTAACCTGCACGCTTGAGAAAATAAATAACAGACGATAATTACAGTGGACGTTTACTGATGTGACACAAATCGATTTTTAAGATATTCTTCTTTAAGGTAGTAGTCTCGCCAAGGCGTTTTTCTAGAGATTTTTTTAAATTGTGAGGCCCCATTCAGAACACTATTAAGGCGGGCAACCACTTTAGGAGACCGAAAAATTGGATGATTTTTTGGATTTTTTTATTGTGAAAAAAAACGGAAATTTCCGTAACTCTGACAATAATTTATTTATATTTTCATACATCTCTGGTAATTTTTTCAAATTATTTCACGTATTAATTAAGGTGTAATCCGCTGTGTCCCTTGGCGTGTCCTCATCGTCGTTGTCGATTTGCGGGAATTGTGCAGCTCGCAATTCGCATCTGAAATAATCCAACAAATTTGTATACATTCTTGAGATGTTTTTTAAGAACATGAACCTAAATTTTGAAAAAAAGTCGAGAATTGAATGTTGGAACTTGTTTGAAAATAAATGATCGTTTTTTAGCATTTTTCCCCCGGCATTTTGCAATAATACATATGTTTTAAACAATCTAATCTTTCCAACTTTAGGTTCATGTTTTAATAAATTATATTATGTAAACGTGTTCCAAATTTGAAGATGATCCATCAATTAGTTTTTCAGTTATGATTCCCGCAAATTGAAAAAATGTCGTTTCGAGAAAAACACGTTTAAAGTTTGACAAACGAAAAGCTCAAAGTCAAATGTGTTTAATCAAATGATAAAGTGTCTTACCGATTAATCAGCGATTCCAGCACCATACAGCAGTCCTTCCTCTTCCTCGTGCAACTCATTTGAAGCTTGCATTTCCTCTTTACGAGCTTTTCGAGCTTCTTTTGTCTCTAATAAACTTTTTCTATTTTGCCGAGCCACACGCATCTGATCCATTTGCTTGGCTTATCCGTAGCTCTGCCTGCCAACTACGATTTGTAGTTCATTCATAACCATGAGTAGGGCTGAATTTCCTTCATTGAATAAAATAGCAGCAAGAAATGCCCCTATCTCGATTATTTTGTACCCAGAATACAAATGTTTTGAAGCTAATCGCCAAACAGTCGAGTTTGAGTTTGTTTGGGTTATGAAAACCCAAACAAATCCAAACAACCAAACAAACCCAAAAAAAACTACCTAACGAGGCGCTCGTGGATCGGAGCGGAGTTTTTATCATTTATATACATACCGATAGAAGGAATCCGAACATCGTTTTGAAATTTCCAGGCTGTATTCTTAAGATATTTTGCTAACGATTTATGAAATTTAAAAAAAAATAGATTTTTCGAAGCATCGAAAGTGGTTGCCCGCCTTAAATGATTACCTGCAAAAGGATTCACCGGTCCGTTTCCGAGATACTGGCAATCAAAGATTTCACGGTTTTACACGTGTTCTTATGGGGAGAAGTGGAAAATTTCACATTTCACGCAATAACTTCGAAACTTTTTTACATATTTTTTTTTAATTCTCAATTATAGAGGAACATATTATAAAGTGGGTAAAAACAATTCATGAACTTTGACCGTCTAGTTTCGGAAATATAGCTTTTAAAATTAAGCAATGGCTAGCGACGCTAGCGCCACGAATCGACTGGAGCAGAATAGAACTAGAATACAGTAGTGTGTGCATATCCGTATACGCAGAGTTTGTACGCATTAGTAGCCGGAATGAATAGTCTGATACAAAAGTGAGGGTTAGGTAAACATTATATTAGGCGTTTTCATCATTACTTTATAAGTCTCGACATCCTGATAATATGTAAAACCTACGTTATAAGGATATTTCGAAGCTTTCATCGATTGAGCGGAGAATAAACTTTTCAACGTGACGGTGGCGAGACTAATATCTTAAGCGATTTATACTTTTTTAAGATCCACTCATTTTGTATATGTATATATTTTGTTTAGAAAATTGAACATATAGAATGCGACGGGATTTGTCAAGAAACGTATCGGATTATCTTCGGTAATGTGGGAATTAGGTTTTAAATTTAATTCGAACATTGGACTCCAATGGGGAATCCCGATTAGAATCCGATGTACGAGCGTGACATTTTAGTATAGGGATCCAATGCAATGGCCCATTGGATCCCTATCATGAAGTAGAGACAAGTATAGGAATCCAATTATATCCCTACGACAATTTCTGCACGAATTATTTTCTGCACTACGCGTTAAAAATAATCCAGCAGCAATCACGTATTATCAAGAACGAATGAATTGTTTCAATTAATATTTACAATTCATCCAATTAATATCCTCGTTTTTACGATCTCTAGATACATATATGCATATCTATATTTTTTATTTTCAGATATTACTAAGAGACTAGCGAATAATAATCGATACTCGAAATGTCGGTCCCGGGGCCAAAGCTCGTCAACAAACAATTCAACTCTCCGATAAATCTCTACTCGCCTCAAGCCGTACAAGAGACCCTGGATCGGCAGACGAAGATCCTGGCGAACGGTGCAGTCGGGTAAGACCAATTAAACAATCATATCTTATCAATAATTCATTCGAACATTTAACCATTTTCACTTTCGAATCAGTGTATTTAAGGAAACTTTACCAACGAAACGGGTCGTCGAAGAGTAGTCAATAGAAAAAAAAATGTGCTCACTTCTTTGGTACTAGGAATTTCCATCGTGGGCTTTGAAAATTCAATAAAAAAATAATCGAGATGTATCCTGTGCAGAATTGTGAACAGACATTCTATATTTTGTGTCGGGCCCTAGCCAGGGTTGCCTCCTTCGATTCACTCGACCAGGTCCTTTCATGGAACCGACCAGAAAGATCACAAAATCGTTTTTTATGGCTTACACTATATGTTCAGAAATTGTAATGTTCTGGCCGAAATACATTGCGAGCTAGTACACTTTCATGTAATGTATAGTCGGCCAAGACCTTGACATTTCCTGAAGAGTGAAGCTTAAGAACGTTCTAAAGCTGCATTTATAATTGATTAGGATGAAACTAATACATCTGTTGTAATTCCATTCACTATTATAAGCATTTTTTTAATCGATGATAATCTACGAGAATAAAAATGCTCATCATAAATAATGGTATTTTAACGAGTATCAATTTGAACATAATGAATAACCAAATTATTTGATAAGACAATAAAGTAAAGGAGGTGGTTCGTGGTTTTTAAAATCGACGTCACCTTGTCAGGAAATATCAATGTTTTGGTCAGGAAGACATTACCCGTATGTATTTCGCCAACAAACCGCCGGGTGGCTAGGAACGAAGCGCTTCGTGTACCTAAGGTACGGTTCTACAACGATAAAACTTCGACCCATTGTTATATCACTAACAGAAGTGCTATGCTCGAAGCGTGCACATTCACTTATGGTTTTGTGATACTTGTGAAATAATGAGTATCGGTATTTATTTTACTCGAGTATATCGCCAAAAGCCCCTTTTCAGTACCTGCAAAGGGTCTATCTATCCGTCCGCCGGTTTATTCCTCATGGCCCTGTCAGTACACCATCACTTTTCTCGTCGTTTTGCAGCGATTTTCCGATCCCTTTTCTCGTCAGTTTCTGATTAGTTCCCTAAAAACGGAACGGCGGATTAAGGCCTGGCCTAAGGCCTGTTACATGGCGAACCTGATCCACGTTGGACGGCCTGACCATGGCCTGATATTATCCAGAGAAGGCAGATAAGGGCACGGACAGAATTAAATGTTAAAAATTACCGTGCAGTAACGGTAACCAGATGACAACCCTGAAACTTCGCTTATTATTACTGAGTAAAACACAGATTTTCACGAAAATAAAATAAAATTTCTTCTTCAGATAGAAAATTTTACCAGATTTTCTAGTAAATTTTGACGTGTAACAAAATACGCAATATTTAAATTTAAAAAATATATAATATCAGTGAAATTTTACTGTGCATTTTATTATTTTATGCCTTTCAAAAATGTCTATAAAAAAGTATCGTCTTTATAACAGTTATTTTAAGATTTATTATAAAATTTAATGAGTGTTATAGGAAAATGTATTGTGCTCTCGGTAAAAATTATCGTGCGCGCTACCCTTCTGGTATAGTAAAATTTTAGCTACGTATTTGAAATTTTCTGTAACGTGAGTTAAAAAAAACTTGTCGCATACGAATTATTATGCTTTTCTCACTTGTCACCACATTGAAATATATCACGGTAATTTTTACCGTGAAATTCACGACAAAAATTACTTTTTAATTCTCTCCATGGGGCAGTACTTTTTCCCGACTCGATTCGAAAATTTCACAATCATTCACTATACAGGGTGAGGCACATAAAGTGTTACAGAGCAATAGCACTCAAACTATTGATCATATCCAAAAATGTTTCAGACAAAAGTTTCAGTGTTCGAGAAGGCCGTCATACTGGACCACCCTATTTTTTTTATCGGTGGAGGCGCTGAAGCTACGTCAAGGTCAACTCCACTTTTTTAAATGGAACCATGTATTTTTTTTTTATGACATTATTACCGATTTTAAGACGAATTCAGCGACCTACAACACAAGGTCATTCTAGTCACGCAAAGTATGAAAATAGTCGAAAAATCGAAAAATATCGGAATAATCACTTTCAAAGGATCCACTAACCTTGGTTTGGGTCTACCTACAGAAGATGCTCGAAGTGATGACCCTCGACTTGTAAGCACTTGTTAATTCGCTGATGAAAAGATCGTCTAACTTCAGCCAACATTTGTGGTGTAATTTCGGTACATGCTCGGCGTATTCTTTCTTTCGTGTCGTCGCTTAAAAGCCATGTGCGAATTTTGTTGCCTATCCGGATAACGAGCCGCATACAAATCTTGGGCGTTTCTGTAATGTTTACGGCATTCCCCCAGCGCCATCAACATATCAAAAGATTCTTGAAAATCGTTCATTTTCGCGATCCGATGTACTCACATTAGAAGGTAATGCGTGACTAAGTGATATGTCAACAGAAAATGCGTACTTGCTGCCGATAAGAAACATTGGTATCGTAAGAAATGAAAACAGCGATCAAACAAGTGTTTACAAGTCGAGGGTCATCACTTCGAGTATCTTCTGTAGGTAGACCCAAACCAAGGTTAGTGGATCCTTTGAAAGTGGTTATTCCGATATTTTTCGATTATTCGACTATTTTCATACTTTGCGTGACTAGAATGACCTTGTGTTGTAGGTCGCTGAATTCGTCTTAAAATCGGTAATAATGTCATCGAAAAAAAATACATGGTTCCATTTAAAAAAGTGGAGTTGACCTTGACGTAGCTTCAGCGCCTCCACCGATAAAAAATAGGGTGGTCCAGTATGACGGCCTTCTCGAACACTGAAACTTTTGTCTGAAACATTTTTGGATATGATCAATAGTTTGAGTGCTATTGCTCTGTAACACTTTATGTGCCTCACCCTGTATATTTGCAGTAAGGTAGGGGAGCGCGGGGTTGAAAGGGCCGATTTTGAGTAATTGCTCTAAATAACTATTAAAATAAAATCCAGGATTTTCAATTTGTAGATCATCTAGTGTCAAATTTAATGTAATTTTTTAATTTATATTTCTAATTTGCAATTTTACAGTAGTTTATGACTGAAACTCAAGTTAGTGGAACGAGGTTACGAGGCATAATTGATCCCACTATGGGGCGTGTTGTGCCATTCGGAATGTGGAAATTTTAAATAAAAATGAATGTAATTAAAAAATAATAAATAAGACTAAAAAATAATAAAAATATTGTAATTTTTATGACAATGTTTCTATTAATCAAATAATAATCACTAACCTCAATGGGCTGTCCTTAAAATTAACCCTTTATAAAATATATGAGAAAAAAAAGAAAAAATAATCAATATTTCTCCTTGTTTCAACTAATTAAACAGAACATAACTTCTTAATTTGTTCTTATAGAAAGATAATTTAAATCTTTTAGCATTGCAAATGCTTTTAAAGATGTATATAGGGGGTCCGATTCAGCGAGATGTCACACGAAACTAACGCTACCCCCACTCCACTGCCGCTGTGTTGTAGCAGGGTGGGGGGAGCTGCAACATGCTAAATGCCTGTGATTTGTTAAAAAATGCTGCATTACATGTAGAGTCATTTGTGGTTACAAGTTGTAAGTTTCAATTTTGCTGGGTAAGTTTCAACATTACAATGTTGGTGGGTTTGGGTTTGGCTTTGGTTTGGTTTGGTTCGGGCTTGTTTGGACTAGTTTGGGCTTGCTTGCATTTGTTTGGGCTTGTTTGGGCATGTTTGGGCTTGTTTAAGCTTGTTTGGGCTTGTTTGAGCTTGTTTGGGCTTCTTTGGGTTTGTTTGAGTTTGTTTGAGGTTGGTGTGGTTTGGGATGGGATGGATGGATGAGAATGTGAGTGGGAGAGTGCGAGAGTGAGAATGTGAGAAGAAGGTGAGAGAGAGAGAGCAACTCGTATTATTTGCATGTAACTTTTTTTATCACCCGAAAAGTCTGATTACATTTTCAATGCCACGAAATACTTGCACTTTGTGTAATATCTGTAGATTTTTAGACACATTTTTAAATACTTTGCAGTAATAACTACAAATAACTAACAAACAAAAAATAAGGTTATAACAATAGATCACTTGGGGGGGCTGGGGGCCGGTTGTGCCGCGGCGCAACCACCCTCAGCCCCCCCCCCCCCCCTCCAACGAACGGCACTTTCAGCCCCGTTACAAGTACACACACATTATATCAAGGGAAAAAAAATATTAATTCAACCGAACTCCGACTTCAATATAACGTTCGATTTGTAAATCATTAACTATCGTTTTAATGAAAAACCAACATTCATAGATTTTGAAAGTTAGCCAGTAGGCTAAAAAGTATAAACACGAAAATATTTACTCACGTGTCGCGAGAGCGGTCGATTACACAATACCGCAGCGCTTGCGGTCGAAACCACAACTAAACTAAACAAAAATGGCTGTCGCCGATGTACAAGTGTTAGACGTTTTGCGACGCAGCATGAAACTGCAGTATCTCTTTTCATCTTTGAGATATTCTCATCGGGACTACTGACCCATGGCACTTTTAGCCCCGCGCCACCCCTACACAGATTCTCGACGTTTTATCGTTCGGCTCTGCCATATGTATTTACCAAACCGTGTGAAAACGCTGTAAATGCTTTGTCCGAGTGAATACCTAACAAATACAAGTGACAAAAAAACACTTTCAACTGGAAACTCGAGGCTTGGATCCTGGTTTCTCAAGCGGGATCCACTCGGACATCGGATAGGATCACTATTTTGGTTCCTCATTGAGAGTCGACTCATTGTGCCCCACAACTCGGTGACACATTGTCCCCTATTAGTAAATTATTTTATTATTAATGACAATAACTATTAATTAAACTACGAATGGAAAAACACAAATCACTGAGTGCATTATCAATAATAAAACTATCGATTAGGACCGAAAACCCGAGCCGCTACAGAAAGTGACGTTATATTTTACGTTTTCCCGGCAAGAGAAATATTTTTTTCCAAACCACAAATCAATTTTTTATTTTTAATAATCATTTGTGAGCTGCTATCGACTTTCTTTTAGGTCTGACGAAACCAAATATAAATCACGGTCCAACACAAATTTTTTTGGAATTTACGAGCTACAAACTTCCGAGAAACCGCGTGTGGCTCACAGTGCCCCGTGACACATTGTGCCCCACTCTCCCCGATGCACATACGCAACACTCAAAAAGTTAAATGCACTTATCTAAAAAGCAATATTGTCTTTGTACCAACTTTTCCAACGGGTGCAATACTAATAAACGTTTGTTGAATGCGACTGAGGCTATAGAACGATCCAGTTTTTAAATAATCCAATGTTCAAATACGTTTCGGGTCGAATCCTGACTTTCTTTAGAATTTATTCACTAAGATAAATTAAACTTCGAGGCACACGGGTGATCCTGCTCGAAGTCCCCTATCGATTACTCAACTGAAGGCCTGACGTTGTAGCACACCGTAATGTTATGGAGATGTTTTGGAGGAGAAGAAGTTGGAGAATTAGTAAACATAGAGGGTATTATGGATACAAAAGTATTTCATAATTTATTAATAAAACTTATTATTTATTCGAAAAGTACGAATATTTTTATTTTAATATTAAGCGTACAACTTTGCTTCCGCCGTTTTTCGATAGATGGCTGCATCAATGAGTGCTGGCCGAAATAAGCAGATAAAACATGTCACACAGTAAGCTTGGACATCTGTCAACATAAAGACAGCACCACATTAGTGAATTTGTGTTTGCATCATAAATTCATTCTCGATCGAAGATGTCAGTTTTCGAGCCAAATTCTCGTCATTTGCGGGAAGTTTTGATTTTCTGCTTCCGTTTGAAGAAAACTGCGGCTGAGGCGCATCGAATGCTCTCAAGTACTTACGACAAGTCTGCTCTTAGTGAAAGAACATGTCGTGAGTGGTTTGAATGCTTCAAGAGCGGTGAATTTGACGTCGGGGATTGACATGGCGGTGAAAGAGAGAACATTTTCGAAGATTCCGAACTGGAAGCATTACTTGATGAAGACTCGTGCCAAACGCCAGAAGAATTGGCAGATGGGAAAGAGTAGTAGCTAGCGATGAACAGTACTTTGAATCATGAATAGGCAATCACTTTTTAAGAATAAAGCCTCAAATTATGGAAAAAAAACGGCGGAAGCAAAGTTGTACACCTAATATAAGGAACAAACATGAAGGTACAAAGTTGTATACGGTACAAATATGAAACACAATATCCGATAAATAGCCGCCTCGTCTCTGTTTGCAAACGTTCACTCTTTTCACAAAATTTTCAATAACATTTTAGCATAATTGCGGTCTAATTTCATTAATGGTGCGTCCAATTTTCCTTGAGCTCCGGAATGGTCTGTGGATCATTGGGATACACTTTTCCTTTCAGGAAACCCCAAAGAAAGAAGTCCAATGGCGTCAAATCGCACGATCTTGGTGGCTAATTCACATCGCCGCGGCACGAGATAACACGACCATGAAACTACGTCTACAATAACTGCATTGTTTCGCAGTGAATTTTCGCCATTTCTATGCTCTGCTCGATCGTATAATGCTCCATGACTAAACCTCAATACTTCCTGATGCCAGTTGTCAAAGGCTAGCACTCTGTGTTCGCCACCAAAAAAATGGCGCGCAATAAAAAATGTCAGGTCATTTTGAGATACCCTTTATATAAACCCTTTGCTGATTATCCTGTGTAGCTTGGGAACTTCCTCTTTTCGGCACACCTTCGGCCATCTTCCTTCTTCCATCTTTCACATTTCTCCCAAATATTTTGACGCTCTTTTCCACGCTTCTATTTCCGCCTCTCTGCACTCCGAGAATATGTTTTATATATTTTTTATAAAAACATCATTTAAAAAAACTCCATTTGGCTCAAGCATGTTAACAGAAAAAATTTACGATAAGAACGTAAAATTGTGTTATCGTCGTTCATCTATGCGGTCAATGAACCGGTCACGAGGTAAACGAAATTACGGAAAAGCTGTCGTCTATTCTAATACAGCTTGCCAGGAAAGTGCAAGTATCGGTTTCTCGCGTCTTCTACCTAACGACTCGAAGCGAAGAAACGTCACATCTTATGATCAAGCTAGAGAGACTCTCGTTTGTCTACACGTCACGAATCGACAGATAAAGATGTGCTACAACAGTCATCGCGTGGTTTGATGGACTAGCCATGGCCGAGTGTAGACACGTGTGTACATATATAACCGTGGGATGATTCAGAAGACCACGCGATTGCTGCTGCCTGCCCATCGATACTCGGACCTCTCGCGAGTATAGACCCTGTCGGGAAAGACGAAAAAGAACGAGGCTTATTAGACAGCGAGAGAGGAACGCCGCGTCTCGTCACCGCGCTGATCGTGTTATTTTCAGATCGACGCATCACAACGGTTAGAAATAAACTCCGATGCTTAGCTCTTCTCGGATTATTGCGCAAAACTTCGTCTATCGTACTTGACTTAGTTTCGTACTTTTGACGGCCGATCTCTTCTCGGTGTTTCTCCTTTTTTCTTCTCCCACTTTGTTTCTCTCTCTCTCTCTCTCTCTCTCTCTCTCTCTTTCTCTTTCTCTCTCTTTCTCTCTCGCCCTCTTTGACTATCGCGCTTTTGTCAAGTTTATTTACCATCTGCTGGCATATGGTACAGTTGAAACTCCGTTATAGTTGGTACGTATCGTACCAACAATTGTCTCAAAGATCATGAACACCGGAGCGCTTTACCGGCTGCCGACAGTGGAGACTCCCTCACTGCCCATAGACTGCATCGCCATCGTAAGATGTCATGTGCTACTGGTCCGTTTTCAATGCTACCGTGCTTAACGGTGGATACTTGATCGGTATTTGGACCAATTCAGTGATCATGGTAATCAGATATATCTTCTGGTTTGGTGGACTGAAGGGGCAATTTGTGTGGCCATCACACTCCCCGTGCGGAAAGTTGGCAGGGTATACCCAATACAATTCGGTGCCTTCAATGGATTATTTGTGGATTCCATAGTAGGGTTCTTCGTACAAAAGCCGGACGGGGCCCCTATTAGGGAATGGCAGGGTAGGTAGGTTGACTAAAACTATGGTCTAAGTACGGAGACCGAGTGAAGGCCTTTAAGGGTTGTAGTTGTGAATACCCTAGTAGCGATTTCCCCAATAGTACTAGACTTTGCTATTATAGGGGCAAATCAGTATAAATTGCTTGACTATAGAATTTGTGGCATAATAATTATCGAGATCGATTAAGTATAATAATAAAACTGTGCGTTTAGTAGACGAGCTGTGATGCATTGAACCAATACGCATGCGCAGTGCGTTCATTGGAACAACGCGTGATCAAAAGTGTCAAAATATGCGACAGAATTCTAAGCCTCAAATGCATTGAAATAACACATTTCTTTTTCACAATGCACACACACGCACGTACGCACATGGCTGTAATAATTTGTTATGAGGCACCGTTGAGGCAATTTTAAAGGCCCTGGTTATTTTGCCTTCAATGGCCCTCGGTGGCAAAGTGTGACCGGCCACTGATAGCCCATGTGAAGCTTCCAGACTAGGGTCTTAATAAAATTAGGGATAATTAAGATGGGCCTGAACAAAGCCCAAACTCAATTTCCGCACGGCTCACAATGGTTCTATCAGCCTGGAGTTGTTGGGGTCACTGCTGTTCAGGCTCACTATATTCATAGGAATTGCTTTAGAGTGATCTTACGGATATTAGCCTGGAACGACTGAACTTATTATTTTGCAGCCATTCTTTATTATCTCGCGTCCCCCACCACCACTAGCGAAAAGCCATTCTGTCTATTAGCCTGGAACCAGACGAATCAGTATTCCGAAGTTACTATATCTATCAGCTTGGATCTATTGGGGCCACTAGCCCGGGGCCACTCCATCTATGAACATGGATCCATTGGAACAATCATTCCGGAGCCACTTCATTTATTAGTGTCTAGTTTCTACCTGGGGTTTCGCGCGCGTGGAATTTGGCCCATAGAAACTTCATTACCAGTTGCCCCCCTTATGACGGGTTGTTTTAAAAAATCCTAAAATATGCGTTTTATTATTTGTTTCGAAGAATATTTATACCAAGTTTCAAGTTAATACACGCAAGGAATACAATTTTCCATACCAACTTTTACATCCCAGTTCATCGTTTTAGGGGTTGAGTTTCGAAAAATCCTTGCTTCGTGCATCGCTACGCCCTTTGAGGAACATATCTTCCGAATTTCATTGAGATAAAAGCAGGCATTCAGATTTTCCCGTACAAACTTCAACACCCCATTGCACCCTTAATTAGGGGCAGTTTAAAAAAAATCCTAAAACATGCGTATTGTTATTTGTTTCGAAGAATATTTGTACCAAGTTTCACGTAGAATGAAACGTAATTGAAAGGCAAGAAATATAATTTTCCATACAAACTTTACACGAAATTTCGCCTCCTTAAGAGGCGATTTTCGAAACATCCGTTCTTCGTGCACCTCTACACTTTCTGAGGATCTTCAGTGGTTTAGGCTGTGCGTTGTCTATATGCCAGTCAGTCATTCAGTCATCGTTTTACACGGATAGATTCATTTATTATCGATTTAAGGGATCATCACAATGTAAAATTTTCCAAAAAATCGATTTTTTTCGCATTATCCAACAATACAGACCGTTATAACCATGGACCTGGCATCGCCGATTGATCGTAAGGAGACAATTATATGAAAATACCGCATTCGAAACTTTAAACGCGTTTTTCTTGAAATATCGTTTTTCAAAACGGTGTACACCCTCCATGAAAGAGTTTTCAAGCTATCCGTCTCAAATTTTGACACAACATTCTTCACGCCACTCTTTATCTTGCTATAGAAGCTTTTTTCTTTAATCTTCATATTTTTTGGGGAAAAAATTTCGAAAAAATAGGCTGAATTCGATATTTTTTTTCAAATCGCACCCATTTTGTCAATTTTGATTAAAAAAAAACCCTCCATAGCAAGATAGCGGCTTTCATACTGGTTAATAATCTTTTTACAAATTTTGTTACAGATAATATTTATGGCCACAACCGTGTACACCGTGAGGACACTTTTTTTCCAAGACATTTTCAAACGTTTAAAAAAATGTAAAAAAAAATAAAATAAACGATTAAAATTTTTTTTTCTGTTCTTCACGAGTGCTTTGATTTGACATGAAAAAAAAAAAAAATCAGACTGATTAGTGTATGTTAACCATGGAAAAAAAATCGCGAAAATTCTCTATTATTCGACTCGTTACACTGATCCCTTTAAACCTATATTTTTATGGAGCCATTGAGCGGACAGGGCACGAAGGGTTGCACGATTTTAACGCAGGCGTTAACCGAGCTTACACTGTAAAGAGTATGCGATCAAAATCAACAACTTGTGACACGTGTATGCTCACGCTTTTTGACCTCCCAGCGGGTTCAATAATAGCGAATGACGAATCGACAAGCTTTCACGTATATAGTACGTAAATTCCATTCGGAGCATCCGTAAAAACGAAGGTGTCAAAACGAACAGTCAAAGTTATGCTCTCGTAGATCGCACAACTTCTTACTCTCTTACGCTTCGACGATCAAACTTTACGAGGCAACAATTTTTTAAGTTTTTAATCTTAAGCTTTTGTTTGGTTTGTTCGTTTCATTGCAGAATCGACTTCAATCAATTGGCAAAGCCTGCCAATCTTCAGAACAGCGCTGTTTTACGAATGCTCGAGGAGGAGGAAGCCCGACAACGAGCCGGACATCCGAGTGAGTGTTCAAGCCCAATACTCGCGATTAACAATTACCGCTTTGACCTACCAGTTTCTGGATATGACATTTTTATCGTAACATCATTTCATCAATATTCTTACTAGTCTGGCTCATTATGCGTTTATTATCATTGATACTAATACGGTTTGTAATGTTACTTGTCACATTATTTGTTATGAAAAAGAAAACCAGTAGAAGATACCTCACTTTGAGACGAAACTCTGAGGAATCGGGGAAATAATTTGTTTATTTCATCGCTTAAAAAGTTGAACGTACCACGCGAGTGTAAAAAAAAAACATTTGCAAAGTATCTTGCGATGACGTTAAAATTTGCATCGTTGGAATCTAACAATTGTTTTTTTTTTTCATTTTTAATTTCTTAATTTTTATCATCCAGAACCTTATTTTTTGCAAATTGAAGTTGTAAATCTTTAATAAGAATACGTAAAAAACGTGCCGTGGAAATTACTCAAACGTTTTTACGTATTCTTATTAGAGATTTACAACTTCAATTTGCAAAAAAAGGTTCTGTACAATAAAAATAAAGAAATTAAAAATGAAAAAAAAAAAAAAACAATCGCTGCGTTCCAACAATGAAAACTTCAACGTCGTATCATGTAAGCGTTATAAAAGGAAAAAAATATGAACATTTTTCAGCATTTATTCTTTTTTTGATATTACGCTTTAAATAAATGTAATAAATGACGTTTTTTTTTGTCTTTCGTTCTAAATCGTTCTCTAATCGATCTGACATCGGAAAAAGCTGTAGAGAATTTCTTATCAATATCATTTATTAATTGAAATCATAATAATGTTTCATAAAAATGTTTCATGTCTTTTCGAAGTTTCTCGAATCGAACCAAACTAAAAAATTCAACATTTACATCTGCAACTTTTGTCATTGTCATTCATTTTGTTCTAATACGAAGTATATTGTTATAACACTAGAAAAAGGCGCCGACTGAAATCTCTGAGAAAAACGAGGATCTGGCTTCTAACACTGGACTAACATCGCAACAGTTGAAGAAGCAGTGTTGTTTTTTTTTTTTTTGGGGGGGAAATCAAATATCGCAATTGACAATGCTAAAAAAAATGCTTCGCTTGTGCTCGATGCTTTGGTCTTATGAATGCTGCGCGAGAAGCTGTGGATCCGATTGCACGGCTTCCTAGGCCATGTCCAATGTCGACAGCCGAAGTACGACGTCTCATAAGGCCCCGAAGTCATTATCGAGAATGCTGGCCACCATTTTGCCCCCAGGATGGCCGTCACTGTCGCTTATTATTTCGACCCGAATCAGGTAGAACGTTTTTATCGTATTGCAACATCCAGATTGTATTACTATCATTTATATTTTCTATTCGTATTATTATTAATACTATTATTGTTGTTCTGGCTGTTGTTGTGTCTTTCTTTTATGTTGCATCCAAAAATATATTGTGTCAGAACAGAACCAACGTTGTTACCCCCAGAAAAAAATCGATTCAGAATAATGGAAGTCAACTAATGGATTAATTTTTATTTAAGTTTTACTCAAGCAAGCTTAGAGAAATAATTTAATAAAACTTGAACTATTTCCTTCAGCGTAATTTCGTAATTTGTATAAAAAGTAGCTATTTCGTTACGTAAAATAAATGGATATTCAAATTTCGCAATAAAGGTAGTTCTGTACTTTTGGTCAAACATTAGGAATTGTCGGAAATTTAAGTATGGTGTAGACATGACCATCATGGACTGATGTCCAAATTTTCAATTCGATTAACCGTTTAGTTTATGAGATAATAATGAGATAACAATTGAATATGGGTCTTTTTGTACGCGATCCCTATACCTAACACATAAACGGATAGGACTTTGCTCACATTTTTCATTATCGGTTCTGAATGGATCTTAGGATTTTTAAATAAAACCTCTCGTGTATGCAGTACTATTGTAAGATTCATTTAAAAAAAATTGACAATTTTTGACCGTTTAGTTTCGGAGATATGGACTTTTAAAAAGTATTAATGTTATTCCACACGGAACTTGGGCACAACCAGCTGCGACGAGCTGATTGGCGCGTAGCTGGGAACTACTAAAACTGATTGGCGTGCGGGGCTGAGAACTTGAAGTCTTTTGTCACACACGATTGCAGCGCCGCTCTGTAGGAACTACAGAGTTTACAAGCTCTGTCAAAAATTTACATCAACAGCATCATATATAGGCATTGGATTTTACTATATGCTGCGCCGAAACTTTTAGCTCATACGTTTATCTACAGAACGTCCTTAAGCCAACTGTGGATAAAATCAATACATAAGATTTACCGGCACATACATAATTAGAAGAATACTGGAAGATCATAATTTACTACCAAGTAGTAGATAATATGAGTGTAAATTTGAAACGCTGATTTGAGAATCTATCGTTAGCTTATGCAGTTGATGTATTGTTTAAATTGGATATGCAGAACGGAGAGGATTTCATCAATAATTATAAAAACATCATCAGGTGGGACCCCACTGTGACGGTCAGAAAAATAAGCTTTTTTCATGATTTTTTTAAATTGACTTAATGGTTTTTTTGGCTCAATTAAATATATTTTATTCCACATACATTAAAGTAGATTCAAGTAAATTTTTATTGAAAAAAAACAATAGTTGAAGTACAATAAATGGCAAAGTGAACGCTTATTGGAAATTTCCCTCTTCCTGGTGGGATTGAAATCTCTGGTTTGATTCATCTGAAACAAAACAATTTAATTTGCCCTCAATCTGCATTAATGTCGCTATTGTTACGCGTAGCCGTTCTTGATTTTGTTTATTTTTCGAAATACAGCCACGTTTCGAAGTAAAAAGTATTATTTTCACTTAAAATATTTTCATTCACGATTCTTTAAGAAATAGTAATTTTCAAAAAAAAAAACGGCTACGCTCTACGATAGCTATTACAATTGCAAAAAATTTCGTGCATAAAATTTACATATCCAACTATTATCGCTCGAGTTATTGTTCGCACCAGTTCAAAAAAGTGGTTTCGCGAAAAACGCGATTCAAATTTCAAGTACAAACTTGGTATATGTTTGCGCCCTCCCGGTAAAAGTGCTGTAACTCTGTCATTTTAGTAAATTATAAAATAATTTTTGGTACACATATTTTTGAAAGTACATACTATAAGAAAATGCAAAAAAATGGATTTTTCGAAGCCCTCACAGTGGGGTCCCGCCTTAATAATTGGAACGTCAGCCTGAGAAGTTGAAGCGAGGGTCATGAAAAACATATTTCAATTTAAAAATGATGAAATAAATGCTAAATATTGTAGAAAGGATAATAAAAAGCAGTGATGGGCATACCTAAATTACAATGTAATTCAATTATTAATCTGGTTACAAACTAATTAAGGGGGGAAATCACAGTAGCACACAAAAAAATAGGCATATTTTCGGGAATTAATTTTGGCTGAATAAAAGTATCAATCGAAAATCTGTAAAGTAGGTTTTATAGCAATACTAAAAAAGTACAAAATGTAATTTTTTCAATAAAAAATATTTTAAAATGGCGGCTGCGCAGCATATGCCCCAAGGCGCCTATTTTTGAAAGCGTGTCGATGGCCGAAGACGTAGACTCCTTAATTTTTGACCTGGAAGAAAAAACCAAATTTTTTTAGTTTTCATATAACAACAGCTAGCGAGCTACGTAGGATTTTTTCGATATATTGATTTTTCACAAAATGGTGCATGTTTGAAAATAAAGTTAAATTTTTAACAAAAAAAAACGCCATAAAATCGTCCATAAAAAAAAACTAAGCCATATAAAATAAAAATCCTACGTAGCTGCGTGGAGAAAGATATTTCGAAGCTACTGTCAAAATTTCAAGTTGATCGGTAAAGATTTGCTCGAGTTATGTCTTCGGCGAGCTCAAAAAAAGTGGTTTCGAGAAAAACGCGTTTAAAGTTTAAAGGCGCTCGGAGCATACCTGAGAGGCGTTACCGCAGAATGAAAAATTTGGGCACTCGGACACTTTTGCCGTATTCCATCATTTGGTATATTATTTTTAAGACCCTAAAGCACCTTTTAAGCGAAAATTTTTTTTTTCGAAAAATTGGAAATTTTACTGTGATTTCCCCCCTTAAATTACAAAATAATCTCATTGAACTGTATTTCATTACATTTTAATTGTAATGATTCAGTGCATATTATGAAACTTTTTATAATGTATTCAATTACAAAGTAATCTGATTAAAATGTATTCAAATACTTTATAATTTATTTACTTTGTTATTGGTTATGGAGTAATATAGGAGAAAATATCATCATATCCTCTAAAGTTGAATTAAAAAAATGATAAATTATGTCTCATTTGAACTACAAAATCAAAATATTGTTTAGCTATTAGTTAGCAAACCAGTTTATTCGAATTAATATATAATCCATTAATTTTTAATTAGATTAACTTTCAATTTAATTACATAATAATTAATTACACTGGGCACTTGTGGTAACTAATTATTTAAGTAATCTGTTACAAAATAATTAAATTGTCAATTGCAGTATTAATTATAATTATTAATTTAATTACTTTTTGCCCACCTCTGTTAAAAAGGAGTACTTAGCTGACTTATATAAATGTTTCTTCCTAGCAATAGTCCTTTCAGTGAGCTCCGCCGGCTGTGAGAGAAATTTTTCTACTATGAGGCGGATAAAAATGTGGCTTATTGTTAGAAGCACAATGCTTAAGGAACGATTCTCTCATATGTCACTTCTGATAATCGAGAATTACATTATTAAAAAAAAATTCCAGCCTACAAACTGTTGGGCCAATTTAAAGAAAAAAAAATAGAAATCTAAGACTTAATTAATTGAGTACCTACTGAAAGTAAAGTTTAGACTGGTAACTCGATTAAAGACTGATGAAAAATTCATTGATTATTTCTTAAGGCATTGCAAGAGTTTGATATTAACGTTAACACGAACGTGTGTGATTGAAGCAAGTTTCATATTTCATGAGTGTTACGTGATTGTCGACTATTATGTAAATTTAATTAAAAAAAAAGACAAGATACGTGTGAATAAAACCAGTACATGTCGGGCACGTCTGCACCCTCCCCCACCCCCCAGAAATTTTTTTTGGCTACACCAATGTTGCCACTGAACATTTTCTAGGCCTATGTCTCGGATCATTTTTAGTACACGATGATACTCAACTCTTGGGTGAATTCGAAGCTTTTTCTATCGTCCTCCCTTCCTCGCCGATACGAGATTTTTGCTCGCCCCACCTCTCACCCATTCTCGTTTAGTGTGGAGACTCTAAAATCGTTCGTCGGGGTTCCTTACCGCGATTATCATCGTGGTTCGACACAGGTGGATCCCGGTAGAAGATTCACAGGAGGGTTTAGTAGTTGGCGAGATTTCGTTTTGGCAAAGTCGATATTCAGTCGCAGTGGAGCAATTCAACTGGATCGTTTTCTTTTTTTAAACACCCACACACACGTTTCGTTATTCCCCAAAAATTGGTGTCGGTACGTGGTCGTTCATATTAATAAGCACCCTTCTCACGATAAATATACATTTTTTTTTTAAATATCGACCCTGCCAAGAAGACAGCGACAAACGGCAAAAAAAAAGAAAGAGTTTTTACTCACGACCATTCGTCATCGTGGCTTGTACGTCGTCGAATATTCATCGTAGGCGGATAATTTTACGATCTTGGTGATTTGTGCAATTCTCATTAAATCAACGAGCTTAATCGTCGCCCTCGTTAATCTTACGCGAACGAGAAAATTCCGAGCGGCTCTACAGCTGACTTTAAAATACTTGAAATATTCACTTATACGAGTATATAAGCTTCGGGGACATAATGGAAATTGGTGTCGCAGAGCTGAGGTTTTAAACCGGGAATAAGTCTCTCGTCGAATACTCCGGAAAGATCTTCAAGCTATTGCTATTTATACGATTACGTTCACGTGTGAAACTTTTGGGCTAAATTTTCTACGGACATGCTGTTTTCTGTGATTGAGACCCCAGCAGTTTGCGGACAACAGGACCATCTCACCAAAATATTATGACAATCAAATGACACGAAATTTTTTTTTCTTTCAATAATTGCAAGTGTAGATTTTTGTAGTGATAAATTTTTCTTTTGTTCTTTAACGTTTCCACCGTTTTTCGTGAACTCCGTGCTCATTTATGGCATTGATGGAATCCTAGTTCGTGCAAAAGTATTTCTGTAACTCTAAAAGAAGGTTCTTAAAGGGTATATGCCGGGCAAGATGTCAAAACCGCCCTCAAGGCGTTTTTTCACTATACATTAGCGTATTGGTACCTAAAACAAAAAAAACCACGCAAAATTTTAGGTCTCCATCTTGAAAAATTTCCGAGTTATCGAAAACAAAGGTTATCTTATTTTTTTTTAGTTTTATTAATAAAAATAAAACTTTAATTAGTTTTTATTTATTTTTTATTAGGAAAAAATGAAATTAAGGAATAGTTATTTTTTCCAAGTACTAATGGACAAAATACATCAGATTTTTTTTTCTTTCGATTTCACAATAAAACCCGAGTTGAATAAAAAAAATAAATAAAACGGAAATAATTTTTTTAAGGATGTTTCTTTAGACATGCAATTACCAAATGTTTATAGACGACATCTTTTGTACCTCTTCATACTCAGGAATTTTTTCATTTTCTTTAAATTAGTGGAACATGTTGAAAAAAACATAAAATCTGATTTTTTAAGATAATTCGTATAATACGTATTTTCATAAACACTAAAAAATCCTATTTATTCTAAACATTGACAGTTTTCAATTTAATCAATTCTATTCAGACTATTTTACTTGCTTTATCATACTTTTTAGTTTACAATATACTTTTATTCAAAACTGTTTGATGTTGGATTTACAAATGCTTTGTTTGCACTTAGGTAAGTCCTTCAATGAATGTTTATATTTTTATGATACATTTTCATATTAACAATATATATTTACTCTCCATTTTATAATAACGGTTCAAATGCATCATTTTACCTGTTGTTTATTTCAGTATGTTAAAGAATCTCGAGTGCGTGCGTTGCAATTTTGTTTTTCAGAAAGTGTTAAGTTATAAAAAAAAAACTATAGTAACTGAGAAGGAAGCGCGTACAATAGCTGGAATAATAAAAATGGACGTCAAGGTCAATGATTTATTATGTAGTAAACGTCGGTCTTTTATAACTACTTTCTCAAAAACGATGATTACAAGCTCAATCGTCGTCTAGTTTACTTTGGGAATCTAATAGTAAAACAAAATCAGCGCATACACTATATGTCTTATCCCATCCGTTTGATATTCGATTACTTACCAATAAATTGATTTGATTTTGCTTACTCAAAAAATTACCTATAAACACCAGATTAAAATTTTTTTCACCATGTTCCACCAATGCGAAAAAAAAACTTAAAAAATGCCTTAATATAAAGAGGTATAAGGGATGTCATTTGTAAAAATTTGGTGATTGTATGTCTAAAGAAACATGCTTGGAAAAATGATTTTACTTTTATTTTGTTTTAACTCATTTTTTATTGTGGAATCGGAAGAAAAAAAAATTCGAACGTATTTTATCCATTAGTACTAGGAAAAAAAGGACTATTTCTTAATTTTCATTTTCACTAATAAAATATAAATAAAAACCGGCGAAAACGTTTTTGTTTCGATAAGTCAAAAATTATTTAAGACAGAGACCTAAAATTTTGCGTGAATTTTTTTTTCGTAATACGAAAACTTTTTCCCTAAAAACTTTTTATAATGAATTACGATTACAAAAATCAACAAATGCAATGTATAAAACGTCAAACACATTTTTCGACATATTTTGTAGGAAACGTTTATTTTATAGCCTTTTTAAAATTATTTTTAACCTCGTTACTGTTAAATCAAAATTGAGATTAATTTCAATACTTCGAGCATCTTTTCTAACTCAGTATCGATGGTAAATGAAAAATTGCAACAACAATTTAATAAAAATTGGAATATCTGTGACAGAAGATATATATTCGCTGTATGTTGAAAATTATAAAGAATAGTAGAAAATGTATATTCTCAACGATAAACGTATGCATAATGAATAAAAAAATTATATTTATCTAAGAGCAGAGTAGAATCATGCTTTTGATGAGTTTCGTTAATAATGTTTTGGCTAGCTTTGTAGCTTTATTGATTTCGAGTTCGATCATTATGGAGTGACTAAAAACAAGTGTTCGAATTCTTCTTTCTCAGTTGAACGATTATTTTAATATATTCCAAAAATTCAATTTGTCGAGCTAAAAAACATCGACCGTTATTCAACGTATATCGAGATCGCAAATACAGAAAATCGAGGATTCTTGGAAAGTTTTCATAAATTCATGGGCAATAATGATCGTCAAATATAAACTTGGCTACGACGCCTCGACGATTTTAACATCATAATTCGGTTGCATACGCGCGATTAAACTAATGTTCACTCGCGAATGACGCGATTTCGTAGCTGTTTATAATTTGTTATATTGTTACTCGGAAAAAAAAAACCACTGTGGATGCTTTTGAACGCTGCAAAAAGGTTTTTTTTGCTCTTTACGAGAGTATTATGAATATTGTTGGAGCATACGTTTTTGTCGCACTTTCAGCTCTCGAAGGGCCTTCGATATTAATTTATTTCCGCGTTCTAATCTATTGCGAAATCGCAGCCTCGAGAGTTAAAACTGTATCATGTTGACAATATGTATCGCTGCCAAAACATGAAAATTCCCGCGGTCTCGCGATCTTCACTTCCCACGATCTTGGAAGATTCCCGATATAGCGAGAGAGAAAAAAAGAGAATCAACCTCGGCTCATTCGCATGACTTTCAGGGGATTTAAAAAAAAAACCGAACAATGCCAGGGCGATTCAACGATCCCCCAAACGATATTTATATAAATAACCTGGCGTGGCGTCGATACAAAACTGTGAGTCAGAGAACACTTTCCGACTCGCGGCACACAAAATGCACACGGCCCACGATGTCAAAAAATAATCAATGTCTTTGCTGTTTTTTTTCTTTTTCGGAAGGTCGTTCGAAAAAAATATCGTAAATGAGGATACGTCATCATAACTAAAATTTTATCGCGTAGATTTTTTCAACTTTTCATCGCGAAGGTACTGTTTCCATTTCGTCCGCTCTGCATTTTTCTGACTCTACATTTTTTTCGTGGTACCGAATTACATACGTTCAATAAAGTATTGAAAATATTTTTGGCTAACTCATGTGTTGGGAATGAAAAATAACGTATTGCTGGTGAATTATTATTATTAGAGGAGGCTGAATGTACATTTCTTTTTCTTATTTCATTTTATTTATTCAGATTAATGACGATGTTGTGGAATGTAGGAACAATTTTAATAAACAATTTGAAACTGTATCTTTGTCCAGTTCCACTTTGAAGCTTGTGCGGCAGAATAGATGAAATTATTCTGGATCGGACTAAATGGCTCAATTAAAAAGGTGGCCATTATTAAAATGTCAATAATTCCTGTAGTCAAAATTATTTTTGAAATTTAATTTTAAAAATATTTTCTAGGGTCGAACTTACTTCAAAGTTCATTGATGATCAAAAGATTCATTCACTTTTTGTCCAACATAATTTCAGTCTCTCGGTATATCAAAACATGTTTGGAATGATCAATAATGTCGAAGAAGTTAAGATCATTGAGCGTGAAATATATAAAACATGGAAATGTTCATTAATAAATTAGATTTTGAAAGATAAAATTACGCGGTGTCTCGTACGCGATCAATTTTATTAATAGCAAACATATATGATTTTAAAATTAAAGGTCTGAAACGAGTAGCTTGGCCACCACCACCTGAAGATCAGGACTGCGTCGATTTTGTGGAAAAAAGTCCCGTCCAAGCCAAGGTATATTACATATTTCATTCCACACTAATATTGGGTGAAGTAAAAAGTTCTGAGAGTTTTCCGCTAGATATCTTTAGTGAGCCATATCTCACGATGTATACATCGCATCGGGTCGTACTATACGGCGATTTAAAGGTGACATTACGCTTCAAAAAAAGTTCTTTGACAGTTTTGTGTTTGGTGAAGCCAGTTGTGTGTTACAGCGTTCCAAAATGGAGGTAAAAAAACAGAAAATTCGATACATTCTTCAGTACCACTACGACCAAGATGAAAAGGCGGAGCAGGCGGCCAAAGAAATTTGTGCTGTTTATGGACCCAATACAGTATCGAATGCAACAGCAAAGCGGTGGTTCCAACGATTCCGTTCTGGCAATATGGACGTTGAAGATGAGGCACGCTCTGGTAGGGCAGTCGTCGAAAATGTCAATAAAATCATGGAAATTGTCGAGTCGGACCGGCATGTGAGCACTTATTCCATTGCCCAGGAACTGAAGATTAGCCAGAAAACCGTTTGGAGCCATTTGCATAAGGCTGTTCTCAAGAAGAAGCTCGATGTATGGGTGCCACACGAATTGACGCAAAAGAACCTTTTGGACCGAATTGATGCCTGCGATTATTTGCTGAAACGTAACGAAATCGACCCATTTTTGAAGCGGATGGTGACTGGCGATGAAAAATGGGTCACATACGAGAACAACAGCCGAAAAAGATCGTGGTCCGATCGCGGTGAGCCGGCCCAAACGATCGCCAAGCCCGGATTAACGGCCAAGAAGGTTTTGCTGTGTGTTTGGTGGGATCGGAAGGGATTCATCCACTATAAGCTGCTCCCATCGGGCCAAACACTCAATTCGGACCTGTACTGTCAACAACTGACCAGATTAAAGCAGGCGATCGACGAGAAGCGGCCAGAATTGGCCAATAGGAAGGGTGTTGTGTTCCATCAAGACAACGCCAGGCCGGACACATCTTTAACGACGCGCCAGAAGCTCCGAGAGCTTGGATGGGAGGGTCTATCGCACCCGCCGTATAGTCCAGACCTGGCACCAAGCGATTATCACCTTTTCAAGCATTCGCAAAATTTTCTTGACGGTACAAAACTGGCCTCAAGCGAGGCTTGTGAAAATGAGCTGGTCAAGTTTTTTACCAATAGGGACGAGGACTTCTTCAATCGCGGAATTATGAAATTGCCTTCAAAATAGACAAAAGTTATCGAACAAAACGGCGCATATTTGATCTTAATCGGATAATCCTAGCTATGTTAATTCCATCGTCGAAATAAAGCGAAAAAACGCTCAGAACTTTTTACTTCATCTAATATTTCTTTTCACGTAACACGAATATTTGCCTGATATAGGTTTTCTTTTAACGCTTGCAAAAGAAGCTTCGTTGTATTTTAAGTTTGCGGTTGACTACATCGTTACTCCATTCATTTTCTCATAAGCACAAAGTCATTTCGTAAATGAAATTAGCGGAGAAAATTGTTTTTAGAATTACCATTGTATTTTCGTTTTTTTTTTCTTCAATAATTTCTTCGAAGACCCGAGGTGAGTACATTACGTACCAGAGCAGTCCTTCGTCCGGTGGATCGCCGCAATCGCCAATTACGATTGGAACGATATCGCGTATATCGCAGGCGTCTACACCTTCGCAGGCGTCTACACCTTCGCCTTTAAGTCCTTGCGGTGCTCTTCGGCAACCTTCCCACTTTCAGCAACAGGCACAGGCTAAAACTTGGGCACCTGTTACACCGCCAGCGACATCACCACTTCCTCATCAGCAGTCTCTTCTCCAACAACATAATTATCGTCCTCAGCAAGCTCAACCACCTTCGAAGGTAAAACGAAAATGGAAGAAGCGAAAAAGAAGCTACAAAAAACTTGCGTTCCGTCACGATGTAGTCAACTGACGAACTTTTTTCATATGCACGGATCATGCTCGAGTTTATGAGTCTTCGAAGCACGTGGTCGTCATATACGACGTAATCCACTCGATGAGAATAAATATTTGTCAGGGTAGATGTACTGTTTTAATATTATAGGGTAGGGAGGGGCATGTTGAGCAGTCGGGTAAGTTGGGCAATCGAAAAATCTGGAAAATTAAGCATTGCACGCGGGTGCATCAAATGGCGTAATGAGAGGTATGGGGGAGGGAAAGATTTTCTTCTACCATTGTATGAGAAAAAATATTTCAAAGTTCATTGCAATTAACGTTAATGTTTCAAAACCTAACTAATTAACAAGCAACGGTCGGTTTATTACTGCATTGTACCAAATCATGTTGCATACGTCTGTTTTTTTTAATGCATTTCTTACTTTGCCCAACTTACCTCATACTCATGCTCAACTTACCCCACTATCGGAGCAGATCGAGCAAATATGGCCTTAGTCATTTGAGAGTGATTATCTGTGAAACAATAAGGATAGCAGGAATTTCGTCTACAGACTTTTTTTCCCAGATAAATTTCCTATTGACCAAAGTAGGTTGCATTTTTATACGGCAGACTGTTAAGACGGGCGGCAACCACTTTAGGAGACCGAAAATTAGATGATTTTTTGAATTTTTTTTTATTGTGAAAAAAAACGGAAATTTCCGAAACTCTGACAATGATTTATTCATATTTTCATACATCTTTGGTAATTTTTTCAAGTTATTTCATGCATTAATTAAGGTGTAATTCGCTGTTTCCCGTGACGTGTTCTCATCGTCGTTGTCGATTTGCGGGAATTGTGCAGCTCGCAATTCGCATCTGAAATAGTCCAACATTTTTTTATACATTCTTGAGATGTTTTTTTAAGAACATGAACCTAAATTTTGAAAAAAATCGAAAATTGAATGTTGGAACGTGTTTGAAAAAAAAAGAATTGATTTTTAGAATTTTTTTCCCGGCATTTTGCAATAATAAATATGTTTTAAACAATCTAATCTTTCCAACGTTAGGTTCATGTTTTAATAAATTATATTATGTAAACGTGTTCCAAATTTGAAGATGATCCATCAATTAGTTTTTGAGTTATGATTCCCGCAAATTGAAAAACTGACGTTTCGAGAAAAACACGTTTAAAGTTTTACAAACGAAAAACTCAAAGTCAAATGTGTTTAATCAAATGATAAAGTGTCTTACCGATTAATCAGCGAGTCCAGCACCATACAGCAGTCCTTCCTCTTCATCATGCAACTCATTTGAAGCTTGCATTTCCTCTTTACGAGCTTTTCGAGCTTTTTTTGTCTCTAATAAACTTTTTCTATTTTGCCGAGCCACGTACATCTGATCCATTTGCTCGGCATATACGTAGCTCTGCCTGCCAACTACGATTTGTAGTTCATTCATAATCATGAGTAGGGCTGAATTTCCTTCATTGAATAAAATAGCAGCAAGAAATGCCCCTACCTCGATTATTTTGTACCCAGAATGGAGATGTTTTGGAGCTAATCGCCAAACGGTCGAGTTTGGGTTTGTTTGGGTTATGAAAACCCAAATGTGGGTTATGAAAACCCAAACAAACCCAAACTACCTAACTGAGCGCTCCTGGAGACCTGAGCGCGCTTGGGATTCGAGCGGAGAGTCTTTATAATTTATATACATAGTTAGAAGGAATCCGAATATCGTTTTGAAATTTTCCGGGTGTATTCTTAAGATATTTTGCTAACGATTTATGAAATTTAAAAAAATTGATTTTTTGAACCATCTAAAGTGGTTGCCCGCTTTAAGGAATGACAGGGCGATAATTCCGAACTTGCTCAACATGCCCGCTCCCTACCCTACATTTTATTTTTGTTCCGAGTATCGACACTACGTGCCATGACATAATCATATTCTTTTCTTATTTGACCACGTTTCACACACAATTGATATTTTCAACTTAATTTCAATGTATCAATTATTCAAAAAAAAAGATGCTGCACCAGCTTTGCAGCAAAAGTCGATTAAACGTTTCCGTGTAATATCGAAATAACTTCACTTTATTCTGCGCAAAACAAAAATTTCACGTTTAATTATGTTCAAATCGAAAAAATATTTCATAATTTGGTAATTAAAAAACCGAGCACAATGATAAAAACTTTAACTTTTCGATATAAACGCATTTGACACAACAAAATCGGTATCAAAGATCCTGATACCGAAGCGTTTGTCCAGTTGTATTATTTTTTGCCCCATCTTTACAGCAACATTCTGTCGAATCCTTCGATCATTCAACTCCGAAGCAGAACCAGCCTCAATCGATTCCGAGCTACCAACAACCGGCTTTCGGACCACCACCATCTCTCATAACTCTCAGGCCTGAGCCACCAATATCCCAGGTATATTTTTATACGAATAATCATTTTTTATCAATTTCAAAACATTTTTTGTCAATTTAAAAACATAGGAACTATTATACTCCAACTATTGGGTCTATGCATAATTCCGTAGCGAAAGTCCGACAGATGTCGTTCGCAGTTATTTCTCCGCTCGTACATGCGTCAACCATATGAAGTGTCGTATATTAAGTGAAAGTTGAAACTTGTGCCGACATATTAAAAAAGTATCCATCGAGATCCGTGACGTATAGGAAGTTTAATTATATTTTGAACATAGAAGAAGAAAAACGTCTATTTTTGATGCATTTCGCTTTTTTATTTCCCAAAAGGCAAAAACGCGTCGCAAACTCACAAAAATATATACGCCGTGTACGGAGAGAATGCTGTAAGCGAAAGTGTGTGTCGGAAGTGTTTTGAAAAATTTCGTTGTGGAGATTTTGATCTCAAAGATGCTCCTGGCTCCAATCGACCAGTCACTGCTGATATCGATAAAATCAATACTTTAATCGACGCCGAGCGACATTTGACGACTACAAAGATCGGACATAATCTCAAAATTGACCAATCAACTGTTTCGAGACATTCACGGAAACTTGGGATGGTAAAGAAGCTTGATGTTTGGGTGCCGCACGAAGTGAGCAAAAAGAATTTAATGGACCGATTTCAGCTTACGATTTGCTGCTCAGACGTCATCAAAACGAGCCATTTTCAAAGCTAATCATTACTGGCGATGAAAAGTGGATTGTCTACAACAATGACAGTCGAAAAAAATCATGGTCGAAGCTCGGGGAGGCTGCTCAGACGATCGCAAATGTTGAATTACACCCGAAGAAGGTGATACTCTGGATCTTGTGGGATTGGAAAGGAATCTTCTATTATGAGCTGTTGCACACAATAAAACGATTGAATCGACCAAGTTCTGCTCATAACAGGACAAATTAAAGCGAGCAATCGATCAGAAGCGGCCTGAATTGGCTAACAGAAATCATAGACCCAATATATATCCCCGAATTGTTACCTATCAACGTTTGCATTGTTAGAACGAGTGCGTGAGTGTTTATATGAATTTTCTTTTCATCCCCGAATTACCTCACGTTGCCGTCGCAATAACACAGTCTGTTTGACTAAAGCGTGTATGGCTACATTTTAGAGGATAGATTCGAACGCGAGCAGGTAGCAAGGCTCTTCTATCGAGGTGTTTTGTACAGAAAGCGTGAGTTGTCGTCTGACCGTGGTCACAATGTCACAAACGAACCGCTATTATCCGAAAAATACGTCGAAAAAAGACTCACTTGGGCGAAAGAAAGTTTGGACCGCGATTGGGACGTCATTTTTTCGAACGAAGCTTGTTTTGGGCACGTTCTTCAATCAATCATACCTGATCTACCCACACCATTAGACACCAAAGATCTGACACATCAAGCAATTATTCCGACAGATTCGACTCAATGGAGGTATTTGCCGCTAGATTATGCCATGAAATTAATGGAAAGTATGCCTCGGAGATGCCAGACGATTATTAACAGTAGATACGACTGGACCACTTATTAAAAATAAAGCATCACGGCTTATATCATTTAGTGTGGGTGTGTATTTTTTTTCAGTGCCTTCTACCATATAGTTTTTGAATTTCATCGTACACGCGCTTGTCAGACTGCAGGGCTACTCGTGTTGGAACTTATCTTGAGGGGTAACACCACTGTAAACGTCTAAAATTAATCGATTTCTCGCGATATTTTTTTTGGTGTATGGACAAGTAACAGGATAATAGTATTCAAGGCTGTTATTAGTCATATTTTCAAGTAAACGAAGGAAAAATTATATTTAAAAATGATAAAAAATCGTGACGCTGGAGTTATTTTCATGAGGCATGTTGAATCTGAGACGCTCTGCGGCACGCAGTATAACTGACGTAATTTTGAATCTACAAAAAAATGTTTAAATGTCGATTCATTTACATGAGTATAGCTAGAGAAATAGGTAGGGGATTTTGAAAATATTAATTTTTGTGTAATTGGCAAGCATTTAAGGTAAAAATGCAATTTTCGACAGAAAAAAGGACAATCAAATGTTAATAAATAATGTTATAATTAACTCATGGAAAATCCCGTACGCATTTCTCTTCGAAATGTTATTTTACACATGTGTTCTAAATTTGGAGTGAATAGAATGAAAATTGTTGGAGTTATGCTGCGTGCCGTTTTGGAAAATTGTGTTTCCGAGAAAAAAGCGTTTAAAATTTTGAGATGTGTCATAAACGTGAAAAAATGAAAATTAAGCTGTTTACAATTTTATACCATTGATCAGCTATTTCAGAACGATAAAGCTGCCCTTCTCTGTTCAAATATTACATCGTCATTTTTTTTCCTGGTTGATTTTATGCTGGTGGGTGCCTCTTTTATCCGTTTAGCATCAGTTTAAGACAAAAATTGTAAGCTTGGAGGCCAATATCCATCTCCAAGACTTTCATAATTCATCAGAGATTAGTCAGACGGTCGTTAATATTGCACACAGCAATATCAGTTGCTACATTTAATACTTTTTTGCCACGTGAGTGGGCCTTTGGAGCCAAGCTCCAAACAGTAGCATGGAAACTTATGCTGCTGTTTGCGCGTATCCTTCCAATCAATGATTTAGCCTCTCGTTGTAACTTAGAACAAGTCTAAGGCTACAAATAAATGGTAAAAAAAAAATTAATCAAGTCTTGTTGCCAGTCACTGCCACCGGGCAATGGCTGGCCCGTGTGCGGACCGTTTTTTACAAGTACCAAACTTTTTTCCCTTATTCTAGATGTTTGAAAGCATCACTGAAGCCAATTGAAAAAATCTATCTATAATGAAGTTGACCTTTTCTTCTTTTTGTTTACATTTTGGCTAATTCTCATCTACTCTCCTTATTCTTTATTTTATTATTTCATTGTATTCTCAGTTTCTCCCCTTATAATTTGTTCTTTACATATTTCTATTTTTATATATGACATTTCGATTCTTATTGTAAGAAGCGACCAAATAGGCGGGGGATTTAAGACATATCGGTATATCATAGTTGATATAATTCGCCAATTCAATTTGTACGAAAAGTAACGAGACATGCTGAATAAGTGGTTTAGTGGTTTCTTTTCGTTGGCTTCTCGTCAAAATGCTAAAAGTGCAAGTCCGGCGCGTTCCAACGATTTCCCTCTGGCTTACAATCATCATCACATATGTATATCACGTATATTGTGGAACAAGTGGAAATACTCATGTCGAAATAATGGATCTCGCGTTTTGAAACAAACGACGTTCCTCGTTTGTTTCAAAACGCGGTTCAACAGATGTGAATTAATTGCATCGTACGTTTGTCGCGCAGCTAACACTCGCATAATTATTTCTGGCCCCTTGTAACCAATTATAATTGTGTCTTCATTTCATGATTTTCTCAAGGCACGCCTGCTATGAGATCGACTTTGAAAGTGCACTTATTTGTATGCATTGAACAGAGCTAGACTCTTGTTTTCTTGTTCTGCTATAGCTGATAAGATTTCAAATTTCCATACATCTTGTATTCTTCTACACGATGAAAAAAAACTCGCTATTTATTTATCGCAATTGTACGTGAGCAGATGTGGGCCTTTTTTTTATCAAAATATTATGGCAGTATTCCAGTCTAGAGGCCTAAATTTTGGGCACTTTTCCAGCTTGAAAAAAATAAAAATAAAAGATATTTTTAGTATCCACTTTTTAAGCTTTTTAGTAAAAAAAAAATTTGAACATTTATCTGAAACAGAAATAAAAATAATTTTCTTGATCAATAAGAATGCCATTATAGAAGGTACCAAAGAGAAACAAAAATTGATGGCGAGTGTCTGAAAAAAATATATATAGAATTTTCACCCTATTTTTTTCAAAGTTTATAATTTTTTAAAGATTATAATAACAATAATTTCGCAATGCCCGAGGTAGGGACAATGAAGGGATATACAGCCTTGCTCAAAAGTATTAGGCACCCTTTAAGTTTTCTATCCGGACACAAAATTGTATATCTCGGCGAAAAAAAATCGTAAGCCAATTTATCAAACGGCGTTTTAAAGCGGACAAAGCCAGCTTCGTTTTGCTTTTTTATTTTTGCGATTTCTTTTGTACCCGGTACGTCATTTTGAACATGCTAGTTTTTTTTACAATTTTCGCACTTTGCTAAATCGCGTGCTGGACTTTGAAAAAAAATAATCTCACCATTTTAGTGATAAGATCTTTGACGAGGACACCATTAGCTTTAATTTCGTTTTTTGAAAAAAAAATTTCCAATTTTTTTTCGCGAGTTTTTTCTTAAGAAAATCGGCAGTTTTCCAAAAAGCCGATATCGTGCGGTGTAACTTGAAAACTATGAGGTTTGGAATATTTAGTCTAAGGAGTACAAAGTTGTATTTTGTTATTTTTAAGTGATTCAATTTTTTTTAGATTTTTTTTCCAAAATTTTTTTTGTATCGCTATTTTTGGTTGATAGTCGACGAGTAAACAGGGCCATTCCTGCCTCGTAGAGTGCTTTCGTCGACTTCGTGATGATGATTTTCTCAAGCTCATTCTTCCTTGCGAGCAGTACTTAGAAGCTTCTGAAGCTCCTGCGGCCTCTTAATCCGGCTGCATTCAAATCTCTATAACTTTATAAATATTGGTAATTTCGAAATTTCCTTTCGAGGAAATGTTCTTGAGAGTCTATACTTTAATGGGTTTCGGGACAGCTGATCTTTAGGTGGAATCAGGGGTGGGACATTCTATTGTTCTTGAGCACGACGCCAACTTCTACACACCAATATTTCGTTCGAAGAAAACAGGATCACTGTTATAAATTTCGTGTCTTGCATTTGAGATTATTCTTATTTTTACACGAACGTATTAATAACGTGTTTAAAATGTTATATCAATGCGTATTTTTCGGTTAATTTATATTTAAAAAGAATTCATTAATTTGGCGACAGCGCACTGCTTGTATTGCGAGTTTGTTTTTTTTTACCTTTGGCGACACTTATTCTGTTACTGCGAGCATCAGCGAATGCAGAATTTCACTCAGTCCATTGAAAAAAAAAAACATTTGCATTTATTTATCGAACCGAGTCAATTCTGAACGATAAATGCCAAGTGTCCAAAATAAAATATATCCATTCTCTATAAAAATGCATTTTATTGAACGTATAGCTGTGCCACAGCGATTAGTGGTATTCAAACACGCGCGCCATGTAGCACTCATGTCGTATGAGTGCTACATGGCTACGTTGCCATACTTCGCCTCTGCGTATCGTCGGTGGGGGAAAAATTGAAAGTTTTTATTTACAAAAATGTCAATAATTAATAAATCCGTGGAGACGGATTATTTAATTTTTGAGTGACATAATTGTCACAATGTGCTGAGTGGTTTGGCAGTCTTTCATAATATTCTTAACACTTTTTCACACTATTTCGTGCGTAAGACTGCCGATCAGCGTTGAGTGAAGGCATTTCCCTATGTCAAAAAGTGTTTTTCCAATTGTAAATTTTATGGAAACAGTGTAGACGATCGATTTAAGGGATCATCACAGTGTAAAATTTTATTTACAAAAATGTCAATAATTAATAAACCATGGAGACGAATTATTTAGTTTTTGAGTGAAAATAATTGTCACAATGTGCCGAGTGGTTTAGCAGTCTTTCATAACACTCTTCACATTTTTTCACACTATTTCATGCGTAAGACTGCCGATCAGCGTTGAGTGAAGGCATTTCCCTATGTTAAAAAGTGTTTTTCCAATTGTAATTTTTATGGAAACAGTGTAGACGATCGATTTAAGGGATAATCACAGTGTAACATTTTCAAATAATCGATTTTTTTTTGCATTATCCGTTAGTATAGACGGTTATAAACATACTGTTCGCCCGTCGCCACCCAGTGCGTGGCAAATACTTTGGTGAGTGACCTCGTTACGCGCCGTCCAGGAGACGACGATTTGTGTTTTTGCTTGAAAAATATTGATTCATCAAGGTAAGTATTTTGCTAATAACAAAAAAGTTATTTATTTCATCGTTCTTTGTTTGTTTGGGTGGTTACAATGTATGTTTATGTAGCTTCATACACTCTGTAGAAAATGAGACCCAATGCAATAGTTTTTATTTAAAACGGGACAACCTCAGGAGTGACCACGTGGGGTAAAGCGAATAGGGCAAAGTGAATACCGTATTCACTTTGCCCGGTGATCGTAAAGAAATTCATTATATATAATAATGTGTATATTTCGTTTCAGATGGTGAATAAATACAAAAAAAAAGACGCAGCAAGGTACTTGAAGTGCAGACGTTATGCAAACAGCAATAAATTTATGTAAAGCTGGAGAATCGATCAAAGGAACAGCCAAAAAGTACGAGTTAGCATACGCAACCTTATACAGGCACGTCAAGAGTGGAACTGCTTCTTCACAGCTTGGTCGATTCCGTACTGTTTTCAGTGAGGATCAAGAAATCGAGTTAGTGACTTACCTCAAAGACATAGATGCGATGTTCTTAGGACTTACTCGCGATGAATTTAAGAATTTAGCGTACGTATACGCAAAAAGTAACAAATTCAAATACCCAGAAAGTTGGGATAAATATGAAAGAGCTGGGGATGATTGGCTACAAGGCTTTCTGTCTCGTCATACTGACGTGAACCTGAGAAGCCCAGAAGCAACATCAGTTGCACGGGCAAGAGGATTCAACCGAGGCGCATTAAGCCGTTTTTATGAAAATCTTGAAGTTGCCATAGAGAAGAATAATATTGAAGCCTCCAGATTGTACAATATGGATGAAATCGTGATATCAACGACCACTGATAAGCTACCAAAAGTTCTCTCAGTAAAAGGAAAAAAAAACAGATTGGCGTGATTGCAAGCGCAGAGCGCGGCCAATTGACAACGGTAATCGGCTGTTGCAATGCTACTGGATCTTTTCTTCCACCATTTCTGATTTTTGCAAGCAAGACGATGCAGCCAAGACTTTTCGATGGAGCTCCGCCAGGGACTCAAGCCACTTCCACTCCAAATGGTTGGACATCAGACGAAGTTTTCTTGAGTTGGATGCATTTCTTTGTGGAAGAAGTCCGCCCAACAGCTGATAAAAAGGTCATACTATTGTTGGACAATCACGAGAGTCACAAATACTATCATGCCCTTGAGTATGCAGGTAACGTGAATGTGATAATAGTGTATTTGGCGCGGCATACTACTCCCAAGATGCAACAAATGGATATCACCGTGCATGTTCCACTGAAAACGCACTTTGAAAGAGAGGTCATTTTCCAAAAAGCTCATCCTGGACGCATTATTAATCAGTACGATGTGGCCAGATTGCTGGTACCAGCTTATTTTAAAAGTGCTGTAGCCATGAATGCAGTTCATGGATTTGAACGATCTGGTATTTGGCCAGTAAACAAACACGCTTTCGGTGATGAACATTTCGAGCCGGCTGATGTACTTTCAGGCAGATCCAATTTAAATTGTCGAGCTGGAGCTTCTCCGCAAATCCATAACGATTCTCCAGCAGAGATTATTTCATCATCAGGTCGAGCTATCCCTTCTTGGCCTCAAACTTCTCCTGCTCTTGAAATATATGAAGCCCACAAAGACACTCTCACTGCAACACAATCAGAGTCCCCAAAAGAAATTCATAGCACCGATAGCCACGCTGGTTCACCTAAACCTGGATGTTCGAAGACTTACTGTAACCCTTCGGAATTAAGACTTATATCTCAGCCAGCTAAACCAACCAACAGCACGAAAACGAAAACTACAAAAATCTGAAATACTAACTAGTACACCTATTAAGGAAGAACAGAAGCAAAAATTTGGAAAAACGAAAGTTAAGAATGTTATGAAGAAACTAGATGACGATTTAACTAAAGTTCTTAAGAAGACTGTTAAAAAATACAAGAAATTACCTCGAGAAGATAGAAGTCAGAAGAAAAACGAAAAATTCAAAGATATCTTATGCTTTTTCTGCAGTGATATATATATATTGATGAAGATGGAAATCCAGACGAAGATGGGATACGATGTAATGTATGTCATCAATGGTGTCACGTAGAGCGTTCAGCATTTGAAGGCAATGATGATTACATTTGTGATAAGTGTATTGATTAGATTTTTTACCTAAAATGTTAATTTTTATGTTTTTTTTCGAAATGTTACACATCATTCTGTTAGTAACTTACGTTTTCAAAAATTTCTTTGTTGTTATGCACTTTGCCCTTAAGCCGTATCCACTTTATCCGGGGGCTCGGGCAAAGCGGATACTTTGAAAATTTTTTGTTATTTGATTTATAGCAACTAATTAAAGTAGAATTAAGGAAAATTGTTAACACGTTTCGAAAGTTGATTAAATAAAGACTCAGATAATTGTTTTAATTTTCTCCATTATACATTATCAGCAATAATCACGGAAAGTTTAAGATGTTCACTTTGCCCGGACCTCCCCTATATGAGAAAGAAACTACTGTATAAATTTGAATCAAATAGTAGCATTTCGTCACTTGTTCCGGAACTCCTTAAGAAAATGCAAGAAAAAATTGATTTTTTTACATTTCTAGGCTAGAATACTATCTTAAGGGGCTATTCTACTGTGATGGCTCAAAAAAATATGCTACTTTTAAATAATTTTTCTTTTGAAAACCGTTGCATGTATCGGTTTAAACTTTTTTCGCTTAAAGGTACATTCTTATAGAATAGAAAACAATTTTTTTTGTTACATATAAATGTATAATTATTTAACAGTTTATAATCACGTAAAGGCATGAAAAAAGTATGTTGCTGGCGTTGATGATTTGCGCTCTCCAGGTAATCTGAAACAAAAAATTCAAAAAGATTCCTAAGGGGTTAGGTGGGTTTCGAAGCAAAAAAAAGCATATTTTCTCTATTTTTTTTTAAATATAATATATAAATTGTTTTTTCAAAAATGTTAAGCACATAAAAGAGCAACATTTCAACAATATTTTAAAAAAATTTCATCCAAAAATTTGGGAAATTCAGTCGGTGGGACCTGGTTTCCGGAGACCCCTCAAAAAAAAGTGTCCTCGTGGTGGTCAGGATAACTCATCCTCAGCTTTATCCGAAATTGAAAAACCAAATTTTTTCTGTTAGTAGATAAGTATAGCTCGTGATTGAACGAAGGATTTAAAAAAAAAACTGAAATTGAAATTTTTGACAGAGTTGTATGCAAAATCGTTCAATTTTTGGTACAATTTACACTACGTATAGCCTTGTAAAATTAGTTGTAATCGAAAAAAAAAACTTCATTCAATCACTAGTCAATGCTATTTTGAAGAAGTGTGCAAAATTTCAATAAGATTGGTGCATCAGTTTTTGAGAAATCGTGTCCACCGACTTCAAAAATAGTGTTTTGATAAAAATGCGTATACCTGCGTCGCTCCCGGCCGGTCTTTCCCAACGAGGGGAATTCCCAAAGGCTCTCTCTCCTAGATTTTCACTCTGATTGATTTAAAACTTTGGAAGAGTATTCTAGACATATTGTACTATTAGATAATGAAATTAAAAAAAATGGATTTTTTGAAATTTTCAAACCCATGTAACACCTTAATCTTTATGAGTGTCGCTATCACCCGAACTAGAATTATTATAAAATATTAATTTTTACTTATACTTTCGCCCGAATTATGACGAAAAAACCGTGTTTTTCGAACACCTTTGCAAAAAACGACGCCATTTTGTTACTTTTAAATATAAAATAATCATTCTAGTTCGGGCGATAGCGATATTCATACAGATTAAGAATCTTTTTGAATTTTTTGTTTCAGATTACCTGTAGAGCGCAAATCGTCAACGCTAGCAACATACTCTTTTTTCATGCCTTTACACGATTATCAATTGTTAGATAAATATACATTTGTATGCAACAAAAAAAGGTTTTCTATTCTGTCAGAGTGTGTCTTTAAACGAAAAAAAGTTTATACCGATATATGCAACAGTTTAAAAAAAAAATTAATAAAGATAGCTTATTTTTTGAGCCATCACAGTAGAATAGCCCCTTAAGGGCGGGGTAAAGTTAATTCGGCGAAAAAAAGGCATGTTTAAAAAAAAATTTTTTGGCGTAACGGATAGTGTTCGTTTATTGAAAAATTTACATATAATAAAGTAACATTTGAACAACATTCTCCTAAATTTGCATTGCAAAATATTCAAAATTGAGCGAGTGAAAATTAAACCCCGGAGGCGCCTCAAAAAAAAGTTGGTTTGCGGTGTGCACCATAACTCGCAACAGAATCATCTGAAACAACAAAATCAAAATGCATTTGTTAAAGGAGATGTTTCTCGAGGTAATGACGGGAGGATTTTTTTTTTTCGATTTTTCGATTTTTCGTAGCACTTGGGAGCCAAAAACCCGATTTTCGCTAAAAAAAATCGGATAATTTGTTGTTGAAAAATTAGTAATTATTTTAAAAAAACATAAAAGCTCTCGACAATACCTGGTGAATTATGTGAAGAAGTACTGTGCAAAATTTCAAAGCGATTGGTCCAGTAGATTTTGAGTTATCGTGCACACGGACTTCAAATATGACAAGTCTCAGAAAAACGGTTTGAAAAACGCAGAAGAGTTTGGTCGCTTAGCGCTCATTGCACATAAGTTTGAGAACACTTCTCGATTGCATAAAAATCTGAGAAAATTCATGCATATTAAAGGTACTCAAAAGATTAATTTTGCATAATAATAATTCCAAAATGTTATTAACAAAATGATGAAAAAAAAAATTAGTCAACAAATTTCCCCGCAACCCAATTTTTTTTCGTGATTCGTTCATTTGTCTGAATACATATGAATTTTTTCAGATTTTTCAATTATCTTTGAATTTTTAGAAATTCAAAATAAAACTCGATAATTTTCTTATACTCACTCAAAGTCGTCGATGCCAGGTCCGTAGAGCAAAAGGCTTCCATCAAGATGATCGAGAGCATCTTTTTGCGTTTGTCTACGCAAAACTCTTTCTTCTTTACTGTCGTGCGCCGCCCAGGTATAAAACCCGGCATGGAGCAATAGACGCTCAAATAATCATAACTTCGTCAATTTTACTCCGATCGACTTGAAATTTTAACACAATATTCTTGAGATATTATGCATTCATTTAAAAAATTAAAAAAAAATGAAAAAAAAAAAATTAAATACTTTACCCCGCCCTTAAACTAAGATGCGACAGAACGATAATTTCCTTTCTTTCTGAGAGTTTACAGATAATATCTAGTTTTTTTGTATTCGTTTGCAGACACCGGCACCTGTTTATCAGGCTCAACCTGCAGCAACGATGGCACCCATAAGCGGTAACATGAGAGGGGACATGAAGTGGCCACCAGAATCGGTAAAAGCTCAAACCGAGGCCGAGAACAAAGCGAGATTGGACCTTGCAAAGGGACCAGCTGTCCGGCCACGAAGAGTTAAGAAGGACTACAGTGGTTTCTTTGCTCAACACGCTCTGAACAGCACTTACCCTGGATATCGAGCACCACCCGGCACTCAATACTTCTCGCCCAGTTACCAGCATTAAGATATTGCACGAATCAAAGTCTCGTATACTTCTTTTTATTTTCTTTAATAATCGATAACTTGTCAATCGAGATTGACCGAGCTCCTGACGAAACGAATAACCCGACCAAAGGCCCGATCGAAAACGCTTCGGAGCCAATAATAACGTATAACAGCGTAATTAAATTCGCCGAGAATCGTGCGAGACCCATGAAAAAAAAAAAGAAAAGAGATGTCGAGAGCTAAAAGTGATGTTTGATCTCTCGATGCTTCTATTTCCAGTTAACGATAACTTTAACGCTCTTGATAATTAAATGAAAGATGTAAATACTAATTAGCGAGCTATAGATAAGCTTGGGTACGGCATACGGGCAGTGAAACTAGTTACTTTATGACAAATGTTTTCTATCGAAAGTTACATTTAATTTGTGCGGTTTTTGCTGTTCAATTACAAGATTACATTTGTTAAGTGTAATTTTCATAAATTCATTACAAATTAAACCGGTCATGTGTAATTTCAATGAATCTATTGTGAATTACAGATACGATATGTAATATTGATGATTCGATTGCAAGCTGGAACGTATGAATTAAAAATATTGGCAATCGTTATGTGTCCGTTTATTAAATCCATAGCGAGCTAGAAGATTGTCACGTAATTCGAACATTTCATTGGCAAATTACAAATGTAGCATGTAATTTGCATGATTCAAACGAAAATAATGGATATAATTCACAATTGATAACAGACACTTGGAATTTACTCCAATCTTCTTTGGCGTCCAATACGTGTCTCCGGCTGCCGTGCTTCCCCTTTGCTCTTCTACGTTCCCCTGCAACTCATGTTATTTCCTTTTTTTTTGTCTGTTTACGCATTACCCGTACAAAACTAACCTTTTGAATCGTAAATCAGCGGATAACGCGACAGAGTTTAATCGATTAACGAATTGCTCAGTGAAAATTGAAAGGTACAAAAAGATGGAGAAAAGAAAAATGAGTGTCGAAAGCGCAACGATACCGAGCCAAGACCGGGCAACGTTACTTCCGTGTTAATTTCACAGGAAGCTAGAACCGGCTTGGACGACGAACGAAGAGAAACGAACGGCACGTCGAAACAATTCCGCGCCGTAATGTACAAACGTTATACTACGAGGGAAAAAATGGGCGTATTTATTTATTTATTGTTTTTTTTTGTTCTTCAATGTTATTCAACGCAAACCGATCAACCATCAGTTAGTGAACTAACGATATATTTTTAAGGATGTTTTATCGGACTTTAAAATGTTATGTGAAACAATAAACGACAATCGATAATAATAATCTTATTGTTCATATTTACAGATTAAAAAGTTTGTATCTGTATACGCGTCTGGTTTTCAAAACTCGGGGTCGACGTTTACTCACACAAATACGGCTTAAAAGCTGTTTTTTTTTTACATTAAGGGGGGCACTCCCTGTAGAACGCCGAATCTTAGTCGAATTTCATGATTTTTTGTTGAGGGTAAGGAATGTATATATCTTTTCAGGGTCATAGGTACTTTTTATTACATAATTCTAGTTTACAAAACGATTTTTGTTGCTTAAAAAAAAGTGAAAAAATGGCGGAGACACAACCAGTCGCCGTGAAGCTGTCCGGTAGGGAGACCGAATGCGGTATACACTCCAGCACCTCGTCGGAGCATCTGAAACCGTTTGCGCAGAAAAATTGATTAGTGTATACATGTCGAGATTTGATGAACTGGAAAAATAATGATAATTGACTAAAGAGGAGGCCTTAGAACAAAAAAGTTGATTTTTTCGAGAAAAAATTCAAACTTTCACCCAGCCAAAAACATGTTTATTTTGACAATTTTTAGTCGGTCTCCAGTTCATCAATTGGACAAAAGTATCATAAAAACGTGTGCCAAATATGAGCTTGGTCGGTCAAATAGTTTTTGAGTAATCATGTACACCGATTTTCAACTAATTGAAAAAAAAGTTTTGCGATAATCGCGTTTAAAGTTTCAGCAAGATAAAAACGTATGATTCTTTGACTTACCGACTAGCCAGTTATTCCAGCACTATATTATAATCCTCCAGCTTCCGCGTAATATTCATTTTGCCTATCTAACAACTATTATTGAATAGACGACTCATCCACCTCTCCAAATAGTGCCTATACCTGCGCGCAGGGCTCCAAAAGGAGCAGAGATGAGTCACGCTTAAAGGCTCTCGGGACGTCATTTTTGGAACTTGATAAAAATCACTAACTGCATCGTATTCTACAGGTTTCAAACTATGAATTTAGGCAAAAAAATTGCATTTTCTGAAGCATCTATAGGGAGTGCCCCCCTAAATAGAATCTGCTCAAGTGTTCCGGGCAGATACAACTTTATTTTATACAAAATTCATTCGCAAGCCTTTCCCATACTTCGAAGGTTCTACAATTACATATCTCAACATCGGCAAATCGAGCTATAAAGTTTTCTTATGTTAAACGGTAGTTCGATGCATAAGGTACGTAATATTCAACATTTTTTTGGAGTCTCGACTGTAAAACGGTGGTATTAAAAACGTAGAGAGAAATAATTTTTGTATCTGATTGTGAGTGTCCACTGGAGTCGAAGATGTTCTCGAATTGTGTAAATCCGTAATTGTTAAAACACAAAGTTTACGCATCCAAAATTCTTGTTTATATATAAATGACCAGCAAATGCCTATTTTACTATAATGTAAGAGTGCGCGGGGCGGTCGTCGATGCTCAAAAATGTATTTTGATATATACAGGGTGGACCATTTATCGTGACCACCCCAAATATCTCCGTCGCCTTTAGAGTGACGAAAAAAATGTCAGGAGGTAATTTGATTAATTTCGACGGGCTGATACAGTGGTGAAAAATTCATTTTTGTCAAGGTCATAGTTTTTGCGTTCTCAAGGTCATCAATGGTTTTTCAAATGGGAAAATGTTTTTTTTTAAATTAAAACGTTGTAGCTCATATTCAAACGAATCCAACAACCTATGATATCATGACCTTGAAATGATTTTTCACCAAAATACACGTGTAAAAACGGGAAATCGTGATGGTATTGACAATACGAATATCCGAATAATGTATAATAATTGAATTTTTTGTGCAGAAAATTTATTGTAACAAATGTTCGATGGCCATTAACCTCGACACATTTTTGAAGACGTCGGATGAATGATTCTCTTGACCTTTGAATAGTTTCTGGTGTGATAACGGCGCAGGTTATCCAACGGATACAATAATGTCAATAGTCGGAGATGTTTCTGATCTTGGTAAATACTGGCATTGTAATGTAGTAAAACTGTAGTAGAGTGAAGAATGTTTACCATCCACCAATATTAGAATCAGTAGATAAGTGTATCCATCTAAAGTAACATATAATAACCGTATTGAAAATGGTATTGTACAGTCAAGCAGAGTGATTGTACAGTCAAGCATGATGTTCCGACGACGTCGGCGAACATGCGAGAACGAATTCCAAGAGCCTGCGCCGCTATCACACTAGAAACTATTCGAAGGTCAAGAGAATCATTCATCCGACGTCGTCAAAAATATGTCGAGGTTAATGGCCATCACTTCGAACATTTGTTACAATAAATTTTCTGCACAAAAAGTTCAACTACATTATTCGGATATTCTTATTGTCAATATCATCACGATTTCCCGTTTTTACACGTGTATTTTGGTGAAAAATCATTTAAAGGTCATGATATCATAGGTCGTTGGTTTCGTCTGAATATCAGCTACAACGTCTTAATAAAAAAATGTTCCCATTTGAAAAACCATTGATGACCTTGAGAACGCAAAAACTATGACGTTGACAAAAATGAATTTTTCACCACTGTATCAGCCCTTCGAAATCAATCAAATTACCTCCTGACATTTTTTTCGTCACTCCAAAGGCAACGGAGATATTTGGGGTGATCACGTTAAATGGTCCACCCTGTATATTTATATGTAAACGGATGGTTTTGTTCAGTTGGTATTTTCAGTTGAATGTTTAATTTCAATGTTTCATTTAATTTTTTTTCAAGGGGGTGCACCCGAGTAAACGTCGGAAAAAATAGGTAAATTTTGGGAATTATCTCAAAAAATATTTGTCCGATTTAATTTGTTTTATTCGAAAGTATATAGATTGAGGTACATTGACAATTTTTATCAATATATATTGACTGGGAGCGCTGTGATTGTGGTCGGCGTAAAACATGTCCCAGGCCGCCGGTCTCCATGGTTGCATGCAGCCGGTTGATCTGAAACAAGAATTGCGAAAAGATTCTTAAAACGTAATGTATAAAGCCCTTCGCAACGCAGGATTTTTTTTTTGACACAATTTTTTTTTTATCAAGCCAGAAAGGTCCGAAATTTACGTTGAAAAATGAATGCAAATTTCAATCAGGCGACATTTTGTGAAAAAATAATTTTTTTCAAAAAATCCTACTATGCGGATGGCTTTTTGTACATTAAATTGAATGAATCTTTTCGGAATTTTTTTTTTAGATTCACCGACTGCATGCAATCATGGGGACCGCAGACCGTGCCAGGGAGGGACATATTTTACGCCGGCCTCAATAACAGCGCTCCTAATCGTTATATATTTATAAGAAGAATGTTCTCAATATACCTCAATATTTATACTTCCGAATGCAGCAAATTTGGATGAAATCGAACGAAGAGTTTTTGAGATAATAATTCCCAAAATTCACCTATTTTATGCCCCTTAACCCTTTGCGATCGGCAGATTTCGCTTTTGGGAGTACCAGCAGGTCGGAGCAAATCTACGACGATTTAAAGTTCGTCTCCGCTACGGGGACACCGACTTCTACGACGATTTAAAAATGTCCCCGCTAAGGGGACACCGACCGCAAAGGGTTAAAGGAAAGAAAGCGACCATTCGATCAGTTACGAGTGAGATGCCAAGTATTGGTAAGTAAAGAATGCGAGTACAGCATAACCCGAACACTAACATGAGCAAGAGCGAGTTTTCCAAACATGCGATGTTCTCATCTGATTTTGAAAGTTCTGCAGGACAGTTACAATACTGGAATTTATTCTGGACACTTAAACAATTTCTTTTAAATTTGCACTTAATAATTTTTCATTAAAAAATAAATAGAAGATTGACAAAACTAATAATATGCAAATATTAAGTAGAAACATTATAGATTAAAATAAAAACATTACAGTATCATTTCGGCGTAGCAGAATATACATTTCCTGCGTAAACATCAAAAAAGCTAATTTCTGTTGAAAGTGTCCGGAATTAATTCCTCTAGTGTACATTAGGGTGGCCCAAAAAAAAAATCGGTATTTTTTTTTCGCGATAATACAGTACGCGCAACAATTAACGGATCAAGAAAAAGATCCAACATTTTTGGGTCATTTTCAAGAAGCTGTATCTCCGCGAAAAATCATCGTAGAGCAAAAATAAAAAAAGCAAATTGAAGCTACAACATTCTAGTTTTTAGATCTGAAAGTCCAATATTTTTATCATGAGCGGTTTTTTAGTAATCATAAGAAAACCAACGAAAGAAAAAAATTCAACATTTTTGCCTGACTTTCAAAAGGTCCGCGGACGTTAATACATTTTTTTTCAGTCTTTTCACCTAAATTTTCATTTAGTTTGATTCTTCCCTTTTAATTTGAGCGGTCCACGAGCTCTGTACGATGATTTTTCGCTGAGTTATCGCCGTTCAAAGCAAAATAGTCATTTTTCACTTTGGTAATAAATTACTCGGGAACTAATGATCATACAAAAAATTTAAAGTGGGTTTTGAAAACGCTAAAGTATCCTGTGCGATGCCTCTTTATTGGTGTACGATAAAAAAAAAATTCGTTGCAAGAATGGTAATTGAAAAAAATGAACAAAATGACGTATTTAGGGATTTTAGCTTAACTTGCCATAACTCTGCAAATAACGTACAGACTAAGGATCATTTTGGTTTTTTTAAACTTCAGAGTATCCTTGATAACCCCACAAAAGACCAAACTCCTGCGATTTTTCTTTCATTGTGTTCTGCAACGTCATAATTTACGTTTTTATTGAAAATCAACTTAAGAATCATTTGTCCTTGTTTTTAATGATTTTTCAAAGTTTACACGTTTTTTTTCATTGATTGTTGCATATGTTTAGGGATAAAAAGGGTCAATCATTGGAAGAAAAAAAACATTCTCCATGATCTCTATGAAAACTTTTTTGTTTGTGTTTGGATGAGAGTGAGGACCTGCAGCTCGTCACTTCCGCAGTATTTTGTGACTCAAAACTCATACCTCAGGATCGGATAGAGTCAATAATTGGAAAAAAAATCTCCAGAAACTCTATGAAAACTTTTCTGTTTGTGTGTGAGTGTATGAATTTTTTTTTTTCAGATTTTCAGAAAAAAAGTCCCTTGATAGTGTATTTTTGAAAGTTTTGTTTGAGCTTGGATGCGGTTTATTCGGCGATAAAAATTGTTTAAAGTCAATTTATAGTCACGGTTTTGAAAAGAAAAAACAGCGAGAGGCTCGGGGTATATGATTTTGTTAATTAATTTTTGAATTGACATTGAGAAATAAAGCAAATAATGCCGTTAGGATCAATTGAATAAATCTTTTCTGTCAATAATAGAGCATTGTGAATAAAACGAAATTTTTTCGCATTTTCTTTTTTCAAAAAAATTAATTTTTTTTCTTTCAATTATTGACTCTTTTTATCCCTAAACATATGCAACAATTAATGAAAAAAAAAGTTTAAACTTTAAAAAATCAATAAAAACAAGGACAAATGATCCTTTGATTTTTAACAAAAACGTAAATTATGACGTTGCAGAACACAATGAAAGAAAAATCGCAGGAGGTTTTGTAGGGTTATCAAGGATACTCTGAAGTTAAAAAAAAAACCAAAATGATCCTTAGTCTATCCGTTATTTGCAGAGTTATGGCAAGTTAAGAAAAAATCCCTATATACATGACGTATTTAGGGATTTTTTCTTACATTTGTACATTTTTTTCAATTACCATTCATGCAACGAAAAAAAAAGCTTTTATCGTACACTAATAAACAGGCCTCGTAGAGGATACTTTAGCGTTTTCAAAACCCACCTTAAATTTTCTGTACGATCATTAGTTCCCGAGTAATTGATTACCAAAGTCAAAAATGACTTTGTTGCTTTGAACGGCGATAACTCAGCGAAAAATCATCGTGCAAAGCTCGTGGACCGCTCAAATTAAAGAGGAAGAATCAAACTAAACGAAAATTTAGGTGAAAAGACTGAAAAAAATGTATTAACGTCCATGGACCTTTTGAAAGACAGGCAATTTAAAAAAAAAATTTCTTTCGTTAGTTTTCTTATGATTACTAAAAAACCGCTCATGATAAAAATGTTGGACCTCAGGATCTAAAAACTAGAATGTTGTAACTTCAATTTGCTTTTTTTTATTTTTGCTTTACGATGATTTTTCACGGACATACAGCTTCTTGAAAATGGCCCAAAAATGTTGGATCTTTTTCTTGATCCTTTAATTTTTGCGCGTAGTGTAGTTGTTAGGAAGTTGGAGTGTGGTAAAAGAAAAAAAAACCCGCAAAAGGGGGTCGTAGCTCAAAAATAAGGCGCAAGCGACTTTTATTTATTTTTTTGCAATTAATGACGAAAAATCATGGTATTCATGAAAAATGTATGCAACTAGTATAATTAGATTTGTAATAAAAGAACGAACAAGAGTGTCATCACTGCGAATTAAAAAAAATAGATTATTTTTAAACAATTTTTTTTACATACGACCATTATCGTATATTAAACGCGAAAAAATGAAAATATAAATTAAAATATAAAAAATAAAAGTCGCTTGCGCTACCTCTTAATTTTGAGATACGACCCCCTCCTTTCGCGAGGTTTTTTCTTTCACCACATTCCAATTTCCTAACAACTATTATCGGGAAACAATACCGATTTTTTTTTTTGGGCCACCCTAGTGTACATGCGTCGAATGGTCATGGTCTAAGCAATAGCTGGTAAACTACGGGGTCCCAAGCGACGAAACGAAAAATTTACATTCAAAGGAAATGCAGAACACGCTGTTTTCCGCAGGAACTAAAAAATTGCGATCGTTCGAACAACAATGTATATTTATTTCGCAAAATAATAATTTAATTGCATTTATTTTGTTTTCGCTCAAAGTTTTAAGTTCCTCGAGTATATGTTATTTGTAGATGGTTCGACTGTGGCACACTAAAGTAACGTAGTTGAATTTTCAGTATACCTAGTGTTAGACGCAGTCCTATCGGAATACAATGAAAATTAAGAGTACCCAAATGCTTTGCTAGTTAATTCGGAGGAATGTTTACAGATTATTTTGTTCTTAAACGAAAAATTAACGTTTTGCTTTCCGCTGGTATTTATTTGATAGGGTAGATATTACAGAGCTCTTTTAATTTTCGTTTTAATTCAATTATGAATAAAAATACAACAACAAAAAAACGGATAAATTAGCGATACACCGAACGGAGCCATAATTATAAAGAATGTAATTTATAAGCACTTTACCAAAATGTATGAAACAATAGTTGGAGCACTTTACACTTTCGTCACATTTCGCTTACTCGAATTTCCCATAGCTGAACAAGAGACAGTGCTCGCATAATTTTTAATAAGCACGTAAATCCGTGTTCAGAAATATATAATTTATTTCATGACGATTCACTGCAACAACAGTCATACACAAGATATATAATGTTACGATGTTTCTTTGTCTCGTTGTCACCTGTGTAAGGTGGGCTTTGTGGTTTTGATCATCAATCTACAACGTTCCGCGCCAACTGGTAGTAGCAAAAGAGTATATATATACATATATATATTTTTTTTTCAACAACGGCAATGAGTTTTATTAAAAGCTGAAATATCTAGAACGTAAGTTAATTTATTTGTTAAATTTTTCTCTTGTACTCCCAATTATTGAAATATTGTCAAGGCACACACGCTTTGCGAAACGCTAAAATTTTCGTTGGATACGTCGAGCGGTATGTTTGATTTCACATCCAAAAAGTGATTCATATCATAACCGATCTACTTCGCGAACAAAAAAAGAAAAACTAGTAAAGAAACAAATTCATAAAATATTTGGGGGCGATTTTATGCGATGCCGTTCACACACTGCACTTCTACAATTGGGCTGTAAGTGAGTTTCATTTAAGTCTCTTCAATAAAAAAATATCTTTTTATGTTTACAGATATCGGTCGAATATAACACCACTCATATATTTTAATGATAAGAAAGACGTCGATAACGACAGCCGTGATATATATCCGATCATTTGACTAGGCGTACCGTTTTCCCGCACGGTGGACATGTGAAAGCAAAACGAAAAAAAAAGAACATTTCCAGCTCACGCTGATTCGATAGCCATTGTTTGCTGTGAGTTTCCTCGATATTGACTCATCTCAGTACGCGATTATAAAATCGCAAATTCACGTCTCTGTATTGGTCGAACGTTATAACTCCTTGTCCTTTTTATGAGTTTTTTTTTAAATTTATTCTTCACTGATTGACTAAACCAGCGAGAACCCTTGAGTCTGTTGAATCGCTTGGAGCAATTTGTAACGTAGTTTTTCGCGTGTTTTGTACCGCGGAAGATCCAAGAGGTTGAAGCACGTGTGGGCGACCGGTAGAAAACGCTCGTCGAACATCGGTTGGATCGTTATCTGAAAAAAAAAGAAGATTGATTGGATGCTCGAACAGTCGTTGATTTTTTAAACGAACGACTTGAAAATCGGAGTAATAATATACGAAAGCATGTACGGCTACATTTTTTCCTGGAAATCGTTAGAGGGTAGATTCAAACGAGAGAAGATAGGGGGAGACCCTTTCATCAAGATGCTTTGCACAGGAAGCGTCAGTTGTCGTCCAATCGTGGTCACAGACGAATAGTTATTGTCCGAAAAACACGTCGAAAAAAAAGACTCACATGGGTGAAAGAAAGTTTGGACCGCGATTGGGACAACGTAATTATTTTCGAATGAAGCTTCTTTTTCGGCACGGGCTGGTCTACCCACACCAATAGACACTCAAGATCAGGAACGTCAAGAAGTTATTCCGACAGATGAAAAAAATATTGATTTTCGCAAAAAAAAAAACATTTTCAATTTAAAGAAATAAGTAAAAGATGCAAAATGTATCCTTTAATTGACTTTTAGCAAAAGTGACAATTTCAATCGTTTGGATCACAATGAAAGAAAAATCGCAGCGGTTTGAATTCTTGAGAGCTTCTTTGGGATACTTTGAAGTTAGAAAAAAAAACCGAAACTATTTTTAGTCTATCCGTTATTTGTTGAGTTATCTCAAGTTTAGCAAAAATCCGCCAAAACGCAATTTTTTACCTTTTTTTAATCAAGGTTCTTGCATTGGAATTTTTTTTTAAATAAAAAACAATAATTACACCTTATAGAGGATACTTTAAAGTTTTCAAAACCCTCCTTTTATATTCTGTACGTTCATTAGTTCCCGAGTAATGAATTATCAAAGCTAAAAAGGTCTTTTTTGCTTTGAACAACGATAACTCAGCGAAAAATCATCGTGCAAAGCTCATGAACCGCTCAAATTAAAGAGGAAGAATCAAGCTAAACGAGCTTTAAGGTGACATTGCTAAAACAAATTTATTCAAACCCGTGGATCTCTTGAAAGCCAGGCAAAAATGTTGTAATTTTTTTTCCGTTGACCTCTTCAAGCTTGCTCAGAAACGGTCAATGATAAAAATATTTGACCAGATCTCAAAACTAGAGACTTCAAGCTTGATTTTGCTTCTTTTCTTATTGCTCTACGGCCATTTTTCGCCAAGTTATAGCCTTCCGAAAATCACCCAAAAATTTACAGATTTTTTCGTATCCTTTAATTTTTGTGCCTAGTGTATTAATAATGAAGCATCACGGTTTATATTATGTAGTGTGTGTGTATTTTTTCAATGCCTTGTGCCAAATAGTTTTTGAGTTTGGTCGTACACGCTGCTCTTGTCAAACAGACTGTAAGATACTCTTAGGGAGTTTCGGGACAAGTGACGAAATGTTATAATTTGTCATTCTTTAGATGACAAGCTTTAGATGAATTCTTTAGATTCTTTGTCATATACTGAATGTATTCTCCAAATTTTTAATCGATCGTCTACACTAGGAGTGGCCAAGACGTCGACCGCGATCGACCGGTCGACTGCCTAGAGGATTGCAGTAAGCCGTGAGAGTAAAATCAATTCAACCAAAATTACGAAAAATTGCTTTTTTTCTGTGAATCAGCGTTTTGTACTATGAATGCGATAAAAAACGAAACATCGGTCTCGGTTAACGGACGAACATTTAACTTCCTGTTTGCGCATCGCAGTTAGTTCTTACACTGTGCAACGTGAAAAACTTGTAAAGAATATGCAGTACTACACATCGAGCCAAAAACACAATGTTTAGAAATGAATGTCAAAAATAAACGAGTTTTTAAGTTATTTTATTGATCAAGAATTTTCTGTGAGAGCTTTGTAAAACTAGTTTAGAAATTTTACATTGAATAACTTTGGGTTTTTCATTGAATAAAATTGGGAATAAGATTGGGTTTGTTTGGGTTTAAAACTGTTGCCGACGGTAGACTGCCAGGGATATTTTGCATCGTAGTGTCGACCGCAGACTTCAAATGTTCGATAAAACTGTCGACATTGTTTCAAAAAAAAAAATTCTTTCTTTCTAGTAAGCGTAATAGCGACATGCTCACACATAAAAAATTTCAAATTTTTTTCTTTCAAGCCACTTGAAGCTGAGATATCATGCCCAAAAAAACGGCGGCATCCATGTTCTCTAGCCATTTTAAGGGGCACTTCCTATAGAGGCTTCAAAAAATGCATTTTTTTTAAATGTCTAAATAGTGATTTTGGTCGATTCTCAAAAATGACGTCCCGAGAACCTTTAAGCGTGACTCACCTCTGCTCCATTTGGAGACCTGCGCGCAGGTGAGAGGTGAGTCGTAGCACCATTTAGAGAGGTGAGTCGTCTATTCAATAATCAATACTCGTATTACTCAAAAATGAATATTACGAGGAAGATGAAGGACTGTTATATGGTGCTGGAATAGCTCACTAGTCGGTAAGCATCATACTTTTTTCCCTTGCCAAAACTTTAAACGCGATTATCTCGAAACTTTTTTTTTCTATGAGTTGAAAATCGGTGTAAACGATTACTCAAAAACTATTTGACCGATCAAGTCCATATTTGGCACACTTTTTATAATACTTATGTCTAATTGATGAACTTAAGACCGACTGATCAAGCCCATATTTGGCACACTTTTTTATGATACTTATGTCTGATTGATGAACTTAAGACCGACTAAAAATTATCAAAATAAACATGTTTTTGGCTGGGTCAAACTTTGATATCTTTTCCGAAAAAAATCAACTTTTTTGTTCTAATGCCTTTAGCTAATTATCATTATTTTTCCAATATTATTAGTTCATCATGTGACCACATGTATATAATAATCAATTTTTTTGCGCAGACGGTTTCAGATAATCTTACGAGGTGCTAAAGTGTACACCGCATTCGGCCTGTCTTCTGGACAGCTTCACGGCGACTAGTTATATCTCCGCCATTTTTCACTTTTTTTAAGCAACAAAAATCGTTTTGAAAATTAGAATTATGTAATAAAAAATACTTATGACCCTGAAAAGATATATACATTCCGTACCCTCCAAAAAAAAATCATGAACATCGACTAAGACTTGGCGTTTTATAGGGAGTGCCCCTCTTAATATACGTATAAATTTGTTAATAATTAACATTTTTTCAATCTGTAAAAATGTATGTGTTCTTCATTTCTTGTTTAATAAACCACAATAACCCTAAATGTCCTTTTTGATGGTTTTCGAGAAAAAAATATTTCAAGAAATGACTGCGTTTCTCTATCTTCACACTAGACGACAGCCTTAATGCAGAGCTTAGTCAAGTTTTCGAAATAATATTACTCGACCAGAACAGACAAAAAAAAGCACGTACTAAAATGTTAAATAAGTAAAAACTATCTTCAAGATTGATAACCGAAAGTTAAATATTCTACAATATTTTTGCATAAAAAAGTCTATATGATTACGAACTTTTTCATCCTAATCTAACTCTGAAATATACGTTGACATGCACTTTCAATAGGGATTCCCTTCTTTGAAGTTTGTTTGGGTTCCTTGGTACGTACCTTGATAGCTTTCATGCCTTGTATGGGGATTCTGTCGCTACCGGTTAAGAATAGCAAAAACTTTTTCTTCTCCTCCAGTGTAAGTTCGTGAAAGATTTGCCAGAAGAGAACAATGGTCGGATCGTCTCTCGAATAACCGTCTTTGTACGCAGTGTTTTCCTCCAATTCTCTCCAATCGTAATTCTCGTTACCCACGACCACAGCCATCAATTCGTGACTGTGAAATAGCTCTAATACGCGTCCGCCACATACTTTATGAAAACCCTCGTAGAAAGCTTGAAAATGCGGTTCGACAGATTTGTTTAGCCTGTAGTCAACGTACAAATTGACAAACTCGATTCTGAAAATTAACGAAGGTAGAAAAACAATTGTTATAAAAATTCGCGATATTTCAAGAGGGTAATACAATCAAATTATTTTACTTATTGTGTTGTGTAACTGGCTTTTTACTTCCTCCCGGGATCAACTCGTGTACAACATGCTCGCCATAAACTTCCGACGAAACTTCAAAATTCAAAGAAAATATCTCTTCCAAATCCGATTCATTGTAATCTAGAACGCTCTGTAGACTCCTGAAAATTTATTTCGTATATTAGAAAAATTCGTTTAGGAATGTCTGCGAAAAGGACGATGAGCATTTCAAAGATTTCAATAAAATACAAATAAGAAAATAATCACTTATGTAACCAGGCAATCAAGAAGCTAAGATGTATTAACTATTCATCGTCATTATTACTTGATTATTTCTCATGCTTATAATATTGGTGAGAAAAATCTGAACCTTGGCACCCATATTGTGCACATTATGAGACATATGACCAAATGTTTACAGATTTTTTCAGCAATAATTGTCATTATTTTTTGATAAAGGCATTCCCGCTGATATTAAAAGAAAAATGGCAAAAAAAAATTACGAACCAGCTGCCTGAACATGAAAATCGAACCAAAATTCCTAAACGATATGAAATTTCTCGATCAGACGTTGCTTATTTGATGGGTGAAAACATTGATTTTTTCATAAGCCCCCAATCGATAACGTTTTTCGGAAGATTCAAGATCGATTGTAGCTTCCTAAATAACGTGTCCGAGAGGCATTTAGACAAAAACTATCAGCTGGGGTCGCAAATTGTCAACAAATTAAAGGTCGTTAATGACGGCGCCGAAAGAGGAATCAAGCTCATTACTGAATATAATAATAGATTGACAAGCGACGAGGAACAGAAACAATTCATTGTTCAAGTTGTTCGTGAATACCAGACAATGTATCCAAATGTAAACAAAAGAACTTTAAGCCGACCGCTCCACTAATAAGATGTTACGTTGGCACTTTTTTGTATGAGTTTCAATTTGCGAATTATGTTTATTCGTTAACTATAATATTCATTGCGATACTTTATTTAAGTGCAACGAATTTGTGGCTCAAGTTTGATTCAAAGTTGAAATTTAATTTTAAGGAGTTTTTATACTTCTGATAGAAATAAAACTTTTCTATTATGTTTCAGTTTTTTTCAGGTCAAAAGTTGCATTAAAACATCAATTAATAGTCTTTGATGAATGAAACTTTAACAAAATGAAAACGAGGCTGTCATTGCAAAGCTAGTAATAATGAGAATTATTGCTGGAAAAATCTGTGAAAATCTGGTCATATACCGGACAATGTGCACAATATGTGTGCCAAGTTTCAGATTTTTCTTACCAATATCCTAAGCATGAGAAATTATTAAGTAATAACTTAGCAAAACACATGCATTTTTGTATTGAAAATTCAAACCCTCACAGGCACCATTAAACATTTTTCGAGCCCCTTTAAACTTTGCACATCATTCAATTTCGACCCGAATTGCAGTCACCCTACTATAGACCATATATGGAAGTGTGGAGGTCAGATGAGGCATACGGAAAGAATGGGTTCAGGCGGTAGATGGCTGGAAAGAGATCAGTCAGGGAAGAGAATTGAGGGAATGGACTGTAGAAGCCTTCAAAGGTCAAATTAGACTGAAAATATGCGAATTAATAAAATCATATGAAAGAATTAAAAGGACCAGAACCGAGGGAGACCAGCGATGATGGGGAAGTAGAGGATGAAGAAATATAGATTAGAAATCAAAAAACAAAATAGAACTTTGTAAAAATAAACGTAAGTTAAGTCTGGAAATCGCGCAGGTGAATGTAAAACAAATGTAACAAATACTGAGGCGATTTATGCAAGGAAGTATAAAAGCACACTGTACGGTGGAATAAAACTATCATCATCTGGTAAAGAGTTGCATACCTGGCGATGCTCGGTGAAATATCCTTAACGTCCGACAAGCCAACAGGCTCGTTCAACAATTTTTTATAAAGCGCCAGTGGGAATGGCAGGTCTATTATGATAAAATTATAGATAGCCAAACCGCACAAAACGCCAATAAGCAAGTACATGACTTTTTCTTCCAATGATTCTTCACTAAACCATATAGTTCGAGTTTCCTCGTATTGTTTGAACATCCCATATTTCGGATCGAGAATCTCTTTGAGCAGTAGCAAGAAAAATTCTTTCTTCACACCACCTGCGTCTTCGGCTTCTTCACCGTGGAATTTCACCTGCGAAAAAGTTTTTTTTTAAAATTAGTATTAAACTACTTATTCGGAAATAGCAAGATAAAAAATTTTGAAAAATTTCGCCATCTTACTCTGAGTGGCTTTTTCAAATCGCTCGATTCGTAGAGCGACAGTTGGGCCAGTGTGTCTGCTACCAAATTGTCACGTGAAACAGTCAAAGTAACGAACTGACCGTGTCGAGCGTTCACGGAACCGGCTGGATAAGGCGCAAATAACATATGCGTTAAAGCCCTCGTTGCAGCTTCGTTCATTGCCGAATGCATCTTTAAAATAATTACATATTAAATATTGTAAGATCTGGAAAATATTCATAATTTTTCAGATTTTCGTTCTGTCGGTACTAAAAAAAATTGTCACGCAAATAAATACCTGTATAGCTTGATCGGTTTCCAAAAGAATCGTCTTAGCCTGAGCGTCGAATAAGAACGGATAGTGACAAAAATATATTTTTTCTTGCTGCAAGTAAAGAATGCATGAATGCGAAAAAATATTGTTATTTAAGATTGTGGTATATCATCCAAACAAACGTATCGTAATTTATTAAGTTGACACTAACCATGCGTGAATCTTTGTCCACGAGCCATTCGAAGTAATCCGCCTTAACGTCTATCAGCTCGGTCAATTCAGACAGATGAAACGAACCGTAAGGAACACGCAAGCCATCATCGGCATTTTGATTTAATTTGTTTATAAAACGAAGCAGTTCGAGGGCCAATTTAAGCTCGGCGTTTTTCGCAACTGGCTACATTAATGAAATTCAAGGAAAAATAGATGAAGGCTTTTATCGAAAATACCGCATCAACTTACTATTTGGTAAATCTATATGCAAATACTTGCCTGATTTCCTTTATTTTTCGAGTCTTTGATGAAGTAGAGAACTAACGATTTGTAAATGCGTATAAGACGCTGGAATATTTGTACGGGAGCTTTCGACCACCAAGAGCCAACGATCTTTTGAGCCTCGGTTTTCAATCGCAAAATCGCTTTGGCAAACGGCGTTTGGAGACTCTTATGATTCTCGGGCTCCGTAAAAGCGGAATACATTGGTAACGTCAGATAAATTCTGAGAGATTCGACATCCGGTGGCGATGAAACGAGAGACGGTATGAGACTTTCCGTTATACTCGTGTATATCTAAGAAGATATGAAATACAAATAGATCATTACGAAAACCAAAACGTTAGTTGAGCATGCTTCTATAGATTGACAATCAGAACGACGATTTTATAAGCATACCATTATTTCGCGTTGCACAAAGACATGGACATAAACTGATTGCATTGGAGATGACGAACATTGATTTCGGTAATAATAGCGCTTACCAATCACTGCTGTACTATTATTATTAAACATCAATATTTTCACCGTCTTTTGTACCGTCGACAATCTTCTAACTTTAAATCCATTGTGAAGTATTCAAAATTCTTACCAAATCTTAGTTTTAAGGGACTATACAGGGTTGCCTAAAAGTCGTGGATCAAACGAAGTGGGAGGTAGCCAAGATCATTTCCAACCAAAAAGGTTATAATATAACCTTTTTGTCTCCTTCAGGGTCACGGTCTTATATACAGGTCTTGCAACGAAGCTAAATTTTCGAGGTGGGGGTAGGCACGCTTAGCTGCTCTGGTTTTTATTCCGATTTCTACCGCTTGGTGCGCGACGGCAAATGCAAGTAGTGTGCGGCGAAGAGAGAAACAGTTCTTTTGTCTCTTTTCATCTTGACTGCAACACATGCGCCGTTCGCCCTAACTTTACCGACCGTGAGCTGCATAATATACGAAAGCAATACAAAATAATGTGTCGACTCAAAAGAAAGATGAATATTTTTATAGAAAAACTGAAAACTTTTTGAATGCATTAATTCATAACAGCAACTATTTGTTCATTTTGCACTATATTTTTATTTTATTTTAATGTTTTTTTTTCCTAAGGTACACGCTGTTCGCGTTTGTTACCTAGTTTTTCCTCCACTGTGACTGTTTCTTTCCTCCTTTTTTCCACACGCCTTTTTCTTCACCTTTTCCCCCCCCTCCTTGCGGCCGCAGCCGATTTCCCTCTCTGTATCATATTCATCATGACATTTCTGTCATCGGTATAGGGAAACTGCGGAAAACCTATACCAATACAGCCGGTCATCAAGTTCGCCCCCCAGTCATGGAACTAGTCTTATTTCGCCGCGAAATGCCGAAGAAGAACATTTCACGACGAAATGTACGCGACTGGGATTCGAACCCGGGACCTCCCGGTCCGCAGGTTTAGTGGCAAGCACGCTAACCACTAGACCATCGCACCGGTCCTTTTTGCACTATATTTTATTTTGGGTGTTTATTGATGTATGTAAGTAGAAATATGAAAATTGTTTTCCGCTGTGGGTACACTTTTTTCCTTGTGGTTTTACAAATGTATATGAGTATTTAGATGATTGCGTCATTCGGCTAAATATTTTTCCAACTTAGTCATCTTAAGGAGGTTGGAGCGGTCCAGTTAAGTCAAATTACGGTTTGATTTCTTTTTCTTCAATAAACCTTGATGCAATAGATAAGATTTTTTATTCTTAATAATGTTTGTGAAAAAATTCCGACATGTTTAAGGGTTGCGCGGTTCCCAAGTGTAAAAAGTGGTACTAAAGTTTTACGCAAAAATGCTCCGTGTTTCGAGTGCCAAGAAACATCGAACAATGCAAAACCCATCTTGCCCATCGAAAACCATACATATTCAATATTGAACCATCAAGGGTTGTTAAAAGATTACGAATCTTTTCAATATTTTTAATCTTTTTAATCTAATAAAAGAATACAACTCTTTCATAATGATCATCAATAATGTTATTCTTTGTCAAGTTAGTTGTAACACAACAGTTTTTCTTTTTCACGTAATTAAAGTATAAAATGCATAATTTTGCCTTTTAATTATATATTTTATGAAAATTTAGCATCTACAGAATAAATCAATACCATAAATGCATTTTTTTGCGGTTTAATGAAGAAAAAGAACTCAAACCGTCATTTGACTTCTGAACCGCTCCAACCTTCTTAAGATGACTAAGCTGGAAAAAAATTCAGCCGAATGACGCAATCACCTAAATACTGATATACATTTGTAAAATCACAAGGAAAAAAGTGTACCTACAGCGGAAAACAATTTTTACATTGCTACTTACCTACATCAACAAGCACCCAAAATAAAATATAGTGCAAAGTGAACAAATAGCTGGTGTTATGAATTAATGTAATCAAAAAGTTTTCAGTTTTTTATATAAAAATATTCATCTTTCTTTTGAATCGACACATTATTTTGTATTGCTTTCGTGAATTATGCATCTTACACGACAATACGGTAAGTAAAGTAGGGTCGAACGGCGCATGCGCTGCGATCAAGAGGGAAAGAGACAGAAGAGCTGTTTCTCTCGTCGTCGCACACTACTTGCATTTGCCGTCGCGCACCAAACGGTAGAAATCGGAATAAAAACCAGAGCTGCTTAGCCTGCCTACCCCCACTACCATCGTTGTCAGACCTGTATGTAAGAGCGTGCTCAGGGCGCTCTAATTTTGACCAGAACTGAAATTTCATGACATTTAAGGATTTTTAAGGCAAGGCATAGGGATTTTTTCATGACTTTTAGTATGACTTTCTGGTATAAAAGTATACTTTATAATTCTTTAGTGCGACTAATTTTCTAAATTTTTATATTTTGCATTTTAAAACAGATGTGTGTTGTAGGCCAATAAAACGTATACGAAATAAACGAAAAGTCACCAAACTGTACAATTGCATGTGTAGTAAAAAATGTGAGACAAACATAATTTCAAGTTTGCTGTAAAGAAGTGCATTTTGGGAACATCTGGAAAAATATTACATAGGGGAGACCGAGGAGGTTTGTGTAAGTTTCCATCCAAAATTTTGATATCCTTATTTTTCGATACGTATTATGTTGGCGTTATTATGATATTTTTTCTAATATGCATTGGCTTTTCAAGTTTCATAGCATGCTATTGTTTTTTTGGGTTCGCTTCCTGTTTTGCGGTTAAGAGTTATTATTCTGACCGAAGCACGATTTTTTGCACCTAGGAAAGTTGTGACAACTTGTCACAATTTTCCTATTTTGCTTTTTTCCTGGCAAGGATGTTTTGTGGTGTGACTTCGAATGCTGAATCTTTATTTTATTGTTTCAGAATGCATAACAAATATCTGAGAAAAGATTAAAGGCCGAAAAAGACTAAAATGAAAAATAACATTGATGACGAAGAGGATGAATATGCAGAAAATAATTGTTTCTGCTTGTGTTGCCTCGAGTCCTTTGCCAATAGTCAATCAAAAGAGAAGTGGGTTCAGTGCATCGAATGCAAGGGATGGTCACATGATGCTTGCACTGGAGGAGAGTGTCGTTATGTTTGTCATAATTGCTTCTCGGACTCGATTTCTGACGGCACTTGATTTTTTATTTGATTTTAATTCAATTTATCTTACACAAATGCTATATTTTATTATTGTTATAAAACACCTAATACTTCTTATGATGATAATTAACATTAAATGTTGTTTAAGTTCGTAATGATGTGCCAAAAGATGATTAAAAGAGTCTAATTAGTGTTATAATAAATAGGTGGTTATTGTTGGTTATAATTACAGACCAAAGGTTGATTAAGGCGAAACAAATGTGTAATTATTTATTACTAACTAGCTTCCGCTCGCGGCTTCACCCGCGTAGAATCTGGCTCATAGAAACTTCATTAGAAGTAGAACCCCGCATTAGGGGTTTTCAAAAGTTCTGGAATATGCGTTTTATTATTTGTTTTGAATAATATTTATACCGAGTTTGAAGTTGATACACGCAAGGCAAGTTTTCCATACAAACTTTTACACCCCATTTCACCCCCTTGAGAGTTGATTTTCGAAATATCCTTTTTTAATGCACCTCTACACCTTCTAAGGAACATATATTCCAAGTTTCACGAAAATTAAATTATATTTCGCCTTTTTCAGAATGCTCGACATTTTTAGATGTGAAATGATACAAAATTTTACTTTTGTATACACTCGCGTGTAAGCCGTATACATAGCCTATTCGGTCGCGTTCGAGCGGTGACGTCACAAGCGCCAGCGCCGATAGCGTGACATTTCGCGCCAACATCTACAATTTGAATTATCGTGATATAAAAGCAATTAATAATTATCATTAGAATTATTTCAAAGAAACACTCTTTTGACATTCGGTTTTAATATCACAAAAGATCAATTCTAAAAAGAAATCGAACATTTTTTTTCTTAACAACTCTATTACCTCAGCGGACTTAATATTATAGGGAAAAATTTTGCGTTTGGTGGCGACTCGTCTTCACGACGATTTCCAAGCAGAGCTAGGTTATGCTCGCCAAACGAATCAGCTGTTACGCCCGATTTTGGCAAGTCTATGGGTGCTATTTCGTCATTATGATAATATTCAACCGGAAGTTGAAATCGTTTTATAACGTAGTGCTTGAACTACACGGTGAAGTTCGAATTTCCGATTTTTTACAATATCTATTATGTATGATTTATCAAATTTCAGTTTTCCAACAACCTTAGTTGGATACGTGAGCAGCAAAACCGTGATCACCACACTTTTGGTCGACCGTCTCCATAAGACGACGTGCTTCACTAGCTCAAAGTGCTCGACTTTGCAATTTTATTACAAAAAAAAACTGAACGTCAATATAGCTCAAAGTTTTCCAAAGGGTGCATAACGTATTCGTCAACATCATACAAAAATTTGAGGCCCGAAAGTTGGATTTTTCTTAACGATCGTACCTCCGTAAATAAATGATTTTGTACAGCTGGGAACCGATTTTTGATAAACATTTAACGAAAAGCATAACTTTGGGATCGTTAAGAAACGGACCAACCTGTACATAAATTTTTTGGTTAAAAATCATTTTGGCTACCTTCTCACTTCGTTTGATCCACGACTTTTAAGCCACCCTGTATATACGTTTGAATGAAAATCTCACCAATTCCTTTATCGTCATGTTGATGAGCTCGCATATTAGTCCGTAGATTTCAATGACCTGATTGAAGTCGACGCCGTGATACTTGCTCGAACATCCATAGTGTTCATCATTGTCGATCAAAAACGAGGCGTTAATGCACGCTTGACTCGTAAAAACAGTCTCGAGATATCTGCGGAACAGACAAAATGCCAAATGTACTATTAACCAATGCTGTTCAACGTCTGCACACGTCAGTCTATTCGCGTTAACGATATGGAATAACCTCGGCCAAAATACACAGAAAATCTAAGTAAATTCGTACCAAGACATGTAATAAAAAATCTATGCAAGTTCCGGAAGAAGACAACAGCACGAATGAGAAAAAAAAGTTGCTTGTAGTGCGACGATAAAAGCTCGAATGCTCTAAAAATAATAGACCGATTTAAATGAAAACTAACGTCATGAGATCCTGATCGATCGGTGCACCCATCGGTGTTCCTATACAGGCCGCGATTCGATTTTTCGTCACAGTAAGTATTTGCGAAGCAACGTCAAACACTCTGCAATCGTCGGGCTGAATATTGTTCTGGAAATGAGACAACCACTTGAATCAATAGAACCAGCCCTGTCGACGAGATGAAAAGTTTAAACAAATAGTTGCTCATATAATGAATCCTCTTGCCTTTTTTTGAGTTACAGTCGCGAAACAATGATCACCCCCGGTGAATATATGCTTGATGACGCAATCAACGCTGTAATCGCTTATAGGTTTGTCTACTTTGTATATTGCGGAGCCATTTGGCGACACCCATGGTCCCAGTACGACTTGCGGCGTCGTCACGCTTTGTGTTACACGAGTTCCCAATTGTCCAGCTCCTCCCAAGCCCCAGGCGTAAACTCTACCGCGCGACGATACGACCGCCAACATGTGCCTTTTCCCACAGGATATCTGTATATTTTGATACTTCGAATGAATACACATATTCACGCATTACTTGGCGAAGGAATAAATCTTTAGAAAACGAGCTTCACCTCGGAATCGGTTAAAGTTAGTTAAAGATTATTTAAGGCGGGCAAGAACTTTAGATGCTTCAAAAAATCAATGTTTTTTTTTAATTTCATAAATCGTTAGCAAAATATCATAAGAATACACCCTGAAAATTTTAAAACGATCTTCGAATTCCTTCTAACGGTATGTATTGGGAGTACAAATTAATTCGGTCCGTTTTCAAGAGATGGCTCTGGCTGTTATGAATGTTTCATAGTGACAGCTCATTTCGGTGGTTTCAGAGAGGTTAGACATCTGTCGATAACATTCAGTTTATATGGCTTTGAGTTCCATTAAAAACCTTGTTTTTTACTGTGTTGAATATGTCAAATTTTGTGTTAACTAAGCAGCATTTGCGGGAAGATTTACTTTTCTGCTTTAATTGGAAGAAAAGTGCAGCTGAAGCGCATCGAATGCTTGTTGAAGTTTATGGTGATGATGCTCCAACTAATAAATCATGTAGGGAATGGTTTCGACGCTTTAAGAACGGTGATTTCAGCGCTGAAGACAAGCCTCGCCCTGGACAGCCAAATGAGCCAATGAGCTGCTACAACCTGGCGATTCCATTACGGGCGATCGGTATAGACTACAATTGATTCGTTTGAGCCGTGCATTACGAGAAAAACGGCCGGAATACGAGCAAAGACATGACAAAATTATTCTTCAGCATGATAACGCTCGGCCTCATGTCGCAAAAGTCGTAAAAAATATTTGCGAACGCTCGAATGGGATATTTTACCGCACCCGCCGTATTCTCCGGACATTGCGCCTTCTGATTACTGGTTGTTCCGACGGATGCAGCAGGATTTAGCAGGTCACCGGTTCATTTCTTTCGCAGAAATCAAAAATTGGCTGAAAACTTGGATCGCCTCAAAAGACGAGACTTTTTTTCGAGATGGAATTCGAAAATTGCCTGAGAGGTGGGAAAAAGTAGTAGCCAGCGATGGACAATACATTGATTAATCTATTCATACCTTTTATTTTGAAATAAATGGATTTTTTATCACAAAAAAACGGACCGAATTAATTTGTGCTCCCAATATATAAATAATAAAGACTCTCCGCTCGACTCCCAAGCGCGCTCAGGTATCCACGAGCGCTCAGTTGTGAAACTTTAAACGCGTTTTTCTCAAAACGACATTCTTTCAATTTGCGGGAATCATAACTCAAAAATTAATTGATGGATCATCTTCAAATTTGGAACACGTTTACATAATATAATTTATTAAAATATCAACCTAAAGTTTGAAAGATTATACTGTTTAAAGCATATTTATTATTGCAAAATGCCGGGAAAAAATGCTAAAAATGAATCATTTTTTTTTCAAACACGTTCCAACATTCAATTCTCGATTTTTATTTTCAAATTTTAATTTCATCTTCTTAAAAAAACATCTTAAGAATATATAAAAATTTGTTGGACTATTTCAGATGTGAATTTGGAGCTGCACAATTCCCACCAATCGACAACGACGATAAGGACACGCCAAGGGACACAGCGGATTACACCTTAATTAATTCATGAAATAACTTGAAAAAATTACCAGAGATGTATGAAAATATGAATAAATTATTGTCAGAGTTGCGGAAATTTCCGTTTTTTTTTGTTCGCAATTTTAAAAAATCCAAAAAATCATCTAATTTTCAGTCTCCTAAAGTGGTTGCCCGCCTTAAAGAAGATATAGCAATTGATATTACGTAGGGGGAACAGAGTTAGCAAGGGGACCTTGCCAGGCACGCAATCGATTTCGGGACGTCCTTTCAGGGTAGGGTAGGGTTCGGTCCCACGTATCACCTCCTGCCACCGTTCACCCTGATGGGCCCTCGTTTTCGCGATATCGACAAAACAACATTTGTGTGACGATTTTTGAACCTCGCAAATAACAAAAATTTTCGAAGCGGCGCGATAGCCTAGCGGTTAGGGTCTTCGGCTAGTACGCTGCTGGTTTTGGGTTCGAGCCCTGCTACCGCTATTTTTTATTTTTTTTTTCAATCGAAATGCTTGCAAACGTTAGTTTTATTTATTTACTTTAATTTAAATCCAACTTTTTTATATTGCGTTTAGAATTCTTGCCCGCGTGATTGTAATCGCCCTTTCAAAAATTTTGTATACCCAATTTTTTTTCTTATATTCTTCATCTTGTTTGTAATTATTGCTCGTTTTTTATTGTTCTTGTATATTTTCTTTGTTTAAATTAATTTTCTTCTATAGTTTGATATTTTCGTCTGTATTAATACAATTATTATTTTATTTACGCTTTTCATTTGAATTTTGCTTTTCTACGATTCCTTTTTTCGTTTACACCGTGTTTACACTCTGTTTCGATAAAACGGAGCTGAACCGAGAACTTTTCCTTTAATATACATTTACGTTAAAGGTAATTGCAATGAAATAAAGTTCAAATTAAAGGAAAAGTTCTCGGTTGAGCTCCGTTTTGTCGAAACAGAGTTTAAACATGGTGTAAACGAAAAAAGGAATCGTAGAAAATCAAAATTCAAATGAAAAGCGTAAACAAAATAATAATTGTATTAATACAGACGAAAATATGAAACTATAGAAGAAAATTGATTTAAACAGAGGAAATATATAAGAACAATAAAAAAAGCGAGCAATAATTTCAAACTAGATGAAGAATATAAGAAAAAAATTGGATATACAAAATTTTTGAAACGGTGATTACAATCACGCGGGCAAGAATTCTAAACGCAATATAAAAAAGTTGGATTTAAATAAAATTGAATAAATAAAAATAACGTTTAGAAGCGTTTCGATTGGGAAAAAAAAAGCGGTAGCAGGACCCGAACCCAAAACCAGCAGCGTACTAGCCGAAGACCTTAACCGCTAGGCTATCGCGCCGCTTCGAAAATTCTTGTTATTTTCAAGGTTCAAAAATCATCACACAAATTTTGTTTGGTCGATTTCGCGAAAAAGAGAGCCCACCAGGGTGAACGGTGGCAGGGGGTGGCACTTGGGACCGAACCCTACACTACCCTGAAAGGATGTCCCGAAATCGATTGCGTGCCTAGCAAGGTTCCCTTGTAAGATGAACTGGCAAGGCTGTGAAGCGCCCCGCGCAGAACGAAACCCGCCGTGCATGGCTTTATCAAACGGGAGCTGGAGCCGCCATTTTGGATTTTTTCAAATAAATAAAATTGAAATTTACTCTCCACTAATACAAGAATAATATACGTTGAAACCCATTTCCAAAAGTACTTATTTTATATAAAAAAAAAAAAGATTCCCGAAGTTCATGCATTTTTCATGTCTCTCAACGACAACCTTCCCTTAATCCAGTTACCAGTCTCTAAACATTACATTCAGTAGGTACTCAATTAAATAAGTGTTAGTTTTATACTTTTTGCTGCAAATCGACCCAACACTTTTTCAGCTGGCATTTTTTTTTACAACGTCATTCGCCATATTTAGCAGTGACTTCTCTCACAGCCAGCGGAGTTCACCGGGATTATTGCTGCTTAGAAAAGTTTATATAAATTAGGGCAGTACTTCTTTTTAATATAGTTTTTTTTACATTTTTAACATTCATTTAATCATTTTTAAATTGCAGTATGTTCTTCATGGCGATCGCTTCAGCTTCTATGGCTGACGTATCAATTATTAAGATTTTTCGATAATTATTGATGAAATCTTGACAGTTCTTCAGATCCAATTTCAAATACCCCCCCCCCCCCCCCCCCCCCCCCCGGCGTATACCACTGCAAACCGGAAAAACTCATAAAACTGACGCATATTTATTGTACAGTTGGTTTGTTTGGATTTTTTGGGATCGTCTTACAGCTTGGCTTTTCTTGTGCATCCACTTCCGCAATATGAATTGCAAGAAAGAATCGTGAATAAAACTTCCGAGCGATTTTGCGGTAGAGCCCGTTTTCTAAAGATTTACGAGTTTTTTTTTCGAGTTCGTATTCCCTGCTCTTCTCATTCGAACCCGTACAACTCCGATGAGTTGTGTCGATACACGAATCATTAAAGCAAAAAAAAACGATATCTTACTTGAGTAACGACGCTTCCCATGAGCTCAACAACTTGACGAGGTAATATTTCGTTCGCGTTGCTACCGTGTCCTAATTGGCCATACATTCCTGCACCGCAAGTAAATACTCCACCGTCCTAATAATTAAATCCTAATAATTTGATAATTCAGCAATGAGAATAACGGAAATGTCGAGTCAACTGTCTAGCGGCTCACCATCGTCAAGAAAGCTGAAAAATTCTCGCCGCACGAGACGTAACGAACTTTTACATTTCTCAGAGACCTCAGCTGAGACGGTAAATGAATGTTCTCGGTGTTGTTGAGACCCAATTGACCGAAAGTGTTTCTTCCCCATCCGTAAACGGCGCCTGTGCAAACATTTTTTTATTTTATTAATCGATAGTTACGGATCATTTAATCATGGATATTTATCACCGATCCTTGTTGCTTATCATCATTGGCGTAGCCAGCTTTTTTATGCGGAGGGGCGGGAGGGGGGGGGGCAAGCGACGCGGCCTGAGAAGAATTGGTTTTAACAGAAGTAGGGTCAAAATGGGAACAGTGACAACAGTGGGTACACTGAACCTTTTCTGTCTCTCAGAAGTGAACACGTATATTAGTGCGGCCATTTCATATTAGAACCGCCCTCGGATGCCAACAGATTTGAACCTGTCCGCGAGTCGGTCCCGTGCAACTCGATTCTGAGAGGTGATTTTATATTATTTTTGGTATCAAAAGTTAAAAAACCACGTCAGTTTTGATGTTTTTTTGCTTCTTTACCTGTCGCAGTTATCCTCGAAGTCATTGTTCTCCCGCAATATACAGCTATATTGCGGTATTTGAGCATTGGGTTTGTTAAACTAACAAAAGTAGAAACTTGTCAGGACCCGCTTCAGAAAAAAAGAGAAGGTCGATACCCAGTGGCTCAATTTACTTAATGATGATTAATATTTAAATGGGAAAGACTTAGTACAACTATATTGAAGAAGCTAATAAGAATAACACAAGATAATAAGGTAAGTAATAATCTAAATGTTTTCGCGTTGCGATTTATATAGGTACTGGTACTACCTCCTTAGGTAGGTACTCATTGTTGATTAATATTTAATAAATTATTGTGATTTATCTCATATGCTGTTCATTTTTTAATTAATTTTTCAATAGTTCACTGTATTATACTCCCCATTGTATAGAGAAGAGCACTCTTCAAATTTTACTTGATCCACTGTGTAATTAGACAAGTTTCACTGTGTACACCCCCGAGTACACAGTGGATCAAATCCCATTGTTTTCCAAAAATCGGACTTTCCGAAAATCGATTTTTCTTTTGTTAAAAATGTACCTTATTACCTATAAAATTATATTCCAAAAGATTATGGGTGTGAAAAATCTCTAAGTACTCGATTTTCGAGTTCTAGCGCAACCCCTCTTGATTCATGTCGTGACTTTCTACTAACTTTAAACGCGTTTATCTCAAAACTACATTTTTCAAGTCGGCCGGACTTACAACTCAAACAAATTTCAACCGATTCACTTGAAATTTTAACTGTATATTTAGAATTACATTTTCTGAGGCACTACGTAGGATTTTTAAAATTATATTGCATAGTTCCTTTTTTATAAAAAATTTTCTGACGATTTTCTCATGGAATTTTATACTTTTTGTTTTAGAAATGCGCCATTTTGACAAAAAACAATATATCAAAAAAATCCTACATACTTCTATAGCTATTCTTATATATAATCGAAAAAACTTTAATGTCTCATCATAACTCAAAAACTATAGGAGCTGTTTATCCGGCCGTTGACCTTCCAGAAATAAAGGCGTCATCAGAAAAATGCTGCACAGTCGCCATTTTGACATGTATCGCTGTGACGAAATAATTTTGTATAGTCAATTACGTGTATAATAAAATCCCTATTTTGTAATTCCGATTTATTTTATGGTTTTGGTGAAAAAAAATCACAAAGTATGCCCTTTTTTTGGCCTCTAGAGTGGCATAAGGCCTCAATGGTTATTATCTCGGTATTTATTGGGTTAGGCCGTTCAGTGTCTTTTAACAAAATGAAGCCATTGAACATACCTCACGTTTAGTCAAGGTTCCATTTAGATTGTGTAGACGGTTAGGCAGCCATAAACCTCTGAAAAAATGAGCCAATGATCCCATTCTCACCCTACTTGGTAGAAAATGTTGATCTTCCAGTATTCGTCTGGTTGTGTATCGGCCGGCAAATCTAATGTTATTGCTTTTGCCCACAGTTGACTCAATTGTGAAATTTGAATATTTATTTAATTTGCGCAATGGAATAGCTACTTTTTATACAAATAACGAAATTACGACGGAGGAAATAGTTCAAGTTTAAGTAAATTATTTCTTTATGCTCGCTTGGCTAAAACTTAAATAAAATTAATCAATTACTTGACTTCAATCATTTTGGAATGATTTCTTTCTGATAGGGGTCGCCGAACTTTCTGGGGGGGGGGGGGGGGGGGGGGGGTCCCCTCCCCTGGCTACGCCAATGCTTATCAATGACAAGAGTTGGTAATTATTCGTTATTTCCTGTTAACGTTACAAAACGATCTTATGTTACATTGACAATTTTGAACTCTATGAAATTGTTCTCTACAGTTGTTATAGTTCCAAATAACGGGTGCACGCACCTGATTTCGAAACGACTATAGTGTGATATCCACCGCAGGCGATAAATGCAAACGGTACGGCGACCAAACTGCTAACAAGCATCGGTTTGTTCGTGGACTGTAGATCCGTGCCAAGTCCTAATTGACCTTCACTATTTGAGCCCCAGGTATACAGTTCGCCATTGTTAGTGAGTGCAACGGCGTGTCTGACACCACAAGCAATCTGAATAATAACGCGTGTACCCAAAGCTTTCACCATTCGCGGTGTATCCTCGGTTGGATTTCCGGAATTCAGGCCTGTTGATCAATTTAAAAAAAAATTATTATTTGCATTATCGAATCTTCGATTGCTCAGTTCTTACGATTAACGATTTTTCATATGTACAACCTAATTGGCCCTCGGTATTACAACCCCAGCTGAACAATTGTCCCCATTCGTTGATAGCCATTGTGTGACTGGATCCACACGCAATCTTCTTGAATACGAATGCATCCAGGTCGGGAATCAATTCTGCATAACGAAAAAGAAATCATTCAAGCGGCGTAACTCGTGGAACTTTGTCACAAGTAGTATTAAGGAGTCTAACGTCTCAAAGGTTTACACTTACGCAACCTTTTTCTCGGCTTCTGGTGGCCCAGCTGACCATAATCATTGTTACCACATGAATATACTTCGCCATCTTTAGTTACAACGACGGTATAATTTTCGCCACATGCAACTGCAAAGTAAATCGTTATATTTTCATATGTACGACTTATTCGTAGGAGAATCGTTTCAAAACTTACACAAGTCTAGCCTTGTGTCTATCGAAATAAAAACATAAATTTCAATGATTGTAAATAATTGTTGTTGTAGAATTCTTTCATTGAGTTTTACTTTGCATGTAATTTAAAATTAAGAAGTTTCGGGAAAGCTTATCGCCGTGCAGTCCATTTAAGAAAAAAAAAAACATTTATATTTTTTTTTATTAAACTGAATCAATTCTGAACGATAAATGTCAAGTGTCAAAAATAAAATATATCATTTCTCTTTGAAAATGTGTGTTTATTGAAGGTATAGCGGAGTCACGGCAATTAGTGGTATTCAAACACGCGCGCCATTCAGCACTCATGCGACGTTACCGTGCTTCGCCTCTACGTTTCACCAGTGAAGGAAAAACTGATCGTTTTCGTTTACAAAAATGTCAGTTCTAACTAATATTGTAAATCTGACTTTCTGTCTGTCTGTGTGTTGCTCAATCACGCTAAAGCGGCTTGATCGATTTCAATGAAATTTATCATGTTAACAGTTTATGGTCTGGGTTGAGACATAGGATAATTTTCATTCTAAGATCTAATATTTTTCTAATTATCCTAACTAATATTATAAATCTGACTTTCTGTCTGTCTGTTTGTTACTCAATCACGTCAAAACGGCGTGATCGATTATGGCCTGAGTTAAGACTTAGGATACTTTTCATTCTAATATCTAATATTTTTCTAATTTTAATATTATATACTCAAATCTAATGTAATGATGAAACTGAGATTATTATCCAATAAATGAAATTTACAATTTAAATAGCTTATGACACATACGATACTTTTCATTCGAATTCTAATATCTAATATTTTTCTAATTTGTATGCCTGATGTTTGTTCCACTATCACGCCTAAACGGCTGAACCGATTTGGATGAAATTTGACACACACGGAGAGAGTTACTTGAAATAACACATAGGGTATGAAAAATACTTCTAATATTTTTCTAATTCTAATATTCGACTCGAATCTGATTCAATTATGAAATGATCAGTCTTATATAATTGTTATTATAGGATACAAACAAATTAAATCTAATTAAAATAGATGATAATATAATATCAAATCGAATGTAAATATATCTAATATTTGTCTAATTATAACATTCGTGTTAAATCTAATGTAATTATCAAATTCAAATTCTTATAGAATACAACGAATCAAATCTAATTTAAATTGGATAAAATCTAACGTCTAATATTTTTCTAATGATAATATTTTGAAAAAACTAATTATGAAATTATAATTCTCATAGAATACGAATGACTAAAAGATAATCAAAATTAAATAAAATCTAATATAATAGCACATATTTTACTAATGTCAAATATAACATCTAATATTTTTCTAATTATAATATTTAAATCAAATATAATCTAATGATGAAATAATATTTCTTATAGAATACAAAGTAGAAAAACTAATTAAAGTAGAATAGAATCTAACGATGAAATTCGAATTATTATAGAATACAAACGAATAAAATCTAATGCAAATTGAATATAATCTAACATATAATACTTTTCTAATTATAAAAATATAATTGAATGATGAAATTATAATTCTTATATATAATCGAATAACAGTAATATATTAATCAAATAGAATTGAAATTGGATTCTTAATTGAAATTCTAATCTACTGGAATATCTATCTATCTATCTATCTATATATTTAAAAGGCAAAGCCATGACTGACTGACTGGCTGACTCATCATCGCACAGCCTAAACCGCTAAAGGCAGAAACGTGAAATTTGGAGAGGGTGTTGATTTTATATTGGAAGCATCGTTTAAGAAGGGATTTCTGGAAATTCCTTCTTAATTATGGGAATTATATGGGTGTATGGAAAATTATATTCCTGGCGTGTATTAATTTGAAACCTGGAACATAAGTTCCTAAGAAGGTGAAGAAGTGCACTAAGAGAGGATTTTTCGAAAGTCCACTCTTAACCCTTATTCGGCAGACTTCAGTGGAGAGATGTACTCGGCACACTGGGGTTGTTTGCACCCCAGTGACCTATTGAAAGTCACTGGGGGACTTTTGGGGACTTCTTGAAAGCTTCTTTTTTAAAGTAGTGTAGGTTATATAGCCGAAAATTTGATTTGAGTATGTTAAAAAAAATTAAAATTGCGAAAAAAAATGAAAAAAGGTGATTTTACAACAAAAAAAAAATCTTTAATAAATTTTTTTCGATAGAAAAGGCTAAAAATTTAACTGAGTCTTCTTCTGATGTATTACTACAAGAAAAAAAAATAGTACTTATAAAGCTGTTTCAGAAAAGGTATTTATTTTGAGAAATAAAGGTAGGAATTTTGAGAAAAAAAGCATTATGCTCCGGCATAACGCTATTAGCCTGAGGCTATAGTGGCATCGTCGAACTTCCACCAGATGTTGTGCTAGACCCGCTTCCCCTACGTTTAGGTACTTAAAATCTATGAAATATGGTTGTAGGGTGCGAACCACCATAATGTACCGAGCAAGAGTTAAGGGGGTGAAATGGGATGTATAAAGTTTGTATCGAAAATTATATTCCTTGCGTGTATCAACTTAAAACTTGGAACATAAGTACCATAGAAGATATAGAAGTGTACTGAGCAAGGATTTTCCGAAATTCAACGCTTAAGAGGATGAATTGGGGTGTAAAAGCTTGTATGAAAAATTATATTCCTTGCGTGTACGAACATGAAACTTGGAACATAAGTTCCGTAGAAGGTGTAGAAGTGCACTGAGAAAGGATTTTTCGAAAATTCACTCTCAAATGGGTGAAATGGGATGTAATAGTTTGTATAGAAAATTATATTCCTTGCGTGTATCGTCTTGAAACTTGGAACATAAGTTCCTCAGAAGGTGTAGAGTTGCATTAAAATAGGATATTTCGAAAATAAACTTTTAAGAGCGTGAAATGGGGTGTAAAAGTTTGTACAGAAAACTTTCCTTGCGTGTATTAACTTGAGACTCGGTATAAATATTCTTCAAAACAAATAATAAAACGCATATTGTAGGATTTTTTAAACCCTTAAGGGGGAAAACCAGTTTATACGGTTCGAAAAATCGACTTCTTTTTATTCCATAATTTGTTAGTAAAACTATTCAAGAATATGTTGCCAAAGTTTCAAAACAAAATTCCGATTTGTTCCGATGCTATGAGCAAGGAAAGTGAACGCCCAACGTCTCCAACACAGCGCATTGGAGACCAAGGAAACTCGGCAAGCTCGTCAAGAGGAGATGCAAGCCCGAAATGATGCGTTTGAAGAAGAAGAAGGGTTGCTATATGGTGGTGGAATAGCTGATTAACCGGTGAGGAGATTATATCATTTGTTACTGCCCTGAATTTCTCGTTTTCGGTACTTTTTTTTTCAAATGCGTTTTTCTAAAAACGACTTTTTTTCAACTCGTGGGAATTCTAGCGCGAAAAGTTATTGACCAATCGTTCTGAAAATTTGTGTGAATATTCTTTATTCAATTACAATCCATATGAACTAAACTCTGGGATGATATTATTATCTTAAATATTTTTTTTTATGCAAAAAAGGTGAATAAACATGGTATAAAAACATGACATTTTGTTCAAACACCTCAAAAACATGCAATTTTTAACTTTATCGATCAGAGTTTAGTTCATATTCTTAGAAAATATGTTGCTAACGGAAAAAAAAATTGAAATGATTCCAGATAAAAATTGTGAATTCCGGATTTCCCACGAGCAGCAAACTCTGATGGCGACCGACCATGGACAGCAGCTTCTAACTCCACTATTTCCAGCAAAAATGACTTGAAAAAATTACAACGTATACTTCAAAACATTAATAAATTATCCTCCAAGTTTAAACAAATTCGGATTATTCCTTCCCTGTTAAAAAAATTCATGAAAAACACTAAAATTTCGGCCTCCTAAACTGGTTTCCCCCCTTAATGCGGGCTTCTACGTCTTATGAAGTTTCTATAGGCCAAATTCTACGCCAGGGACGCCACGGGTGGAAGCATGACATTGAAGTTTGCATAGTTGGAACGCAACGAAAATTTCATATCCCAACTTTTTTTTGGCACATTTAGCATTCCAAAATCCCTCAAACGTTTTTCAGGAATCTTATTAAGGCAATGTGTCACACGTCCAGTCGGTAAAAATCCTACTGCCAAGTTTTCTCCTAGACGGAACATATTTCGGGCAAAAGAAGAGAAAGCCGTTGTTCGTCGTTCAACAGAGCGGAACGTGTTTCTTTTCTTTTTTCTCAAAAATCAACCGTTTCAGAAATCATTGGGAATCTGCAAATCAGCTATCTCTCTCGCACTCATGGCCGCTCAGTCGGTGTGACACTTGGCCTTAAAGATATTCAGCCTGAATATGTGAGATAAGACTTTGAATGATAATGAAAATGAGGAAATAATTTTTTTTTTTATTTTCATGGCATTCCAACGTGCAAACTTCAACATGGCGCTAGTGTTGAATAAAAATTTAATTATGGATTGATTGTTAAGGTGATTTGAAGCGCCTCGTCCGTCCGTCTTGCGTTCCTGTCAGTGCTACTATTTTCGTCTCGTTCGCATCTGTACATCTTTCATATCACGTTCGGATCTGAAGACGATCTTGTAATAAAAAGTTTGCAATTTTTTGCCTTTCGACAAATATCTTACTTTGATCAATTTGCGTGGCCTTTTTGAAGTCGATTTCTCGAGGAGTAAGTATAATTTCATCCTCGATGCCGCCCAGGCCGAGTTCGCCGTGCACCGTCCTACCCCAGCAAAACATTTTTCTTTTTTTCTCCAACGCAATGTAGTCTGTCACCGCTTCAACGTGTAGGCCGTAACAAAGTCTTTTTGATGGACTGGCCTGCGCGCAGAACGTAAACGAGCGTTAGTGACATTTAGTACGATCGATACGACAGAATTTTTGTTGATTTTGAAAGATACTTGCGAAGCCGCTATCTATGGGAATCTAACTAACCATGATATTGTTTGGGATTTTTCATAGTTTTTTAGTTATTCGATATCGGCGCTCTCTTGTTCGCGTTATCCTCGATCGTGCTGGAAAATAACATTTTGCCGTTTGGATTTTAGACTCTAGCGGGATGTTTTAGCAAAGATCAAATTGGCTTTTATCGATTTACAAAATTAGGCCGGCTTTGATTTTTGTCTAGGAAATTTTATGATGTTTCATCGTGAAATTGGACGAGCGAACGTCTCGAGTCCTCGGCAATTGAATAAAGAATATACTTGTAAAAACGATTTTAAGAAAAAGAATTGACACTGAGAGTGGCTTTCGTTGGGGAGACTTTAAATTATGACTGATGACATAAATGTCAATAATTGTCTATGTCTCGAAAAAATGAGAATCCACTATAAATATCGTAGTTTTTTGTCGCTACGAAAATATTGATGATTTTAGAGTAACATCGATCCTGAAATCTTGACAATTTGAAGGTATGACATTTCGAGATCGTTAGAGCTAAACAGCAGTTGTCTATTTTTGTTTTTTGTTGTAAGAAATTTAATCAATAATGATAACAATGGTTTCAACAATCCGTATGATTTCAGCTTAGTCAGAGTTTGTGTTTAGTTGAAGGGGTTACTACCGATTCGTGCCACGAGTGGAAAGTATTGCAGCGATGAAAAACGACTTTTTCTTCAAAAACTTCGAGCTTCGACGCAGAAAGCAATTCATAATTCTCTTGAATTTTTATCACACTTTGTGCAATAAAATATATCGACGGTTCACAATTTTACATCCGAAAGTTACCTTATTGTTTTCTAACTCACATTTCCTCGTTCATGACACGCACAATTTCACCAATTCATATCGCGTGTATGTACATTCCGAAAAGCAAAAAAGAAGAAATACGTTTTCCACATCATGAACACGCGGCAGTTCGCAATATCGACCAAAGGCGGCGCTAATTTTTAACTCTACATTACCCACAGCCGGTAAGGACTCGATCATGAATATTAAGGTTATGCACAAGATCAACATAACCTCACAACCTCGAACCCAGTTTTGTCCCAATTCTTTCTTTGAAAGACTTCATAGTTAGGCTTGACAGCTTTCAAAACACCTTCAGGAAGAGGCTGGTAGCTGTGTACGAACCCAGAAATCTTTTTTTTTTTTCTTTTTTTTTCATCGTTGGGCAGCGCTGCAAGAGCTCTCGGCCACTCACACCATAAATCACTGCCAGCAGGACATTTGTCGTTTTGTGGGTGCTTGTCGGTGGAGCTGAATTGATAATACGTTGCCCAAATATCGTTTGCCATTGCTTCAACCGAATCAGCATTACGGCGAATCGCCAGGACGCAGTATACAGTTATTTGTTAATAATTTTACCGGCCAAATTTCCTCTGCCTCCGAGTCCTTCATTTGTCTTTTTATCGAACGCTGCGCACGGAGACTGGCACTCTCAGGTAGCGCGCCATAAACAACCGTAACTTTCGTTCTAGTGCTCATATTCTTATGAAATATTAAGAGAACATTCTTAAGAGGACTTACTGTGAGAAAATGCATTCAATTTTTTCGTTTTTTTTTTCGATCCACATAAGTAGATATTAAGACCCTTAAGAAGCCTAGGCTCAATAATTTGTATCTCTTTTATTTAGTCGTTGACCTTATCTGAACCTTTGCATACGTGAGTACGGGGACTTTATCTATGATATACTTGAAAATATTTTTTTTGGAGATGTTCTTGACGAAGTCTCCTTAAGGGGTGAGGGCTAGTCAGCATTTTCAAAAAATCGTTTTTCTTTTGCATTTTCTCAAAGTACAGCATTTCAAAAGTATTCTCTGAAAATTTTAGACAAATCGGAGCATTATTCATGAAGATATACAACTTTGAGCACAGCCGCCTCGGGCGGCTGTGTTGGAGGCGGCTGGCGATGCGTTGGTCATGTTTAGAAACTAATCGGTACGCGTCTACGTGGGTGTAAAAAGAATAACAAAGGACTCGGCGGTAGAGGAAAACTTACTGGCAAAATGATTGATAAATTGTCAGAGTATTTCGGTAAGGCGTGATAATTGTGATTCTGCTGAAAAACTGAAAAAATGCCATTTGGGCCACGTTCTATCACTATAGTTCAACCGACGCAAACCCGCTTCATCATAAATGTCCAGCAGGTGCTCACTCGTGGTGTACGTATCAGCGTGCAAAAGCAGAGAAGAAGTTATGCGCTTTCAAACTCGATTACAATGCCTCGCCAACGAATGTATTAGCTGCAATAAAGCCTATTTACGAAGATCTTACAAAAGACGAATTACTACAAAGATGTATAGGAGGATTTACGCAAAATAGTAATGAAAGTTTTAACCTGAGCGTTTGGAAGTTCATCCCAAAAACGTTACCTGCCAACTTCACCACTGTTAGCATAGCAGCTAACATTGCTACCTGCACCTTCAACGAAGGTTCCTATGGCTTGTTAGCAGTTTTTGATGCTATGGGAATTAAATTAGGACCAAACGCCCACAATTTTGCCACAAAGGAGGACTCTGTTCGAGTTGAAGTGGCTAACCGACGTTCGGCGGAAAACACTCGAGAGGCCAGAGTAGTTCGACGACGGAAGAAAATCGCTTCTACTGCGACTGCTAAGGCGAAGGAAGGGTCACTTTATGGTGTCGGAATAGATGATTCAATGTAAGTCCAAAAGTAATTTTTTTATTTGCCTGTAAATTGTACTTAAAACTTTAAACGCGTTTTTCTCGAAAGCACGTTTTCAAATTCGGTGATCACTGTAACTCCAGAACGGCTTGACCGATCGTTTTCAAATTTGTATCACTTATTCTGTACATAATTGTCCCCTGGATGGACGAAGGATTTTTATCGGCGGTGAATAGTTTTTTTTTTATAACTGAAAATATGAGTGAAATTTTTGTCGAAAAAACAAGTTTTTACTTTGAACATCCGCCATTTTGTAAAAATTCGAATTTTTCATCAACCCTTCGTCCATCCTGGGCCCAATATGATTTACTAATGATCCCCGTTAATTTTGTGGTTTCAGATGATCCAGTGATGAGCAGCAGTGATCACCGCGAAACACCTTTTTTTTCTGGACCCCTCGCAGACTGACTGCATCTCGCTTATTTATCATTATTTTTCAATGAAAATTTTACTGTCGCTACCAGAAATATTGGTTATTCATATGGGGAAACCAATCAAACCAAAGTCAATCATATTTTCTAATTTTATGCGTTTTATTCTAAAATGTTGCCACAATAAATTTTAGCGCATTCTAAGTACTGTAACTCGTGCCGACTTCCATCGGAATATGTTCACGTAAGAGTTGTAGTAAATAACTTCGACAGAATAAACTCTTAAAACGATGATATCTTTATTCGTAAGAAAAATTGAAGAAGAGAGAAAAACAACATTGAACGGTCTTGCATTCTCGTTGGTCGCTAGTCTCGCTAGCGACCAACGAGAATTGGTTCGCTACGGTCATGGGTTTCGAGATATTTTCGCAATATTTTCGGATATTAACACGTATTGTTTTATACTTCGAAGATGTCAATGGAGTTGAACGGAACAAGGGCAGAATCAGTGTCATCCAGGACGGTGGCGCGACGTTTTTGTGATGCCCGTCTAGAGGGCAAAGTGGCTGTCAGGAAACCTTTATTGAGGAAGGAAAATGTTGCTAAGAGACTTAAATGGGCGAAAGAACATAAAAATTGGACAGCGGATCAATGGAAGAACGTGTTTTGGACCGCTGAGTCCAAGTTCGAACTTTTTGGTTCTCAACGCCGCCAGTATGTCCGTCGTCGGCCGGAACGCTTCCTTCCGGAATGTGTGGTGCCCACATTGGAGCATGGTGGAGGTAACGTGATGGTTTGCGGCTGTTTTGGTGGCAACAGAGTCGGAGATTTAGCCAAAGTTGAAGGAATTATGGATAAAAACGTCTATCATAGGGTTCTGATAAGACATGCAATACCATTTGCTGGAACACGAATTCTGCGTCGTGGGTTCATCTTCCAACAAGATAATGACCCAAAGCATACTTCTTTGCTGCGTAAAGACTATTCGAAAAAAGGATCTCTGGTGTTTTAAAAATCATGGAATGGCCACCTCAGTTCCCGGACTTGTCTCCGATTGAACTTTTATGGGAAGAGCTCGACAGAGCGGTACGTAACGAACATCCCACCAATCGGGAAGGGTTATGGAAGACCCTACAGAATTCGTGGAAGATTGCAGCCGAAACGCTGTAAAAATTGAACGCAAGAATGCCCAGAATATGTGCGGCGGTTATCAGAGCGAAGGGTCGTCACTTCGATGAGAAGCTATTGGAGCCAAAATTGAACTGTACGGGGCAACTTATCGTATGTTTCATTACTAATGCGCAATAATATTTCGTACTATATTATTTCATGTAAAATACGTGAAATTTTGTTTTTTTTTTTTGGCATAAAAATTGTGTTTTTACTACCTGTTCTCAGACTTCTGACAAGCACTGTAGATTAAGGCCACGAAACGGAATATTCAATCTATCAACCGGGTATCCCTGAAAAATGGTCGAAATGCACTGCCTTTCCAGGCCCTAGACTACTAGCCTTCCGCAAACAACTGATATGTCGAAAAAAGAGAAGAGAACACCTTCCGCTGTGTAAAAAGATAAAATGTATCTCGTCGTACGATGCATCGCTTTAAGGCGTTATAGACGCGAAAAATTTCACAATTTTTCATTTCTTTTTTATTTTTGATTCCATTAGCCTGAACGGTTAGGAATATTTTAAGCTTTACAGAATTGAAAAATTCCAAAAACTGTTAAAGTTACAGCATTTAGAGCGCGTAATAGATACCGCGCCGCGCGCTCGACCGCCAACTTCAAAGCCGTTTTTCCACGATTCACTTTTTTGAACCTTGTGAAAGTTCTAACTCTTGAACGAAGGTTCAGATCGCTTTGAAATTTTTACAACATATTCTTAGTATCATCACCTATCGTGTGAAGCACAGAAACAAAAACTTCAATGACACAAAAAATAAAAAAAATAAAATACCGACAGAAAATTGAGTAAAAAAATTTTAAGTTTCGAATTTTTATTATAATAATGTAAAAAAATAAAAATATTGTTGGTTCACACTGAAGATACATTCATTATGCAATTATAAATATGTTCATTTTTTTTCAGACACCCACATCGATGCCGAGATCTTTCACCATCAACGCGCGCGCAAAAAAAATACATTGCTTTATTATATTATGTCTCCGCCATTTGTTAATATTTCTGATTTTTTGTTACATATACTTAACCATGTGCATAAATGATCTGTAAAAAAAATGTTGTCAATATATGCGTCATTTTTTTTAACCGCGTCTAGAAAAGTACCTTCGAAAATCGGCGAAATCGCGTATATGAGGCCTTAAATGCATTTATACTCCTGAATGCTGGCAAACGAGCAAACGACAAAAGAAATCAATCCATTTGACATCATTATCATCATCTTCATTGATGTTTATAGAACGTATATAAAACAAATACAAAATTCATGTATGAACATAATTATTTGTCAAAGACTACGAGCTCGACTGCGTTCCACTAAGCAGAATGAGAAGGTATCGATAAAGGCCCATAATGTCCACATAAAGTTGAGTCGTAGCGAAGATCACTTCGTCAGGGTCCAGCTGCAGCTTCCTACCTCCCATGATGGTTTGTATGTCAAAGTAGAGGTACTGAAAAAAAAAATCGTTTTAATATACGTATATACGTGTCATATGAGCTTAAATATCAAGTAATAATGAGATATCGATTGTCCATAGTCACCAATGAAAAAATAAGCGCTCCTAGGGCACCTATCAGCGTTACAAGGACGTGGACTCGTGTGAACAAAAGCATAAACATCAGCAAGAAAATCGTCATGGTGCAGACGAGTACAAAGATACCCAACAATCCTGCATGCTTCGTGAAATCAAACTGCGAAAATAATACAAGGACTTTCAATGGGTCATCACTTATCATGGATCATCAATACAGTAGAACCTCGATTATCCGAATTTTCGGTTATCCGAACGCTCGATCATCCGAACTCAATGATGGCCTTTTTCTTTCTCAGTTAAGGTATCGCTCTAAGGTGTCCCCCTTATTTCTCTAATAAAGCTATTTCCTGACACTTCGAGATGTTTTCTATGGAATGGTTGGAAAGCCAACCAGAAAATAGTCTCACACAGCTGCTGTTCTTGAAACGAATTTGAGATTTAGCGGCCAAGAAACGCGCAACTACACGGAGAGAATTAAAAAGTAATTTTTGTCGTGAATTTCACGGTAAAAATTACCGTCACATATTTCAATGTGGTGACAAGTGAGAAAAGCATAATAATTCGTATGCGACAAGTTTTTTTTAACTCACGTTACAGAAAATTTCAAATACGTAGCTAAAATTTTACTATACAAGAAGGGTAGCGCGCACGATAATTTTTACCGAGAGCACAATACATTTTCCTATAACACTCACTAAATTTTATAATAAATCTTAAAATAACTGTTACAAAGACGATACTTTTTTATAGACATTTTTGAAAGGCATAAAATAATAAAATGCACAGTAAAATTTCGCTGATATTATATATTTTTTAAATTTAAGTTTTGCGTATTTTGTTACACATCAAAATTTACTAGAAAATCTGGTAAAATTTTCTATCTGAAGAAGAAATTTTATTTTATTTTCGTGAAAATCTGGGTTTTACTCAGTAATAATAAGCGAAGTTTCAGGGTTGTCATCGGGTTACCGTTACTGCACGGTAATTTTTAACATTTAATTCTCTCCGTGTACTATGAGACAGCCAAAAAATGATCATTATTTCAAGCCGCGATTGTGATCTAACTGCATAAGTAGTGGTGGTATTAAAATTTAAACTTTCTTCATTGTTAATTGCTATCAAATAAAGAATTTCGGGTCGTTGGATTAAGGGCGGGGTAAAGTATTAAATTTTTTTTTTTTTAATTTTTTTTAAATTTTTTAAATGAATGCATAATATCTCAAGAATATTGTGTTAAAATTTCAAGTCGATCGGAGTAAAATTGACGAAGTTATGAGTATTTGAGCGTCTATTGCTCCATGCCGGGTTTTATACCTGGGCGGCAGCTGCGCGGCGCGCTATTGTATTTTTCGGCGCACGACAGTAAAGAAGAAAGAGTTTTGCGTAGACAAACGCAAAAAGATGCTCTCGATCATCTTGATGGAAGCCTTTTGCTCTACGGACCTGGCATCGACGACTTTGAGTGAGTATAAGAAAATTATCGAGTTTTATTTTGAATTTCTAAAAATTCAAAGATAATTGAAAAATCTGAAAAAATTCATACGTATTCAGAAAAATGAACGAATCACGAAAAAAAATTGGGTTGCGGGGAAATTTGTTGACTAATTTTTTTTTTCATCATTTTGTTAATAACATTTTGGAATTATTATTATGCAAAATTAATCTTTTGAGTACCTTTAATATGCATGAATTTTCTCAGATTTTTATGCAATCGAGAAGTGTTCTCAAACTTATGTGCAATGAGCGCTAAGCGACCAAACTTTTCTGCGTTTTTCAAACCGTTTTTCTGAGACTTGTCATATTTGAAGTCCGTGTGCACGATAACTCAAAATCTACTGGACCAATCGCTTTGAAATTTTGCACAGTACTTCTTCACATAATTCACCAGGTATTGACGAGAGATTTTTTGTTTTTTTTAATAATTACTAATTTTTCAACAACAAATTAGCCGATTTTTTTTAGCGAAAATCGGGTTTTTGGCTCCCAAGTGCTACGAAAAATCGAAAAATCGAAGAAAAAAAAAATCCTCCCGTCATTACCTCGAGAAACATCTCCTTTAACAAATGCATTTTGATTTTTTTGTTTCAGATGATTCTGTTGCGAGTTATGGTGCACACCGCAAACCAACTTTTTTTCGAGGCGCCTCCGGGGTTTAATTTTCACTCGCTCAATTTTGAATATTTTGCAATGCAAATTTAGGAGAATGTTGTTCAAATGTTACTTTATTATATGTAAATTTTTCAATAAACGAACACTATCCGTTACGCCAAAAAAAAATCTTAAATACATGCCTTTTTTTCGCCGAATTAACTTTACCCCGCCCTTAATAAAGAAAATTTTCGATATTATTTATATTATATGAGTTGTTTTTTCCGGAAATCTGAGATCAATTTTCGATTATCCGAAATTTAATTATCCGAACGATGTCCGATCCCAATTATTTCGGATAATCGAGGTTCTACTGTATGGAATAACTCCAGATGTCCGATATAAACTGCGCTAAGCATGTAAACATTTATAATCATTCTATAATTACAATAAAAACAAGAGGTCGCCGAATTTTTAAAGAAAATATTAATGATAAAACTTAGGAAAATGTGACTAGAAGAATTTTTTATACAAATAACGAAATTACAACGAAAGCAATAGTTCAAGTTTTATTAAATAATATCTTTATGCCTGCTTGGGTGAAAGTTAAATAAAATTAATCAATTATTTGACATTAATTATTTTGGATCGACTTTTTTCTGGGACGGGGAAAGGGCATCAGGATTTCCCGGGTGGGGGGGGGGGGGGGGGGGCTACGCCAATCTCTAAGCAATGTCTCCAAGGATATACGATTGGGTCAATGAAATGGTACCTCAACCACATTTTTTTAAACTCTACGATGATCAAGAATCGCCGTTGAGCTGAAATATCGTTAAATTGCTTGCGTATATGCAGTTGTCGATACCTTGCAAAAAATCCCAGCCAATGTCAATATGAATGTTATTGTTGCTGTCAAGCCCATCGTTATTAGCATTACTTCAATTTCGAAGTGTATGGTGATGTAGGCCGACAAATGGGATTCTGCTAGGGTCTGTAAAAAAAAATACAAAAGCCGTTTAATAACTTACCATGAAAACCGCTTTGGACAATTGTCGCATAAATAAAATACGAATTTTAACAATGCTGCAAAAAAAATTTTTCGAAAAAATCACACAGGACTACAATATACGGAAAAAATTAAGTTCATTGCAATAATGATTATAAATGCTGGATAAAAAAATATATTAAAATTCTATGACTTTCTGATATGTTACGATGAACGAAAATTTCGGAAAATTCGTCCGGCTCGCGGCGAGAGAGAAAGTACTGAAAAAAAATGCCATTTACTTTCACACCATCGTCAAGGAATATATGGATAAATCAATAATTTCCGCGCGGTTATTAACAAACACTACACTTTTGTTCTCTCTCACTCACTCGACATTATCCATCCCGCAACAATCGTATTTTCAATCTTACCAATAATATTAGACAAATTCCGCCCCATCCTTTATTTTTTCTGCCACATTCCGACAGCGATATCGTGCAATAAGACGTCATGAACGTAATCCTGGAAAATAATAATCCAGTGTAAACGGTGTCACGTCGAACACCTTCGTATGTATACGTATTTTCGAGTAAAGGATTTCTCTTACAGTGCCAAGATCCACAGATACCAGTGTTCCTTTATGAATCTACCTGCTGGCTTGTAAAACATGAAGAACGCGACGTAGAAAGTCGTGAACAGGAATTGTATGAAAAGTAGGAAGAATACTTTCTTTACGAAAGTACGTCGAACTTTTGCATTTTTAAATTCTGCATAGTATTCATCCTCGGGTGGATCCGAAGTTCGTTGTTGCATCTCCAGCCAAGTTCTGTATATTTCCTGATTTTGACGCTCGCGCTGGAGAACCATACTGTCAGTGACAGTAACGGTGTATGGGCCCTGTTTTTATTTCTTATTATTTTTAATAATTTAATATAATTGTTTATTCTTGTGCTTATTTTCACTCGTACTATCACTATTACATCGTTGAATACACTGAGAAAAATGTATGGTATGTTCAACCACATTTTAACCATATTTTATATTTCCCTGAGGGGACAACAATCCCAACTAATATTATAAAACAGACTTTCTGCCTGTCTGTCTGTTTGTTTGTTACTCAATCACGCTAAAACAGCTTGATCGATTTCAATGAAATTCAACATGTAGATAGCTTATGGCCTGGGTTACGGCATAGGATACTTTTCATTATAATATCTAATATTTGTTCTCATTATAATATTATATTCTCAAATCTAATCTAATGATTAAATTAAAATTATTATATAATCAATGAAGTTTAAAATGTATATAGCTTATGACATATAGGATACTTTTCATTCTAATTCTAATATATATTTTTCTAATCTGCATGCTTGATGTTTGTTCCACTATTACGCCTAAACGGCTAAATCGATATTGATGAAATTTAGCACATATGTAGAGAGTTACGTCGAATAACACATAGGCTATGAAAAATACATTTAATATTTTTCTAATTATAATATTCGACTCGAATCTAATTCAATTATGAAATTATCAGTCTTATATAATTCTTATTATAGGATACAAACAAATCAAATCTAATTAAAATAGATGATAATATAATATCAAATCTAAGATAAATATATGTAATTTTTTCTCATTACAACATTCGTGTCAAATCTAATGTAATTATCAAATTCAAATTTTTATAGAATACAACGAATCAAATAAAATTTAAATTTGATAAAATCTGACGTCTAATATTTTTCTAATTATAATATTTTAAAATATATAATGCTGAAATGTTAATTCTCATAGAATACGAACGACTAAAATATAATCAAAATAGAATAAAATCTAATATAATATCACATATTTTACTAAATTCTGAATGACTTGTAACACAAATTGCGAGATCCATGCAGGGGAAGTCCAGCGGGTAGAACCTAGTATGTTATAAATCTAAAATAAAAAAAAAGACTCTGTCTACCTCAATGATTTTTTTTAGTAATTCTTCATTCCGTGACCTCCTGAAATGATTTCTTTCAAGGAAGATATTTCGCCTATACATGGAATCGAACCTACAACCTACCTACCTATACGCACGCTGCCACTATGCTAACGGGTACCTATGTCATTCTAATCGTAGATTCGGCATAATAGACAAAAATTATTCCGGCTGTAGTTCCGAATAGCTGTTACCTCTGATATAGGTGAAATTTTACACAGATCTCCTTTTTGATAATATATTTCACTGCTTAAATGGATTTTCCGCGCATCGCAATAGTTTTAAAAATTTTGAACTTTGAAAACGGATAAAATAATGCGCGTATATATCTATATCGATCATGTCGTGTTACTGCTATCTCTCCTTTATTGACACGATCGGCAATTGATTCACACTACCGCTCAAAAGTTTGGATACACCAGTCGATATTTCATGCCGCACTAAAAGTTAAATAGCTCCGTCAAAAAAAAAAAGATAACCAAATTTAACGAACGGCGTTTTGAAGGGAACAAAATCAGCTTTGTTTTGATTCGTTGAAATATTTTTTACGATATTTTTTCCACCCGATACACATTTTTGAACGTGACCGTTTTCCGGCTATTTTTTGACCATCGAGAATTGGGCGCATAACTTATAGAATTTTTTTTTGTCATTTTTATCCATGATAAACTTGAAAGGGGTAGCAGAAGCTCCATTTTCATTTTTTAGAAAGTTTCTTACGATTTTTTTTCACAAAGTTATTTCCTTTTTGTCTAAAAAAGACAAATTTTGATAAATGCAACGTAACTCAAGAACTATAGGGTTTAAGAGGAAATGCCAATGATGTAAAAAGTTGCGTAAGTTTATACTGGATTGCCTGACATTTTTTTAGAATTTTCCTTTTAGATTTTTTTTTACCATTTTCGCTAGAAACTCTGATGAGTAGGATGGCTTAACTCGCAAAGTATGGCGTTTAGGACAAAATATCAGGAGGAGAACATTTTTTTTTGCCGAATCTTGGAGAATCAATTGTTTAGATGATTCTCCGACTTTCAGCCAAAAAAATTTCGAAGAAAATTTCAAAAAAAATCTAAAAAAATGCTAGCGCATTTAAAATCGAACATTTAAAAAGTTTCTCTTCCTGATATTTTGTCATAAACGCCATACTTTTCGAGTTAAGCCATCCTACTCATCAGAGTTTGGAGCGAAAATAGTAAAAAAAAAAATCTCAAAGGAAAATTCTTTAAAAATTTCAGACGATCCAGTATAAACTTACGCAACTTTTTATATCGTTGATATTTCCTCTTAAACCCTATAGCTCTTGAGTTACGTTGCATTTTCCAAAATTTATCGTTTTTTAGCCAAAAAAGAAATAACTTTGCGAAAAAAAATTGTACGAAACTTTCTAAAAAACGAAAATGGAGCTTCTGCTACCCCTTTAAAGTTTATGATGGATAGAAATTACAAAATAATGTCCATAAGTTTGCGCCCAATTCTCAATAATCGAAAAATAGCCAAAAAACAGTCACGTACAAAAGTGCGTACCGGGACGAAAAAAAATCATAAAAAATATTTCAAAAAAGCCAAACAAAACTGAATTTGTTTCCTTCAAAACGCCGTTCGTTAAATTTGGTTATCGTTTTTTTTTGACGGAGCTATCTAACTTTTAGTGCGGCAAGAAATATCGATGGGTGTATCCAAACTTTTGAGCGGTAGTGTACGTCTTCGTTATGAGTAAAGGTTACTATATTTTTTTTCGTAGATACACTTTTCGTATGATCTTGTAACAAATTATACTCGATAAATGTTAATGTTAACCATATGAATAGTACAAACTTGAATAGAATAGTAAAAGTTTAACCGGAACAAAACTTAACATACGGTATACAGCATTAGTATTGTGTCTGTCGATTTTGTGATAGCACTGAATTAACCATATCTATATTGTCAAGCCTTTTAGAATAGTTAATAGTTATTTCGGGGATAATAGATCGTCAAACACGTCACCAAAATCGCATGTTTAGATATAATTTTTGCTTATAGTTTCCTCAAACATATTATGATTGCGGTGTCAATAAACTATAGGGAATTGTTACTATACCCTCTTTTACCATGGGCGTTTTTTTGTTGTTGTAAATACTATGCACTTTTCTCTCAGTAGAGTAAATAATGCCTACACTTTTGATCTTTTGGCCTTTGGTCAAAGGTGGCAGGTACGGTGGACCACCCATCAACATCGGTATCACTTGGTGGGGCTGCCCAATTCTTTGTTCCGAGTCTTGATGCCCATAAAGTGGATTTGGATATGGCGGTTGTTCCCCTGGAGTTTGGGCCATTTGCGAAGACGGCGGATAATGGGAATTTTGATTTCTAAAAAAAAATGGAAAAAGAAAAAGAACGGTTAGCAGTGTAAAATGTCAAAAATTGCTATATACGTTTCGGTTAAGATGATCTCTTCGTTGTCAGTTGAGGAAGAAATCTTGCCTACTGACACGTTGCCGTTCGGACGACCTTCTCTCATTCCTGGACTATATATTCTACAGAGAAGATATAAGAAAGTGAGAAATTTAAAGAAATCGTGACTTTAGATTTACCTGTCAACTTGACACTGAAGACCCTACTTTTATCGCTGCACCTTTCACACACGTATCACGAAACAAATGAAACTAATGAAGTGAAGATATCAAGTCTTTTGACGCGAAAGGAATCATTTGAAGGCAGCTTTTCATCGTAGGGCGTTTCACCGGTGAATGTAAAGGGATAGAGGCAAGTGCTGTACCTATGGACGTTTGCACCTGTAGACACCTTCGATTCCGACGAATCTAGCAAGCCTAAAATTTTAATCTCAACGCGACCGTGAAGCTTTGTCTATGGTTGATACATTTGACGTGTCGCCGTCGTTGTTTTCTGTGCGGTTGTCGTTGTGCGGGCTGTACAAGTTTTTGGCCCCAAAAAGTCAATATTTACGCTTGATTTAAACGAGTTTTACCGTGAAAATACTTACGATATCGGTTTGATCGTGTTTGCAGTATGATCAAATCGGCCAAACAATTTTTCAGCTGAAATATTTTTTTAACAATGTCATTCTCCCTGTTTACAAGTGACATATCAGAAAATCGTTCCTGAAGCATTGTGCTTCAGCACCATTTTTTTCAATCGCCATGGCGAAAAACTTCTCTCACAGCTGGCGGAGCTTACTGGCAGTAATATTGCTGCTTAGAAAAGTTCATATAAGTTAGGGCAGTACTCCTTTTTAAAACGGTTTCTTAAATTTTCACCCTTTTGAAATTGAAGTATATGTGTTTCATGACTATCCCCTCAGCTTCTAAGGCTGACGTATCGATTATTAGGATTTTTCATAAATCATTGATGAAATCCTCTCCGTTCTTCATATCGAATTTTAAAAAATACATGAACTGCATGAGCTGACGGTAGATTCTATAATCGACGTTTTAGATTTACAATCATATTGGGTGAAGTAAAAAGTTCTGAGCGTTTTCCGCTAGATGTCTTTAGTGAGCCATATCTCACGATGTCTACATCGCATCGGGTCGTACTATACGGCGGTTTAAAGGTGACATTACGCTTCAAAAAAGTTCTTTGACAGTTTTGTGTTTGGTGAAGCCAGTTGTGTGTTACAGCGTTCCAAAATGGAGGTAAAAAAGTTGAAAATTCGATACATTCTTCAGTAACACTACGACCAAGGTGAAAAGGCGGAGCAGACAGGTAAAAAAATGTGTGCTGTTTATGGACCCAATACAGTATCGAATGCAACAGCAAAGCGGTGGTTCCAACGATTCCGGTCTGGTAATATGGGGGTCGAAGATGAGGCACGCTCTGGTAGACCAATCGTCGAAAATGGCGATAAAATCATGGAAATCGTCCAGTCGGACCGGCATGTGAGCACTTATTCCATTGCCCAAGAACTGAAGATTAGCCAGAAAACCGTTTGGAACCATTTGCATAAGGCTGGTCTCAAGAAGAAGCCGATGTACGGGTGCCACACGAATTGACGCAAAAGAACCTTTTGGACCGAATTGATGCCTGCGATTATTTGCTGAAACGTAACGAAATCGACCCATTTTTGAAGCGGATGGTGACGCGATGAAAAATGGGTCACATACGAGAACAATAGCCGAAAAAGATCGTGGTCCAATCGCGGTGAGCCGGCCCAAACGATCGCCAAGCCCGGATTAACGGCCAAGGTTTTGCTGTGTGTTTGGTGGGATTGGAAGGGAATCATCCACTATGAGCTGCTCCCTTCGGGCTAAACACTCAATTCGGACCTCTACTGTCAACAACTGACCAGATTGAATCAGGCGATCGATCTGAAGCGGCCAGAATTGGTCAATAGGAAGGGTGTTATGTTCCATCAAGACAACGCCAGGCCGCACACATCTTTAACGACGCGCCAGAAGCTCCGAGAGCGTGGATGGGAGGTTCTGTCGCACCCGCCGTATGGTCCAGACCTGGCACCAAGCGATAATCATCTTTTCAAGCATTTGCAAAATTTTTGTGATGGTACAAAACTGGCCTCAAGAGAGGCTTGTGAAAATGAGCTGGTCAAGTTTTTTACCAATAGGGGCGAGGACTTCTTCAATCGCGGAATTATGAAATTGCCTTCAAAATGGACAAAAGTTATCGCACAAAACGACGGCGCATATTTTATCTAAATCGAATAATCCTGACTATGTTAATTTCATCGTCGAAATAAAGCGAAAAAACGCACAGAACTTTTTACTTAATCTAATATTATCTACTACTTGGTAGTATATGCTGATCTTTCAATATTCTTTCGGTTGTGTATCGGCCGGCAAATAGAATGTATTGCCTTTGCACACAGTTGACTTAATTGTGAAATTTACATATGTATTTAATTTACGTAGTGAAATAGTTACTTTTTCTACAAAATACGAAATAAGGACGAAAGAAAGAGTTCAAGTTTTGTTTAATTATTTCGCGAAGTGTGGCAACTTCGCTTTACTGAATGGCGCGCGTGGACTACTAATTGACTAGTAATCGCTGTAACGCGGCTATACGTTCAATAAAACGCACTTTAAAAGAGAAGATACATCTTTTATTTTTGGCACTTGTCATCTATCGTTCGAAATTGACTCGGTTTAATAATGAAATGTAAATGTTTTTTTTTTCAATGGGCTGCAAGAGTTGCTGCGCTCGCTGATGCTCGCGGTAAGAGAATAATTGTCGCCAACCGTGCAAAAAAACAAACTCGCGATACAAACAGTGCGCTGTCGCCAAAATTCATCAATTTTTTTTTAAATATAAAATAATCGAAAAATGCGCAAAGACCTAAAATATCAATCACGTTAATAATACGCTCGAGTAAAAATAATAATAATCTTCAATACAGGACTCGAAATTTATTACAGTAATCCTGTCGTTTTCGAACATAATATTGGTAAGTAGAAGTTCACCCCTCTGCGTTTTTTCTTGAATTTTTTCAACCTGGTTGACAGAAAATCGCAAGTTCTATTCAACCAATTGACTTCAAATGTGTTATGGACCTTTAGTATATATCCCTATATCGTCCCTCGGGCATTGCAAAATGATCACTATGCAAAAACAGTTCAAGTTAAAAAAATAGGGTGAAAAATTAACTTTTTTTTTTCAGACAAGCGCCATTATAAATAAAATACCCTTTGGTATGTGCCATAATGACATTCATACTAAGAAAATTGGTTTCATTTCTGTTTTAGATGAATGGGAGTTTAGAATCATGTCAACCGCCTCAATCTTTTTTTTTTTACGGCCATGTATAGAGGCCCATAATTTTATCAATTTTAATTTTTTTTTGCACACATCTTTTGTTAGTTACTGAATCAATAAAAAGATTGTAAAAAATTGATACTAAAAATATTTCTTCTTTTGTTGTTTATCAATCCTGAAAAAACGCCCGAAATTTAGGCCTCCAAACTAGAATACTGCCTTAATAATCAAAACACCCTTATGCTGTTGTTCAAAAACTCACGTTACACATACGAACATGGGGTGCAATTAATCATTCGGATGTTCTTTTTGCTTTGTTTTCGAAACAACTTTTTCCCCGATTCGCCGAAAACATTGGCAGACTGTTTCTTCACCAGTAAAATCGGTAATAAACATAGCGTGGACGCCAACAATGGTTGTATTTGATTTTTTTTTATTAAATTCTCAGATACGATATTCTTTGCTCTGCTCCATAATAGTACGATGGACTCGTGTATTAACGCACTAACTTGTCAGTGACTTGTATAAACCATAAAAAGGCACCTGAAGCAACGACAGGCTATACAGTCAATTGGTAACATTAGATTAATTGCGTGGTAACGGGTATGTATGCTCGATACTTCGGAAATACCCGAATAAAGCGCTGGTCTCGTTTTCGCTTGAATTACGACGTGAATTTTACGCTAGATCGACTTAACTTTGTCGGAAAGTGTAATATATATATTTTTTTTTTCGTGTCAAAAGTGACTTGATAAATGAGGCTTAGAAAATTTGAACACAACACTTTCGGGGATCCGTTTCCGCGGAATGACGCGATCGAAGATCAACACAAATATACATATACATTATTTACATAGAACATTTGGCGAAACGTAAGAAGACAGTTGATGAAAAATCACAAACTAATGCATTTTTAATTCAACAACTTTGTTAATTATAGGTTTTTTTTTCTCACCAAACATGAACAATCAGGTATACTGTGCGTTAAGAAAACATGGATGGTAACTAAAATGGATCGTTGTACTCATTTCCGGCGAGTATACGTAACAATTCGTTGTTTAAATTTAATACTTAATGCTCAATGCACGCATCGTAAGTATATTGTGGTGTCTCGATATCTCAGCCCTAGAAGAAGTAGTTAAGCGCCTTTTTTTCACGACTCTTGAGGCATTGCGGGTTTCGCGTGTCAGTTTAGCAGTACGGTTCGTTGTACGGTTGGCTGTTTCGACTTTTTACGACGTGCAAGAACCGTGCGTTTCGCGGATACGCAGGAAGCTCGATACTGCATTCTGAGAGAAGACAACGCAGTTCCAAAGTGCATCGGCAGTGGCATTCATTTACTTCCTCCTGGTGCTTTACGATTCAAGCTGATTAATTTGCTCTTGAATTTTAGTGTATAAAACCTGCAATGAGAAAGGTCGAAAAATGAAATGTTTTTTTTTTTGTTACTTTTACGAACGTAGAGCCTATCGAACGAAATGGCTGAGTGGAGCGCCGTAAGAGCAGAAGAAATCATTCTTATATTTTCTACTCCTTTCTTCGGAATAACGAATATTGTTAATACGAGAGATGTAATAGTCCATTCTTTTAAGGAGGTTGCTCATGGCCTTTGCGGAGGTAGGCGGCAAGAGGGGAACCTATATGCTTAAGTATCAGTCTATTCGGAAATTTTCGATTTTCTAAAAACATTAGTTTCGTATACTTGTAGAAATACGGTAGAGAAAGTTATTTAGGTCGGAGTGACCGATAAGGGGCTAAAAAGAATAATACAATAGAAGTGTCTTTGCGCGCTCTGCGCATCCGCCGTGTCTGGCGTCGTAGGCTCGCAGGACAGAGATCCGAAACCAAAAATCCCAAGAAAGTGAAGCTTTTGTAGAAGCTGAAGGAATAATGTATGGACCAGGCATCGCTGATTGAGGGTAGGAGGCTTTTTTTAAGTTTCATGTACATTTTTACAAGAGAAACCTTAAACGCGTTTTTCTCAAAACAACGTTTTTTAACCTGGTCGACATGATTTTGGAAAAACTATTGCACCGATTGGGCTCAAATTTACAGGGATTATTCTATGCATGTATCTCTTCGACCCCGACTACCGATATAAATATTTATTGATATTTAATCTTATTTTTAAATAATTTAAGTTGTTAAAAAACAGTCAAGAAATTCAAAAGTGCGCCATTTTGTTTTCTTTCTATCGGGTGTGAAAGTTTTTAGTAGGGGTCATAATTACAACTCCACTTTAAAATAAAATACTCGACTTGTTGTTTTCAAATGGTCCAAAGTTAAGATTTTGTGTCGACAAGGTGAAAGCAGTAACTTCAGGCAGCCTGATCACCAGGATAAATAAAAAAAAAATCTTGTACTATGAAACTTCTATTTTTATGTATAAAAAGATTAAAATGTAGAGATAAATTTTATTATGAAAAAAAAATCTTGAAAATATGTGCAATCGATGGTGACTGATGCCTTAAGGAGTTTCGATACCGTTTTTTTAGCTGCAAGAGTGAGGATGAAAATACAATGAGTTTTCAGCAGGCTGCCAACTTCTTAGGAATAAAATTTCATGTAAGAATAAATTGTTTGGGCAATTTCTGTTCTGTTTTATTTCAAGAATATCTCGATAACGCGGCAGATAAAACGCTTCACTCTTCGTTGAAATTATTCATTAAAAAAAAGTCAAGAATTTTCTCCGCCTATTTGTATCAAATTCTTAACATTTTTATTGTGTTACGAGAGTCGTATAAGAGTTATCGTATAGCTTTTGCTATGTCGCCCGTGTATAAAAGCCTAACATCAATAATTAACTGCTCAACAATCATACAGACGAATGACTTGAAATTTTGCACGGAGTCGAAATGCCTGTTCGCAAATATCCTCAATAAATTTCAGCGAATTCTTGACATTACGCGATAACTGAGCAATCTCCTTAAAAGTATAAAGGAATTGCACACTTCGTTTGAAATTGGGAGCCGAGATTTTTGACGTTCGGCACCAACCGCGTTATTTCACGTCTGAGACGCAATCGTATACGTACCTGTCTCGCACTATAGTCTGCAATTAAGATTATCTTGCTCTGGTCCGGTCCTCCGAACAAATTACCAAGTTTCATCTTCTTGTGGGTGGGCTTTGTGAATATTTGCACGCCTCTATCGACCAGCCTTGGCGACTCGCCGATCTCCTGCCACGGATAAGCCCAGTCGACTTTCCACCCACCGAATAAATCGTTGTGCTCGAGATACGCTATTCGCTTGTCAGTAAGCAATAGGACATCCTTGTTCACGTATACGTGATAGAAATAAATATCCGTATTTGCGTATTTTCCTTTCTCCAACTCCTGAAACAGCGAGTGAAAAACGCGTGACGTAAGAAATTTTGAAAATATATTCGAACATCAACGAACCCTTGTGTAATTATTTAAGGCATTCCTTTCAACGAATTCGTATATTGAACAATTCACTTATTTTCGTCTACAATTAGATAAAAATATATCCCAGTATACTGGTAAAATTTCAAGCCAAGTTACCGAACTTTTAACGAAAAATTACGACTTCAAAAATCGTATAATTTATGCAGCACTTTTTATGAAGAATGACATACTAGCCACATTTCTATCTGATAATTTTTTATATACTAAATAACACTAGATGTCTCATGTAAATAAAGTAATGAGACTGGCAACGTAGCGTTCGATCTGGCAATATTTGGGACGCTGAACTTGGAGGGGTGGCAGATGAACATGTGATACGCCTTCAGTACGAGTTTGAACTCGCTAGAGTCATTTGGTTGTCCGTAGCGATTTTTTTTCGTGAAACAATTTTTTCTGGTGCGTTCCAAAAATGAGTGACATCAATTTCAAGCAACGGTGTGCTATCAGGTTTTGCTTCAGACTTGGGCACAGTGCAACGGAAACTTTTGCAAAACTTCAGCAGGCCCACGAAGACAGTGTTTTGTCAAGGGGCCCAGGTTTTTCGGTCGTTTAAGGCATTTTCAGAAGGAAGAGAGTCGATTGAAGATGAACCACGCAGCGGAAGGCCTTCATCTTCAAGAATCGATGAACTTCTTGTTTGTGCCTCAATGCCAAACGGTCAATCAACACTTTTACCAAGAGGTTCTTGAAAAACTTCGAAAAAGTGTCATGCGTGTAAGACCAAACATCAAGAATTGGGTGTTGCATCACAACAATGCGGCTCGTCACACAGCAATTTTAATAAACGAGTTTTTGGCCAGCAAAAACATTCTTGTGGCTTCTCAGCCTCCTTATTCGCTTGACTTGACTCCTTGTGACGTTTTCCCCTTCCCGAGATTGAAAGATCACCTCAAGGGACGTCATTTAGGGACACTCGAAAATAGTCAGCCAACTGTAACCGATTAGCTGATGGCTATTCCAGTATTCGTGATCCAGCACTGCTATGAGGATTGGAAGAACTGTCTCCAGCGCTATGTGACTTCCCAAGGAAGTAATTTTGAGGGAGACAATATTGAATTGTAATTAAAAAAAAAATCAGTCTCATTACTTAATTTCCACACCTCGTAAATTGCTCTGAGCATGTAAAGATTCTGAAGATTCCGTAACGACAATAAAATCGGGGGACCGCCGAATGTTTGAAGAAAATATTAATGATAAAACTTCGAAAAATGTGACTAGCAGAAGAATTTTCGTAACCGTGACTTCTCAGAGAATATGTAAAAATGTTTAAATCCACAAAATTTATGCGAAACTTTTCGTTGCAGTTCATCGTTGGGTATAATAATTCATTGTAACTTATTTTTATTGAGCGCCGCTGTAATCTTTTAATGAATCAAACGGGCCCTGGTTTATGCGCCCACAAAATACGGCCCTTCGCGAAAGGGATACCTTAAAAAGAACTGTGATAGAGCCTTACGAATAAAATTTTATTTCCTTCGGCCTCGTCGCGCACGTAAGGCCTCACAAGGCTGTCCGGAAGTAAAAATCTCGGCGGTCGTGTTCTCTTGACTTCTTCACTCAACTCCGTCGCCCTGAAACACAATTCCCGTTTTGCATTAACTTCGATGCCCCGTCAAATTTTTCAAAATTGTGTACTCTCATGAAAATCATCATTCACTTATAATTAATGTCGAATGCCCCATTAGCGAGAAAAAAAGAGGAATTTTCCATACCGTTTGACAGCTCCGAATGATCCACTCGCAAAATCGATCACACCTGCTGTCGGTCGTGTCACGAGTCCCACCATACCCTTCCCGAAACCTTTGAAGAATCCTTCGACTCCATCCTCTTTGGCTCCGGAAATAGGTTTCATCACGACACCCGTGACTCCATCGAACACGCCCTGGTCGACGATAGAATGATAAGAGAATTTTACATGGACTGATGAATCAGTGATGTTTTTTTTTGTTTCTTTTCATTTTACAATAAATCTGTGTACCATCACTAAGCCTTTTCCACTTCGAGCGAGACCTTCGTGTAAATTGGCAGGTTGTTTGTTCAGTTGTTCCTGCCTCTTGCGCTGATACTCCTTGTCGAACGTTAAAGCAGCGAGACCCTTGCCTGAAGGAAAAAAACAAGGCATCCCGAGGCTAAAAACAACTCCACATCTGATCCTGGTACAAAATGTAAACGATATGGACGTATCGGAGCAATGTTTTATAACGATTAGCCAATTGTAATTATGGAATTCATTCTCAAAGCTTCGTACACGCGGTACGCATGGTATCGAAGTTTGCATCGTTGGAATGCAACGAAAATATATTTGTTTCGTATTCCCGATTTTTTTTTTGGAGCTTTTAGACTAAGAAGCTGACTAACAAATTTTTGAGAAACCTTATTAACAATTAATAACCAAAAACTGCAAAAAAAAGATTCCAAATAATAAAAACAAAAGGAATGAAAAAATGAAGAAGTTTTTTCGTTGCATTCCGCGGTGAACAGCCAAAAGACAGATACATGAAGCGTACGTTCAATGCCAAAAAGGGTATGACATTTTAAAAATGAAGTATATACAGTCTGCTTGACAAAAGCGTGTACGGCTACATTTTTTCCTGGAAACCGTTAGAGCAGCAGTCGACAACAGGCGGAGGGTAGAAAACTGGACCGCCAAAAAATCTTTCAAAATTTTAATTAACTCATTCTGTGTGCGATTCTAAAAGCATCAAGTTAAATTTAAGGGGTTGTGTGGGTTTGAAAATTAAAAAAAAACCATTTGTTTATTTTATTATCTAATAGTACAATATGTCTATAATATTCTCTCAAAGTTTTAAGTCAATTTGAGTCCAGGAGAGAGAGAGCCTTTGCGCATTAGCCCGTTGGGAAAGTCCGGCCGGGGGCGACGCAGGTATACGTATTTTTCTCAAAACACTATTTTTGAAGTCGGTGGACACGATTTCTTAAAAACTAATGCGCCGATCTTATTGAAATTTTGCACACTTCTTCAAAATAGCATTAACTACCGATTGAACGAAGGGTTTTTTTCGATTACAACTAATTTTACAAGGCTATACGTAGTGTCAATTGTACCAAAAATTGAACTATTTTGCATATAACTCTGCCAAAATTTCAAATTTCAAATTTTTTAAAAATCCTTCGTTCAATCACGAGCTATACTTATCTACTAACAGAAAAAATTTGGTTTTTCAAGTTCAGATAAAGCTATCATGAGTTATCCTGACCACCACGAGGACACTTTTTTTTGAGGGTCTCCGGAAACCAGGTCCCACTGGCTGAATTTCCCAAATTTTTGGACGAAATTTTTTTTCAATATTGTTGAAATGTTGCTCTTTTATGTGCTTAACATTTTGAATAAAATAATTTATATATTATATTTAAAAAAAAAAGAAAAAATATGCTTTTTTTGGCTTCGAAACCCACGTAACCCGTTAAACCGAGCTAAAGTTGAAAAAAATAACAATTCGGAAGAATTAATCGACTTGCAAGAAGATGTTTCCTTGCAAATGTGCAATTCTGCACCCACTGAAGAATTTTGGGGTAAACATGTTTCAGAAAAGTATGCAAAATTCAAAATACTGGCTCTTAGCCTGTCAACTATATTTGGCTCGACATACATGGTGTGTCCCAAAAGCCATGAAATATATTTCTTTGACGCGCCCCGACCAGTCGCAGTACGTTCGGGCCGTTCGAGTTAGGTGGGGGGACTCTCAGCTTTGCAGCGCACCCTAGGTCAGTCTGCTCCGAGCATCGGTGGCATCAGGTTCGCTGATTTAGTGCACCCCTGTTCTGAGACCACGTCATGGCGGATACTTTCGAACGTTGGGCGATCAAATTCTGCACAAAACTCGACAAAACAGCTGCAGAAACTCATGAACTGCTTAAACAAGCCTACGAAGATTGCGGAAAAGGGTCATCCGCGTGCGAAAAGACATCGCCGGTACCTGGCTGCTGCATTACGACAATGCGTCCAGCCACACGTCTCCTCTCTGCGTCCGTGAGTTCCTGTCAAAGCACAACGTGGCAACGCTGCCGCAACCATGACTGACTTTCTTTTTGTTCCCCAAGCTCGAGAACGTACTCAAAGGACACCGTTTTGACAACATTGAGGCTGTCATCCAAGCGGTTGTGACAAAAGTTTTAAAGAAGATTCGAGTCGAGGCCTTCGAGGGGGCGTATCGAGCATGGGAGAGTAGGTGGAAAAAATGTGTAGATGCTCATGAAGAGTACTTTGAAGAATGAACCCTTTTTACAGATATTGTTAATAAACTTTAAAAAAATATATAAATTTCATGACTTTTGGGACACACCGTGCATATATGTGAAGGATCTTTCGCAAAAATGAATTTTTTGTAAAATCAATATCGTTTAAGGCTAACGGACGCCCATCTTGAAGACGCTCTTCGCATGGTGTTCCTGGCGAGAACCAACCTATAAAAAATTGGCGCACGATCGAAGGTGTAATTTCTCACATTAAGAACCTATGTAAAGTATATTATATTTAAGGCCATGTGTCACACGTCCAGTCGGTAAAAATCCTACTGCCAAGTTTTCTCCTAGACGGATCATATTTCAGGCAAAAGAAGAGAAAGCGGTTGTTCGTCGTTCAACAGAGCGGAACGTGTTTCTTTTCTTTTTTCCCAAAAACCAACCGTTTCAGAAATCATTGGGAATCTGCAAATCAGCTATCTCTCTCGCACTCATGGCCGCTCGGTCGGTGTGACACTTGGCCTTAAAAGGAAAATTAAAAAAAACCAATATGTGTTTTTATAAGCCACATTTTTTTATATACAATAATAACCTGCTTGCTGTAATTGATTTTCTTTTTTCTCTGGACCTCAATAAAAAATTTCAAAAGTATCCGGACCCCGCATATAAAATACGTTTCGACCCCTACGTTAGAGGGTAGATTCGAACACGAGGAGGTAGCGGGACCCTTGCATCAAGATACTTTGTATAGAAAGCGTCAGTTGTCTTCCGAGCGTGATCACAAACAAAGCGCTATTGTCCGAAAAACACGTCGAAAAAAGACTCACTTGGGCGAAAGAAAGTTTGAACCGCGATTGGGACAACGTAATTTTTTAGGACAAAGCTTCTTTTTGGGCACGTTCTTCCATCAATCGTACCTGGTCTACCCACACCAGTAGACACCAAAGATCTTGAACGTCAAGCAATTATTCCGATAGATTCGACTCATGTAGAGGTCTTTGTCACGAGATTATGCCATGAAATTAGTGGGAAGTATGGCGACTGGACCACTTATTAATAATTAATTATAATGCATTTTTTTCAATGCCTTTTCCCACAAAGTTTTTGAGTTACGCCGTGCACGCTCTTGACAAAAAAGACTGTTACGGTTGTCCGTGAAATCATACCCATCGCTCCGGTGATTTTAGAGACAGCACCGGCCATTCCACCGACCGTATGCCCCAGCATACTCCGGACGCCGAGAAGCAAACCTTCGGCGAATTCTCCAGGGCCTTGAATCGCTCCTTGGAATGGCTCGTAAAAGAGATCTTCTATGCCTTTCATAGTACCGACTACCAGGCCGTACGGATCCCCGATTACGTCCAACCCCAATACGAGCACGTATAGCTGCTTTATAGCTTGGCCTGTATAGTGACTGGTTGCCTCGGAAATGAGCTGTTTGTGCGTCATGAAAATATAATCACGTTCGAAGTAGGCGAGTCTGTAAAACGCAATGAACAAACGGTAAAATTGACGATTGGGCATTGAACCTCAGCGGCCTCGGTTATAAAAAATTGCGTAAAGCGAGAATGTTTTACTTGAATACTATGTCGTTTATGTCCGTCAACGTGACGCCAATTCCTTGAAGTAAAACGTTGAGGACTTGCGGTACAGCGGATGGTCCTCCTCCATTACCGGTCATTGAAAAACTTATGTGTATCTGAGGAAAGATAAGGAACAATTGTACAATAGCTCACCGGATTGCTAAGAGGATCGACAATAAATACAACCTTCAGCGGCGAAAAGTGCAGCAAATCAAAGAAGTTCTTCTGCTCCGCGGTCGTAATGAGGTTTACGTGATAAAGAAGTGGTTCGTCTACCAACTTCATGTCCATTTGAAATAGTTTGCTCTGAAAGTGGAAACGTTTAATAAATTCGTACTGCTGCAATCTTGATGTCAATCACGATGAAAAAGATCGTGCAAATTGAAAATTCGCACATTGCACTGATGTATTTTTACTCAATCGTAGACGAAAATCAGTTCATTGTTAAATATTCGGTTTCTTAAAAGTACCTTAAGCTCAGAATTTTCAAAAGCTATATCAAACATGACATTATCAATCGAAAATGTAAAATTCCTAAACTTTGAAGTTTTACAAAATGATAACCGTTTTATCTCGCCGCGTCAACTTCAATACCAAACATACTCGTCCCCTAGTGTATTTATCATTTTTACATCAGCTTGATATCTACAAATTTACAGAAACTAGAGCGACCAGAGAATGTTTTGAAAAATCGATACTTTATCAAACCACCACCATTACATCGATTTTGACGAAAATTATATAGAACAACGATGAATTACTGTTTTAAATGTAAATGAATTTCAAGCTCGACAGTCGGTACCGTCTAGAGAATATATCAATTTTATTTTTCAGCGCATACATAACTTCACCCCGAGGCTTTTTTTAAATGTCATTTTTTGACTGTTAAGCACATTTACATCGCTCTGATATGAAAATTTAAATTATTTTTTTTTCACGAAAACAAAGCTTCATCTACTAGGAAGCAAAAAATGAAGACGCGTTTAATTGATACTATGTTTATACGTACTTCTTCCGCTTCGTTGGCCTCATCAGCTTCGAAAAAGCCCATGATCGCATTTATGAAACCTATGTCGACTTTAATGTGGAATTCTTGAATCAGCACTTTAAAGTAACGGAATTGTTGCACGCTACTGTGCTCCAGCAATCGTTTAACCATGCTCATTTCGGCGAATGGTTTCAATACTGAAATGAATTTTGAGAAACGTAAAATAAACAAAAATCAAATTGTTGATAATGTAATCGATACCTGAACAGATTTGAGAAAAAGTCAATCGTGCGTTTCTTACCGGAGCTTTGAGCAACACTTTTTGGTGGTGGAACTGGCGCCAGTATCACTGGGAAGACACACTCGGACAGTTGATTGTCGATTTGAAGTCGATTAACTTTGGCATGCAATTGTACTTGATGAGCGGAAGTGCGATACTGCAGCCACAGTCCCGTTTGGAAAGTTCTTCTCAGATATCCGCGATGCGGTTTTAACATTTTCAATTCCGCGAAGTCGACCTGAAATCCAATAGATTCATCTTTACAGGGACTACGAAGCATTGGTGACCAGTGTTGCGTTTTCTTGCGGCAAAATCAAGAAAATAAGTCTCGCTCATCTAACGGCGGGAATTAACGAAGAAATTTTAGGCCTGAATGAACATTTGCGCGCATATTTTTTCACAAATGATCCATTTCAAATATCTCGTTGATATTTTAACAATACATCGTTTATATTGTCAAAATATAAAATGATTTTTCTGCATTATTAAAAATTCATATTTGCTTGTAAAACAAAATCAATTTGCCCCAATACTTCTGCACAAAATGTTTGACGCGATTGTTCTTCGTCCGTAAACGTCTGGATTATTCAGGACCATAGTACAAAAAATAAATAAACGCACCTCCAATTTCGGTTCCAACATAACACGGTAGGGAGGATCTCGGCCAACTTGAATCTCTCTGATGTATTTCTGATGTGCATCCTCGATCAAACCCACTTCTCTTGTATTCAAAGCTCTCCAACGACTTCCGTTCGACTTTCGAATCTCCCAGATAATACCGGAGCTAAACCAACCCAACGCAAATATTTACTTAACGCTTGGTATTTATTATTTTTTCCCCCATCAACAAATACCCAAAGTAGTTCGGTAAATCGTACCTGGCGATACACATGTACAAAAGTTCTACCCTGTTGAGATTGTTGACGAGTGATATTCCGACACCGTGGATGCTCATTGTTATGTCCTGATCGATTATTTCGAAATCACCAGCTAATTGACATTCTTCGGCGATCTTCAATGAAGTCGTAAATAAGAGTACTCGCTGGATGCCATCGAGAAAAGATACGTAAAAAATTTCCTCCTCGATGTCCGGGATGGTAAAGGTGCCTAAATTATCCTGATAAAAATACATTTATCTCGTGAGTATACATTACGAGAGACAGGCACAATTTTTACAAGCATCTTAAGGTAGTAGTCTCGCCACAGTCTCGTTGAAAAGGTTATTCCCCGCTCAATCGATGAAAGCTTCGAAATATTGCGAAATCTCCTTATAATGTACACGGTGAAGTTCGAATTTTCGATTGTTTACAATATCTATTATGTCTAATTTATGAAATTTCAGTTTTCCAACGACCTTAATTGGATACGTGAGCAGCAAAACCGTGATCACCGCACTTCCGTTCGACCGTCTCCATAAGACGACGTGCTTCACTAGCTCAAAGGGTTCGACTTTGTAATTTTATTACGAAACAACAGAACCGTCAATATAGCTCAAATGTTTCCAAAGGGTGCATAACGTATTTGTCAACATTACATAAAAATTTCAGGCCCGAAAGTTGAATTCGTCCCCATGATCGTACCTTAGGTACCTCCTTAAATGATATTGGTATTTATTCAAGGGGCTGTTACCTTTCGCAAATCGTCTTCGATTTCTTTTTTGTTTTGATCCTCCCACACCAGCTTCCGTGCACCAGAAGGATTTTCCCAGGTATAGAACATGCGATTGAATGACTGAATCGATCTGTAATACATTACATTATATTTTCCGTATTGTCGACTTATTCCAAGTGGAATACATGTAACAATACTTTTAACATTGATTAAAAATTGAACATTCAAAAATAAACGTTTTGTTGACGTTAATTATGCTACAAATAGTGGATATACACATGTGTGTGTGTGTGTGTGTGTGTAAATATTTTTCAATTTTCTTACCGCACATTCATAGATCCCTTCTCCCAAAGATGCATCGTGTGAGAAGTATTATTGATTATCAAAGCCGGACAATTTCCGTAGCCATACTGCGATAGCGAGATGTAAACGCCGCCTTCGTTTATTTGTATGTCAACGTTGATGCCTCCGTACTGCACGTGAGTATAAAATAATTCAAATCGATGCAAATTGTGGTAGATGGAAACAAAAGATTACAACATTAGCTTTACCTTATTGTCCAGCTTCAAGAGAGTCGTGTGGACATCCGTATAAATAAACGGAGCCGTTTTTTCGGGGCGTCCAGCAACCATGACGCACAACATTTTTTTCTCCCCTTCCGAGTGAGGCCACAAGGGAGCGCATTCACCAGGATTTACCTGTGACAATAACACGCATTGTTTTTTTTTTTCATCCGAGAAGACTTTTCAACGAGATACTCACTTTGGTGACGGGATCAGCTGGCCTCTGAGCCTCCTGGCACTCGATGAGATAATCGGCGTTGTTTATTAGTATGAAATAAGGTGTAAAAGTGATTTGCTTGGTCAAAGAGTTATACGTTAGTTGATTGTGAACACCGATCTGAAATTGCAGATGGAGTTTTATTTGTAAAATGATAACCGAGCTTACATTACATTGATTTTGTAAAATTTATCTCAGAATATTGTCTTTTTTTTTTCCTTTTTGGAGAGAATTCCTGGATATTCTTACAAACCTGATACGTTAGTCCATTGTATTTACAGACCACGACTCCCTTACTACCAGCCACGTCGATGGGAAACTTTTCGGACCATTCACCATCCTCGACTCTGACCATAGCTTTTTTCTTGCCAAAAAACACCTTCGATCGAAACGAGAACAGTATCGGTCCTTTGAAATTTTCCGGGTGATACAGAACATTCAGATGATCCTCCGAGCTCTGTAAATATAATGTTCCTAATGAAAATATTCTTTTACCCTGACCCAGTCCCGTTAATTTACATTGCAACAAAGTAATATTCGCATTGAACAAAACGAAAAAAAAAATTTCAGCATTGTTAACTAGCTTAAAATTTCAGCTTCTCCGTGTATTAAAGTTGAGCACAAAGAAAATAGTGAATGAGTTCAACATTGCGCAAGAAAATAAAATCCAACAAAAAATAACCGGAAGGTTTTTTCTACGATGTAGTAACGAGATACGTAGTTAGGTGGTATATTAATAGTTTCAAATGTAGGAATTGTACACACTGCACTTCAACCGTTATGTACACCTCTGTTTGAGGATATGATGAACACAGAGAAAATCTTAACCCCGTGGCTATGTTCGACAATTGCAATGAGATGTATCTTTTTTTTTCGATCGGCTTAACGATCAGTAAGTGAACCATTTGGAGGATGTCCCTTTTCGAATCAGGGTACCCGGAAAATGTTACACCTTCGTGAAAATGAACAGGTTCGCGTCGTGACGTCCCCGTCTGGGTTGCTTTTATAAGATTTCGAAAGCTTTTGGCATGTATCTAAACAAAAAAAATCCACCATATGCCGACCTTACAAACTTTAATTTTCAGTATTAATAATGCCATGAAGATACGCAAAAATTTATTTGCAAAAAATTGGTAAAAACAAAATAGTTTTAAAAACCGGCGACATGCATGTCGGAACACGCATGGAGTAGGCTTTCGTTATAATTTGTTTTGTGCAATCATTTGAAGTGTCAATGTTTAACTAATATGTAGTTATTAGGTTTATGGATAATTCCGTAGCGAAATTCTGACAGATGTCGTTCGCAGTTGTTTCTCTGCTCGCACATGCGTCAACCATACAAAATGTCGTTATTAAGTGAAAGCTGAAACGTGTGCCAACATTTAAAACAAATATCCATCGAGATCCATGACGTATAAGAAGTTTAAGGCCTTAGGCCCCTCTAGAGGTAAAAAAGGGCATATTTTGTGATTTTTTTTTCAGCAAAACCATAAAATAAATCGGAATTACAGAATAGGGGTTTTATTATACATGTAATTGACTATACGAAATTATTTTTTCACAGCGATACATGTCAAAATGGCTACTGTGCAGCTTTTTTCCGATGAGGCCTTTATTTCTGGAAGGTCAACGGCCGGACCGACAGTTCCTATAATTTTTGACTTCTGATGAGACACTAAAGTTTTTTCGATTATATACAAGAATAGCTATAGAAGTACGTAGGATTTTTTTTGATATATTGTTTTTGTCAAAATGGCGCATTTCTAAAACAAAAAATATAAAATGCCATGAGAAAATCGTCAGAAAATTGTTTATAAAAAAGGAACTATGCAATATAATTTAAAAAATCCTACGTAGTGCCTCAGAAAATGTAATTCTAAATATACAGTTAAAATTTCAAGTGAATCGGTTGAAATTTGTTTGAGTTATGAGTCCGGCCGACTTGAAAAATATAGTTTTGAGATAAACACGTTTAAAGCTAGTAGAAAGTCACGACATGAATCAAGAGGGGTTGCGCTAGAATTCGAAAATCGAGTACTTAGAGATTTGTCACACCCATAATCCTTTGGAATATAATTTTATAGGTACTAAGGTACATTAAAAAAAACGATTTATGGAAAATCTTAGAGTGGCCTAAGGCCTTAATTATGTTTTGAACATGGAAGAAAAAAATGCGTATTTTCGATGGATTTCGCTTTTTTTTATTTCCGAAGAGGCAAAAAACGCGTCGCAAACTCACAAAAAGATATGGGGGGGGGCACTCCCTATAGAGGCTTCAAAAAATGCATTTTTTTTAATTGCCTAAATTTATAATTTGAAACCTGTAGGATATGATGCAGTTAGTGATTTTGGTCAATTCTAAAAAATGATGTCCCGAGAGCCTTTGAGCGTTACCCATCTCTGCTCCGTTTGGAGCCCTGCGCGCAGGTATAGGCACTATGTAGAGAGGTTGATGAGTCGTCTATTCAATAATAGCTGTTAGATGGGCAAAATGAGTCTTACGAGGAAACTGATGGACTATTATATGGTGCTAGAATAGCTGACTAGTCGGTAAGTCACAGGATCATACGTTTTTCCCTTGCCGAAACTTTAAACGCGACTATCTCGAAACCTTTTTTTTCATTGAGTTAAAAATCGGTGTACACGATTATTCAAAAACTATTTGACCTATCAAGCTCATATTTCGCACACGTTTTTATGATACTTGTGTCCAATTGATGAACTTAAGATCGACTAAAAATTATCAAAATAAACATGTTTTTGGCTGGGTCAAAGTTTGAATTTTTTCCGAAAAAATTAACTTTTTTGTTCTAAGGCCTCTCCTTTAGCCAATTATCATGATTTTTCAAATATTATCAGTTCATCAAGTGACCACATGTATATACTAATCAATTTTTTGCGCTGACTGTTTCAGATAATCCTACGAGGTGCTGGAGTGTACACCAGATTCGGCCTCCCTACCGGACAGATTCACGGCGACTCTTTATATCTCCGCCATTTCTCACTTTTTTTAAGCAACAAAAATCATTTTGAAAACTAGAATTATGTTAGAAAATGTACCTATAACACTGAAAAGATATATACATTCCTTACCCTCCAAAAAAACATCATAAAAATCGACTAAGGTTTGGCGTCCTATAGGGACCCCCCCCCCCCCCCCGTAAGCGAAAGTGTGTGTCGGAAGTGGTTTGCGAAATTTCTTTGGGAAGATTTTGATCTCCAGAATGCTTCTTGCTCCAGTCGGCCAGTTATTACTGATGTCAATAAAATCATGGCTTTAATCGACTCCGAGTGGCATTTAACGACTACAGAGATCAGAAGTAACCTCAACATTGACCAATCAACTGTTTCGAGACATTTACGGAAGCTTGGGATGGTAAACAAGCTTGATTTTTGGGTGCCGCACGAACTGAGTGAAAAGAATTTAATGCACCGAATTTCAGCTTGCAATTTGCTGCTCAAACGCCATCAAAACGAACCATTTTTAAAGCGAATGATTACTGGCGATAAATATTGGATTGTCTGCAACAATGTCAGTCAAAAAGTCATTGAACAGAATGGTTTTCTTAGTAAATATTTTGCGTTTGAAATGTACTCAACTTTCGCTACGAAATTATACATAGACCCAATATTAATATGTATGTTGTAGCACACTACTTAATTATATACTTATTTCGATTACATTGAATAATCCACAATCATAATACTCTAACGGTACAGGCGGTTCGAAGATAGGAGGACCCTTGTTTAATGTTTGATATTTTAGTAACAAGGCTATAAACGACATAGGACGGAATTATTCGTGCAGCCTCTTGTGGAGTTTCCATTAAGTCGACTTAGCAATAACTGTCTTGTCCATGTCTGCCAAATTTGTTGCTGTGACTTAACCGCAATAATTTTAATCGAAAGTTCCGATGAAATGCTAGACCTTAGAGTTTTTTTTTCATTTTTTTTCAAGTCCACGGTTTTAGAGCTTTCGCATCGTTGTGAGGCTTAACATTTCGCAAAAAGAACGTAAAAATGAAAAATGGTAAATAGAATCTGAGTTTTATATCGGAAAACCTGCCCGAAAATACCGCAAACGATACAGTACACGTATACAGTAGAGTACAAATTTCAATTTTCCAACGACCATAGTTGGATACGTGAGCAGCAAAACCGTTACCAACGCACTTCCGGTCGACCGTCTCCACAACACGACGTGCTTCACTATCTCAAAGTGCTCGACTTTGCAATTTTATTACGAAAAAACTGAACGATCAATATAGCTAAAATTTGTCCAAAGGGTGCATAACGTATTCGTCAACGTCATATAAAAATATCAGGCTCGAAAGTTGAATCCTACTTAATGATCGTACCTCCTTAAGATGATTATTGATATATACCTGAGGTAATGAAAATCCCATCGAATTAAATATTTGATTGACAATGTATTGATCTTAACGCGTACGGAAAAGGTCGATGGCAAAAAACTGTAAAACTGTCGTTCACAGACATTTCGGAGAAAAGTAAAATCTCGCCGCATCCTCACTTATTCAAACATATAAGTGTATTTTTTCCCTTTCTGTTCCGAAAACCGCAGCCATCTCACTCGTATCCCCCGGTATGTTTTTAACATTACCTCAAGGGAAAGAACTAAAAGAAAACAAAAATACTCACATGCATCCTTTGAAGGTACACGTTAATGAGCGCAACACGAGTTAGTAAGGATTATTCATATGAATTTTATACTGTCCGAAGCATATCACAGTTAAATGGATGAAGTAAGAATGTTTTTTACAAGGAACATCACTTTGGTGTCCACCTACGATTTTTTTAAAACTCATGTATATATGGTAGAGCATTAAGGTAGTAATCTCGCCACAGTCACGTTGAAAAGTTTATTCTCCGCTCAATTGATGAAAGCTTCAAAATATTGCGAAATATCCTTATAGTGTAGGTTGCACATCTTATCGGGATGTAAAAACTTATAAAGTAATGATGAAAACGCCTAATATAATGTTTACCTAACCCCCACTTTTGTATCAGACTTTCCATTCCGGCTACTAAACTACTCTACGTATACGGATATGTACACAGTACTGTAATCTAGTTCTAGTCTGCTCCAGTCGCTTCGTGGCGCGAGCATCGCTAGACATTGCTTAATTTAAATCGCTATATCTTTGAAACTAGACGGTCAAAATTCATGATTTTTTTTACCACTTCGTCATATGTTCCTCTGTAATTGTGAATTACATAAAAAATCTGTAGAAAAGTTTCGAAGTTATTGCGTAAAATGTAAAATTTCACTGCTCCCCATAAAAACACGTGTAAAACCATGAAATCTTTGATTGCCAATATCTCGAAAACGGAACGGCGAATCTTTTTGAAATTTTGCAAGTAATCATTTAATATTGTCCTAAATGAGTCCTCAAAATTAAAAAAAAATCTAGAAAAACGCCTTGGCGAGACCACTACCTTAAAAACTATTAGATTTTTCTTATCGGCAGAAAGACTCTTTTAGGCGGCCACACCGTCCCTTAGAGTAAAGCACGTCAAGCGTTAATTTTGCAGTTTCACCCGCAAGTAGTCCACCGATTTCAGCAAAACAGAAACGAAAGTTCTTCCGATGCAAAACGATCAGAAATCGACTATGAGTACGTCGAAAAAAAAATCAAGGGATAAACTCCCCCTTTATTTTTCTTCCTCTTACACCACATTTAAAAGGGGTGCATTGAGTCGAACAAAACTGGTAACACTGAAGGGGGGATAAAATTCAATCTTACGTAGTTTTGAATTTTTGCAGGATAACGAACAAGGTTTTCCTTATCGCGCATATTTTTTTTCTATATATTTAAAATGATTCAATTATTGATGATGATGATGATTCAAAATATTTCTATAAACTCCAAATTGATGTTTAAAGCACGAAAAAAATCACGAAAATATATGATACGACTTCCACATTTGTCAAAATCGAAAAATTATCGGAACTCGATGAATCCGTCGGCAGTTTTTAGAGCGAAAGATTGCGAAGAGAGTGCGCCTAAAACGAAGTTTCAAATTGAAACGAAAAATAAATTAGCAGCGATTGAGTGAAAAAACTCTCCTTGCCCAAAGTGCGCAAAAGTTTGGATTTTTAATATTTTTTACAATCCATATCGCCGTATTTTCACCCCCTAAGTACGAATTCAATTCTCCAGAAATCTTTAATTTTTAGCAAAGTTCAGTATGGAATGTAGTCTGCTAGTCGGCAAAAATGCAAAAAATATATAAACTCTATCCCCCCCCCCCCGCCCCGTCAAGATGTTATCCTTTCCGTTTACAGTAGAGCGTCGATTATCCGAATCAATTGGGATCGAGCGCCTTTCGGATAACCGAACAGCAATATTCCATGGGAGAAAAAAAACGTTGATTCTTTCAATATGATAAAATATATATATTTAAAAAGACAATGAACATTAATATGTTAATAACACAAGTACATTTTTGGTGAATTGCAAATAACCATTGTATTATTTAATGATATAGAATGAAGTTAAATATGTATTTAAAAATAATCAAAATTCGTCCATCTTTGAGTTCTTATCTATTTATTTTTGAAAAAGTCGACGATTTTATTCTGCTTCACAACGGAAGCTCGTTTCTTTGCTGCCAAATCTCGCAATTGTTTTGGAATAAGAAGTTGCATTGAAGAACACTCAGGCTGCGTTTTGTACCACTCCATGGCCGTAATATATAGGGCGTAATAGTTGGAATAACTGAGCATTCGGATGAACAAAATTATTCTTTAGATAATTGATATGTTGGATAATCTAAATCGCCATTCGGATAATTAACGTTTCGGATAAACCAAATCGTCATTCGGATAATTGACGGTCGGATAATCGACGCTCTACTGTAAAATAATGCACCCCTTCTAAATGTGGGTGAAAGACAAAAAATGAGGGGTTAGTTCATCCCTTATTTTTTGTTAAGTACTCATAGTGGATTTCTGATTGTTTTTTCATAACAGAAGAATTTTCGTTTAACTGAAATCCGTGGACTTCTTGCGGGTGAATCTGTAGAATCAGCCCACGACATACTTCAGTTTGAGGCGTGGTTTCACTACTTGAAACCGTTTTTTTGCCGACAAAAAAAAAATACGTAGAGTTTCTAATGGTCCATATACATGAGTTTCAACAAAACCGAAGGTCGACACCAAAGTGATGTTCCTTGTTAGGCGCATTAAAACAAAGAAGTGTCGAACGATGATTAATGTCTCATTAGGTTTGTATTAATCGTGAATTCTACTCGAACAGTATATACATATTTTGTGATATCGCCAACCAATAGGACGTCCACATATATACTTCAGTTTAAACTGTTTTTAATGTGTAGCTTGAGAATAATATTGAAACAATCATTCACCGATTTGCCTTTCTTCCTACGAAAATCTCCGTGACGCCGACGCGGTCGCACGTTACAAAAAAGTTTCTGAAATATATCAGTGCATTTTTATTGTATTACGAGTATGCGAGACAGAAACAGATAGGCAGAGAAAGAGATAGAAGGAGATTGAGAGGGAGAGAGAGAGAGAGAGAGAGAGAGAGAGAGAGAGAGAGAGGGAGGGAGAGGGAGAGAGAGAGAGGAAGAGGGAGCGGAAAGAAAGGAGAGAAAAATAAACAGATGCCAGAACTTTGACATATTGGCGATTCATAAAAGATACAGCCGAACCTGCATAGATAAATGAAGCTGGCTATCTAAAAAGAAGCACAGTATACGATAGAAGAAGAGTAGAATAATGGGTCTCTACCTTGACTGGGCTCGAGTGCTCTTTTCCACCTTTACTTGATTTCTGCAAAATAATTTTGTTCGTCGTGAATTCTAAGCGAAACAATGGCGGTCGTCGATAAGCTAGCTAAATCACAATCGATTAGCGCACCGTTATGATCGACGAAGGAGCTGACGCTTACAAAACAATGGTGAAGGTTATGAATAAAATGCAGGCGTTAGGCGAAAAGTGCTGTCGACTAACTTGTTTTAATTCGATCTCGCAGCGTCGCAAACTCGTCGCTAAAGTTTTTTAGTAATCTTTGAAAAAACAAAGTCTAACTAATCTGTACGTATTAGAACGGTTAATCGATTATTCTAAATGTTCATATCGCCTTGTTCGCCATGTTCATTCTACCACTGCACGGAAAAAAAGACACCACTTGCAAGCACCTCATTAAACAAATCTTTTTTTTGGAACTTAAAAGCAATTTTCACTAATTTAAAATAGTCCCGAGCTATGACACGTAAAAAAGCCTTCGTCGTTTATCTACAGTAGGCGGAAGTTTTGTCACCGCGATATTCACCGGTAATTTTTTAGACTCGAGGATAAATAAATGACAAAAGTTTCACCTTGAGTCAACTATACCCGAATCACAAATCACCAACAAAAAATCACTAGCTCGACATTAAAATCTCGTAACGCCAGAATGAATTAAGACTAATCCATATGAAATTACACAATTCTCATACTTACTCTGTAAGAAAGCATCAAACCCGTTTTATTCAGCATCCAAAATGGACAATAGAGCGCCATAATTATTGACCCATGTTCGAAGGAAGTATGCATTCCAAGATCCATAACGACTTTTTGGGCACTGTCGAATGACTCGAACGACCAGACTGAGAATTCCGCTGGATTCGCGAATATTTCGCCTTTGCAGGACCAATCCTTTTCCAGATATTGCGGTAGCTACAAAGTAATGTGAAAACAAATGAGCACAATATTAACATAACACAAGATCAATTTATTACTTTTACCTCCAATCAAGCAGATAATCGAGCGACATAATAATAAACAGATTATTCGCTGTTTATCTATACGTTAAAGTGCAACAATGCTTTTGCATTTTTCATGTACATGTATCAGCGAGATATATTTTAAACATATTTCTAGCACAACTGTCTTTGGTGTAAACATTTTTTACCCGGTGAAGTGGAAAAATTAAAAAAACAAACGAAAAAAAATATTACGAAATATATACAATAACCTGTATCGAAAAAAAACATATATTTTCGTCAAATACGATTTTCTTTAAGGGGGGAGATAGCTTTGCAACTTTCAAAAAATGGATTTTTTTGTTCCATAAAATGTTAGTCCAATGGCTTAAAAATATCGTACAAAAATTTTGAAGCAAAATTCGCAGCCGTTTGAAAGTTATAGCCACAAACATGACACAACTTCCCAACGCTTAAGGGCACTGCATGCATTGTCGTGCATTACCGACGAGACTACCTATCTTTTATACTCTACTGTTTCCAAATGCGTCTATGGTTATTTTTGAGCATACTCAAAATACTCAAAATGCCAATGAAAGTTTCAACTCAACAATCTGGATCTTGGCTCCGAAGCACTTGAATTCTGGATTGAAAATAGTCGAAATTGCATCCTATCTTGCGGCTGGACTATTCAACGAAGGATATACATCGATTTTGAAAACCATGCTCGCATTGGATATCATAATTGGAACTCAGTGCAAAAATTACGCCAACAGCGCCGACGTTCGACGGGTGCATCGACAGGAGCGGCGCAGCTCCTTATCAACCAAAGAGGCTCGAAAAGCACGGAAAAATCAGATGGCTGAAGAAACTAAATTCTTCGAAAAAGCTGAAGCCTTAGTATATGACCCTGAAATCGCTGATTAGCCGGTAAGTAATTGTTATCATTTACTGTTTCCGTGACCAAACTTTAAACGCGTTTTACTCAAAACTACATTTTTCAAATTGGCATACATCCTCACGTAAAAACTATTCAAATAATCTTAACCAAATTTGGCACATGACTGAACAACATCACTAACTTGTCTGTGAGCCTAATTGTTTTGAAAAATCGGCCAAGAAAAGTACTTTTCCATATCAAAATACAAGAAAAATTTTATCAAAAATCGCAATGTCTGTTTAAAAATTATATAATTCTTCCAAGTTTTTATTTTTTACTTTTTTTTTACGCTTATATACGAACTATGAATGTTTTCAATCAAAATTTTCAACCGTATTGATTTCAGATGAAAACAACAAGCACCAGAGTGTATGCCATTTTCGAAGTCCCGAGTCGACCTGCTCTATAGCCAGCGGGATATCTTAGGCATTTTTTTACCTTTTTGTAACTTAAAAAATACGCTTTGGTAGATCAAAGTACACCCTAATAAATGCTAAAGTATCAAAAATATGAAATAATTATTTTCTTTCCAAAAAAATTCCACAAAATCATCGATTTTTTAGCCTTGTAAAGGTATCTCTCCCCTTAAGGCAGGGTTCTAGTCTAGAAATTTGGAAAAAAAATGGATTTTTTATTTTCTTAAAGCACGGTACACCGAGCAGTGAATTAACGAAAACTGGTTTATATTTAAAACAAGTAAAGAATATGAATTGTTGATAAAAACTCGAATCACTACTATTTAGTAAAAAAAAATCACAGGTATCGTGAAAATGAACTTCTTAGTTTAATATAGAATTCTGACGCCACCGATTTTTTTTAGTTTGTAATACTTGCACACCGCGCAAATTAGTTACGATACGGTTGTGCACAGTAGGTGTTCTAAATGCGAAAAAAAAGATTTTATGAGATTTGAGGCTAAGTATTACTTTTATTATGTTCTGATAATTCTCAAAGCAGAGTGAAAAATTTAGCTCATCTGCTGAAAACTGGAAAGTTAATTACTATTAAGAATTGACAATATACATTTCATCAAATGTTGTCACAATATCATTTCATTCGCTGTATTTTTTATTTTAACAAAATTTAATCGGCGCAATCGCGGCAGCGGCGCGATCAGTGTACGGTTAAGGAATTTCGATACCGTTCTTTAGCTGCAAGAGTGGGGATGAAAATGCAATAAGTTTTCGGCAGGCTGCCAACTTCTTGTGAATAAAATTTCATGTGAAAACAAATTATTATTGGGCAATTACCAACTCCTCGTATTGTTAGAAAATATTTCCAAGCCGGGAAATGATATTAATACTTATCATTTTTACAATTAGAAATAGATACGCTGCAATTTTATTGAAGAAAAAATAACCGATAAACTTGGCAACAACAGCATTCTCTGCCATTGGCACGACCGACTATCGCTAAAGCATCGTCTGTTTACGAGATATCATGTGTATTACCAAATGGATAAAGATGCAATTTAAACATTAAAAATCTCCGAAACTATGTTGTGAAACCGATTGAAATTAATCTCTCGGCGATATAAATTTCAACCGATATAAATTTCAACAAGCATTTCGATTTTGGTATCGAAACTCCTTAAAGTATTCACGAACCCGAATATTTAACAATTAACTCATATTCGTCTACAATTGAGTAAAAATACATGCTAGTATACTGTCAAAATTTCAAGCCAAACTTTTATCAAAATTTACGACTTGAAAAGTCATCTAATTTATGCAGCTCTTTATGGAGATGGCATGCTGGCCACATTTCTATCTAATAACTTATGGACTTAAAAATTCTAGATTCTCGATGCGATAATGTGATATAAACTGCGCTAAGCATGTAAAAACATTTGAAGATTCCGTAACGACAATAAAAACAGTGAGTCCCCGAATGTAAAAAAAAAATATATTAATGATAAAACTTCGAAAAATGTGACTAGCAGAAGAATTTTCGTAACCGCGACTTTTCAGAGAACATGTAAAAATGTCCAAATCTACAAAATCTATGCAGAACTTTTCTTTGCAGTTCATCGTTTAGTATAATAATTAATTACAACTTATTTTTATTAAGCGCTACTGTAATCTACAGATGATTGAAAAGGGTCCTGCGCATGCGCCCGCAAAATACGGCCCTCCGCGAAAGGCACACCTTAACGTCTATAATTATTGCCGGACCATTGCAAATAAGAATATACCTTGATAACGATGCTCGACTGATTCGGGTCAATGGTCGGAAGTTGCAGTATCGTACTAGCCCTCACTAGCTTCTCCTCCGTATTTCCGGGCAACACAATCACGATGTCGATCGGCAAAAAGTTTTTCAAGTACACCGACGGATGCAAGTGTATATTGTAAACGGTGCTTGCCATAGTGTGCCTGCTGGTATTTTCAAAATACACTTGTTCAATTTCGCCCACCGCCTGAAATATTATAATCACAACGTTAAAAAAGAAAAGTGAGCAACCATTTGATCGTGCACCGTTGTCATATTCAATTACACAATTGGGGATAAAACGAATAAGATCGATCCTGGGTTGCAAGTAAACGTTTTCTAAGTCTCATCAGCAAGAAAGGCATCTAGCGTACTCATGCACGATATTCAATCGTTTGTAAGTAAATGCACAACATCTCGTGTGACTTTTTCGCCAACTGTAAAACAGGCAAGATGATATTTTTTTTAAATTATGGTCTATCTTTTTTCTGTATGCAGAAAACAAATAGGCGGAAACTCGAAGTTTGCTTCGTAGTCGCTTTTTTGTACTCGATTTATGGATGAGACAAAATACATGATTCATCCGCAAACTTATTGGCTCCGTGCGCAACAATAGCGCCGCGTACCGTTCATATTTTTGTCGGCTCTGTCGAAAGCTCTGTGATTGGGGTTATAATATTGTGATAAATTATAAATATTCAAATCGCGCCTCAATTGAATTTGAGGCCTTAGGCCTGGAGGACAAAAAAAGGGCATATTTTGGGATTTTTTTCAGCGAAACCATAAAATAAATCGGAATTACGAAATAGGGATTTTATTATACACGTAACTGACTATTCAAAATTATTTTTTCACAGCGATACATGTCAAAATGGCGACTGTGCAGCATTTTTCCGATGACGCCTTTATTTCTGAAAGGTCAACAGCCGGACCAACAGCTCCTATAATTTTTGAGTTACAATGAGACACTAAAGTTTTTTCGATTATATATAAGAATAGGTATAAAATTACGTAGGATTTTTTTGATATATTATTTGTTGTCAAAATGGCCCATTTCGAAAACAAAAAGTATAAAATACCATGAGAAAATTGTCAGAAAATTGTTTATAAAAAAGGAACTATGCAATATAATTTTAAAAAATCCTACGTAGTGCCTCAGAAAATGTAATTATAAATATACAGTTAAAATTTCAAGTGAATCAGTTAAAATTTGTTTGAGTTATGAGTCCGGCCGACTTGAAAATGTAGTTTTGAGATAAACGCGTTTAAAGTTAGTAGAAAGTCACGACACGAATCAAGAGGTTGCGCTAGAATTCGAAAATCGATTACTTAGAGATTTTTCACACCCATAATCTTTTGGAATATCATTTTATAGGTACTAAGGTACATTTTAACAAAAAAAAATTGATTTTTGGAAAATCCTAGAGTGGCCTAAGGCTTTAATTTGTTTGCATTAAATCAATTTGTCTGGCCAAAGACGGCAAGAAGTGTTCCCTTTCAGTAAAGTGAATAAAAGTAAGTAAAATTTCCTTAAAATGTATATTTTTGTTTACTTGCAATTTTGTTGTGGGATGAGAAAAATAAAGCTATATTATTAGCTTTTATTAAAATTAAACAAACCTTGATGTTGTTGTACCACTAATAATAAATAAAATTTTGTTTTCAGACCGGAAAGAGCATAATTTTAAAGACCGGCTTCGAGAGTACACTTCACAATATTAATTTTCAACCTGAAACTCGATTAAGGAAAAACTATTGATATCTGCTAAATACGTCAGCGACGTAGAAGACTTAAGGATAAAACATGACCCAAGTTTAATAATTCAAGTTCGTGTCATAACGCAAACCTTATAATGCTTACTTTTTTCTTCTAACTCCGGCTATCCATTTGTTGCGTTGTTCTAACTTCCAATTTGCCGTAGGGAATCGATAAAATTTGCATTTACTATTCCATCCGGTATTTTTGCAATTTATTACACAGCAGCTGCCGTGGCCCATTTTTAATAAAACAATATTTTTAATTTGATAAAAAAAAATCTCGTACTACACTCATACAAATTTAATAGATAAATAGCCGATTTTATTACAATTTGTGTCCACTACGGGCGCTACGTTCGAATTCATTGCCCGCTGCTCTATACTCTGCACGGAGCCAATAGCTGAAGAAATTCAATGTACTGTAAATGCAGAAATTTGGCCAAGCTATGTACAACCATGGGCTTGCAATATTTGCTGCTCAAATTTGGCTCGTGATCCACGGTTCACTTGAGTGTGAAACTACAGTTATTATTATTTCCAAAAAAATGGAAACTTTGCCAACGGAGGGCCGAATTGTCGTGCGAGATGAAATTTTTCGCGCAATCATCATTGCATTTCACGGAAATGTAAAATTATGTGTGCAAATAGGGGAAAAAATCACTATATCGCAAAATATCACTATACTGCCGACTTTAGATTGCGCTTTTGGGCGAGGCCTATCTAGTACAATACTATAGTAACAAACAAAAATTTCATCCGAACTCCAATCGGTTATATGAAAAATATATCTATTACATTACTAACGAATGTGACAATACAACAGCGAACTTCAATATGTTTTTCTCATTCTATTACACATGAAATAGTGAACACAACATTAGCAAAGTATTCTAATGGTAGACGTTCATTCGTATGAAAAAATAGCCTAATTAACAGCGCGTTTAACATGTTAACAGGAGAGAGCCATATAGAGATACCTGAAGTGGCGCTTCCGGATATTTGGGTCGTGTAGAATTAAACGGAGTGAGGCAGACAGGCTTGATGTTATTAATAAATCGTAATAATTTGGATCGCCAGTCAACGATATTTAAGAATAAATCGATATTTTCGTTATTATAGAAGATACAACCGACCACGATCATCATGAAAATAATCTAAAAGTAAAGAAAAAAACGGCAATTTATAAAGAAACCCAACGAGCGTCCGAGAAAGAAATTCGTTTGCGTGACAATATGTAACGACTAGATAATAATGAGAAAGGTGCAATGTGTACAAATACGAAACTTCACGGCTAAATCATTACCCTAGACAGATATTGATGGAAAATGTTACCTATGCCAAAGATTGTTTGCGAATTATTACCTGAATGTAAAAGGGTTCCTTTGTCTCTTGTTTCGATCGAGATTCGCATTTTAGGAGTTTCGTCATCGACACGGTTTTCTGCAGATCCTTCCAGACAAATGGCTCTATTGACACCATATATCTGAACATAAACAAAACATATGTATTGTTAAGCCTTATTTAATGCATTTTAGTCTTCGATTAAGGTAATAGTCTCGCCACAGTCACGTCGAAAAGTTTATTCTCCGCTCAATCGATGAAAGCTTCGAAATATTCCGAAATATCCTTAAAATGTAAGTTGTACATCTTATCTTTGCAGATGTAAAAACGTATAAAGTAATGATGACAAACGCGCAATATAAAATGTTTTTGCAATGCCTGCCCCGAAAGTGCGATTTTCGATTGATGTTTAGCGTGCGGAAAGTGGCTTATTTCTCAACGATGCTTACTTTCCCGCACTAGTGCGGGAATGCGAGACTTTCCCGCACTAGTGCGGAAAAAAATCTATTTATAGCTTACTTTACCGCATTGATTCACGAAAAAACGATTTTTTTTCACAGTTAATAGTTTTTTGTTTTACGATTTTGGACCGATTGAACAAACTTGGGTAAATGTTTACAAAATAACCCCCACCTCGGAGGGGGGTGGGAGGTGGGAGTTGGGGGGCGGAGCCCCACCAATGCACAAAAAACTAGATTTTAAATGAATAAAAATAACACACACCCACCCACACACACACATGCACTCTGGAAGTGGGAGGTAGGGGGATTTGTCAAAAAAGCTCTCCTGAGCACGATGCCGAAGATAAATCGGCGCGGTCACTTCCCTCTCCCCCTTGCCCTCGTTGAAAGTTTGTCAAATGTATCATTTCAAAGACGAGACTGGAAATCGGCGAAAATGGTGTCTGTGTGGGTTTGTTAGAGTTTGTTTGTTTGGGTTTCCGGATTTCCACGAACTTCAAAACCCCATAACTTTTTATGGGGGGGGGGGGGGGGGGGGTGACCGCCGCGATTTCTTTTCACCGTCGTGTTCAGGGGGTCATTTTCTATAAATCCCCCCACCCTAGAGGGGGGGGGGGGGGTTATTTTGTAAACATTTACCCAAACTTGAATGTAGTGAAATTCATGTGATATGAAACGTCAACTTATCACAGTCGTATTTTCTGACAAGGAAATGATCTGTACTGATCTGATATATTTGAATATAATTGTTATTGGTTTTGTTGAATCTCCTGATGGGTTCTCGAAATAAAAAAAACTTAAGCCCTTTGCGGTTGATAAAGAAAAAATCAGAAATCGTATTTTCGAAACTCAAATGGCGGACCAAAGTGCAAATGTTACTTTATTTGAATGCGGATTCGGAGCGATTGTGACGTCTCGCCAAAGTCACGTTAAAAAGCTTATTCTTCGCTTAATCAATGAAAGCTTCGAAATATTGCAAAATATCCGTATAATGTAGTTTGTACATCTTATCAGGATGTAAAAACTTATAAAGTAATGATTAAAACACCTAATATAATATTTACCTAACCCTCACGTTTGGATCAGGCTATCCATTCCGGCTACTAATACGTGGATACGCTACTTATATAGATATGCACACAATACTGTAATCTAGTTCTAGTCTGCTCCAGTCGCTTCGTAGCGCTAGCGTCGCTAGACATTGCTTAATTTAAATCGCTATATATCTGAAACTAGGCGGTCAAAATTCGTAATTTTTTTTACCCACTTCGTCATATGTTCCTCTGTAATTGTGAAAAAGGAAAATCTGTAGAAAAGTTTCGAAGTTATTGCGTGAAATGTAAATTTTTTCATCGCTCTCCATAAGAATACGAGTAAAACCGTGAAATATTTGATTTCTAATATCTCGAAAACGGAATGGTGAATCCTTTTGAAATTTTGCATTGCATAATCATTTAATAGTGTCCTGAATGAGTCCTGAAAAATAAAAAATAATCTATAGAAAAACGCCTTGGCGAGACGACTACCTTAAGATATATCGGTAAAACGCTCGACTTGCTTTAAAGAGCGATGAGACACAACCATGTATTCGTCAAACAGAAAAATCATGCCGACCCGGGTAAGGGCCATCATCCACGAAAGCGGAGATGAACGGAGCTAGGGAAAAAAATAGTCAATAGTCCCTGCTTTTTCCTAGCTCCGCTTATCTTCACTTTGGTGGATGATGGCCCTAATCCAGGGTCAAGTAACGAACGCTTACCCGTCGATACTGAAGAATAACCAGTAAATGTTGGTTGGTGTATAAACCGCGTCCAATGGAAGATTGAGACGCTCGTCCGGGGCTACGGTACCGACGCATTCAACTTCGTTACCGCGTTTGGTCATGTAATACACGGACACCGGCTCAGAGAAATGATTGTGAACCTGTGCGCATAAAGGAGGAGCATTATTTCAATTCACTTTACAACATTTTCTAAGCGCCGGATAGGATTTACCTGTAAGACGCTTCTGAGGGTAACGATCGTGCTACCGTTCTCGACTATAACGTCCGAGATAATGCCCCATTCCTCCGATCCTTCTTTCCGATATTTCAACGAAAAGAATCTTTTGTCCGCTCGCAACACTGGTATTTCCAATCTATTGGCTATTCCTTTAAACTGAAATATGAAAAATATTTGCAATACCGTCCACGCGAAAACGAAAAGTTTGTGATAAGCGAGCGTTGTACCGTAACGATAAATTTGTTCTGTCCTCTGTCCTTGACGGAAACAACCTTCAATTGATCAAGTATTTGGGTCTCCACTTTGACGACTTTTGGCGCTAGTTCAACGGACGCACCGGATTCCAACATGACCTCGGAATATGGCTCGGGATTGTCGGCTGACGGGTCGGGTGGCAGTTCCGGTCGATCGCCGATCACCTTGTACACATTTATAGATATATATTTAAAGATTCAACTGTTTTCGGAGTGTGGCTTTTTTTTCGCTTATTAGTTCCGTAATATTTCTAATTTTATCGTTATCGTGTGAAATGGGCTTACGCCCATTTCATACGCTCATTTCACACGTGTATCGATGATACTAACTTTAAAATTGCTAAGCTCCAGATCGAGCACCAATGCTAAGCCTGTTTCATTTTTCAGTACGTAAGGAGCGAGCTTTTGCGTGCTCGTTTTGTCCGACGACTCCATGGCGCTGGAGAACGCGTTGCCCAATTGCTGTAGCACGTCCAGACACGTCTTGGTCACCGTGATTTCCAAATTATCCTGGTTTGAACAAAACGTATTGATCGTTCACTTAAAGCGGTATTCTAGTCTACAAATTTGAGAAAATCGATTTTTTTTTTGGCATTTTCTTAAAGTATAGACTCTTAAGAATATGTCCACAAACGAAAATTTCGAAATTCCCAATATTTACAAAACTCGGAAACGATTTGAAGAACGAGCTTCAGAAAAATCATAATTTCGAAGTCGAGGATGGCACACTTTACGAGACAGGAATTACTTATTAATATAATGTAAGTATGACATGCAATTATACCACTTAAATAGTTGCGGTTGTATGAAATTGTACTGAAAACTTTAAATGCGTTTTTCGCGAACCTACTTTTTTTTCAACCTGGTTGACATAAAATCTCGAGTTCTTCAACCGATTAATTTCAAATTTGGTACGAACCTTCAGTATACAGGGTGAGGCACATAAAGTGGTACAGAACAATAGCACTCAAACTATTGATCATATCCAAAAATGTTTCAGACAAAAGTTTCAGTGTTTGAGAAGGCCGTCATACTGGACCACCCTATTTTTTTATCGGTGGAGGCGCTGAAGCTATGTCAAGGTCAACTCCACTTTATTAAACGGAACCATGTATTTTTTTTTCGATGACATTATTACCGATTTTAAGACGAATTCAGCGACCTACAACACAAGGTCATTCTAGTCACGCAAAGTATGAAAATAGTCGAAAAATCGAAAAATATCGGAATAATCACTTTCAAAGGATCCACTAACCTTGGTTTGGGTGTACCTACAGAAGATGCTCGATGTGATGACCCTCGACTTGTAAGCACTTGTTAATTCGCTGATGAAAAGACCGTCTAACTTCAGCCACCATTTTTGGTGTAATTTCGGTACATGCTCGGCGTATTCTTTCTTTCATGTCGTCAGGCGTGATAGGTGCTACCGCCATTACGCGTTCTTTGACAAAACCCCATAAAAAGTTCATTTTCGCCATCCGATGTACTCACATTAGAAGGTAATGCGTGACTAACTGATATGTCAACAGAAAATGTGTACTTGCTGCCGATAAGAAACATTGGTATCGTAAGAAATGAAAACAGCGATCAAACAAGTGTTTACAAGTCGAGGGTCATCACTTCGAGCATCTTCTGTAGGTAGACCCAAACCAAAGTTAGTGGATCCTTTGAAAGTGATTTTTCCGATAATTTTCGATTTTTCGACTATTTTCATACTTTGCGTGACTAGAATGACCTTGTGTTGTAGGTCGCTGAATTCGTCTTAAAATCGGTAATAATGTCATCGAAAAAAAAATACATGGTTCCATTTTAAAAAGTGGAGTTGACCTTGACGTAGCTTCAGCGCCTCCACCGATAAAAAAATAGGGTGGTCCAGTATGACGGCCTTCTCGAACACTGAAACTTTTGTCTGAAACATTTTCGGATATGAATAGTTTGAGTGCTATTGCTCTGTAACACTTTATGTGCCTCACCCTGTATATCTCTTGATTGTCCCTACCTCGGAGTTGTAAAATTATTATTATTACTATAAAAAAAATAACGTAAAATAAAATAAAATTCTCTTTGGTACATGCCATAATAACATTCTTATAGATCAAGATAATTGGTGTTATTTCTGTTTCAGATGAATGGGAACTTTGGAACCATGTCAACCGCCTCAACCATTTTTTTTTCACAGCCATATTTAGAGGCCCATAACTTTTTTAATTGTTATTTTTTATTAGCACAATTTTTTTTTTTCAAGTTCGTGAGATATCAATAAAAATACTGTAAAAAATGGCTACTACAAATATATATATAAAATCAAGCTCGAACAAAACCCTGAAATTTAGGCCTCTAGACTAGAATACTGCCTTAAGGAGTTTCGATACCGTTCTTTAACTGCAAGAGTGGGGATGAAAATACAATGAGTTTGCGACAGGCTATCAACTTGTTGCGGATAAAATTTCATCTAAAAATCAATTTTTATTGGGCTTTTTCGAACTCAAAATATTGTTGAAAAATATTTCCAAGCAGGAAAATGATCATTTTTGCAATCTATATATTATATATAAAAGGCAAAGCCCTGTCTGACTGACTGACTCATCATCGCTCAGCCTAAACCGCTAAAGGTAGAAACGTGAAATTTGAAGAGGGTGTTGATTTTATATTGGAGGCATCGTTTAAGAAACGATTTCTCGAAATTCAAGCCCTAAGGGGATGAAAGGAGGTGGCAAAGTTTGTATGGAAAATTATATTCCTTGCGTGTATGAACTTGAAACTTGAAACATATGTTCCTTGGAAGGTGTAGAAGTGCACTTAAAAAGGATGTTTCGAAAATCAACTCTTATTGGGATGACATGGGGTGTAAAAGTTTGTATGGAAAACTTTCCTTGCGTGTATCAACTTCAAACTCGGTATAAATATTCTTCCAAACAAATAATAAAACGCATATTTTAGGACTTTTTTTTAACCCCTGATGCGGGTCTCGCTACTTGTAATGAAGCCGCGGACGATAGCTAGTTGAATATAAATATGTTGCAATTTTATTCAAGAAAAAATAACCGATTGACTTGGCAACAGCGGCATTCTCTGGCATTAGCACGACTGACTATCGCTAAAGCATCGTCGGCTCCAGGTTATTGACATGCGGAAAAACCTTCAACGTACAACGTTTTATAAAGAGTGTTTGATCCGTCAAAGTCGCGAAAACGCTAAAAATGTCGACCGAGCGAATAAATACCTTTTTTTTTATAAAGTTCAAATTCTGTAAAACTATGTAGGTTTTAAACATCCGCCGATTTTGAAATACCCGCCAGTTAATGCTTGACTGTGGCTTACTCGACAGAGCCAATCAACGCAGTGTGGTCACGTTTAACCTACAAGTTTCGTTAATGTCCAAAACCAACCGTTCGAGCTAAAAATTCACATATTTTTTCGAGTAATATTAATGAACGAAGTAACGAAACTACTTAATTTTTGAACACGATATTCCTAACATAACTGGTGTTTACGAGGTGTCATGTGTATTACCAAATAAATAAAGGTTCAATTTGAACATTAAAGATTAAAAATCTTCGAAACTATGTTGTGAACCCGATTGATGTTTGGACAGTTAATGCATACTAAAATAATTTCTCGGCGATATAAATGTCAACCGTCTACAAGTATTTCGATTTTGGTGTCGAAACTCCTTAAGTCAAAAGAATCCGATCGATATGGAAATCTATCTTATATATCTCGTGTATTATCAGCTCACTGAGGATATGACGTCAATGGACATTCTGGAAGACTGCTGTATCAGTTCATCCGGTTCGCTCTCGCAGCTAGGACTGATCGCGCTAGCACCCCGAGATTCCGGCGACAAATCGTTGAATTGTATCTGAAAACAAAAATTTATCTTGCTAACTCAAGACATGGGGATAACGATAATTTTATTGCACATTGTAATATTGCCAGACACCCTGCAACTTAAGGTAGTAGTCTCGCCATAGTCACATTGAAAAGTTTATTCTCCGCTTAATCGACGAAAGCTTCGAAATATTGCGAAATATCCTTATAACGTAGGTTGTACATCTTATCGGGATGTAAAAACTTATAAAGTAATGATGAAAACGCCTAATATAATGTTTACCGAACCCTCACTTTTGTATCAGCCTATCCATTCCGGCTACTAATACGTAGATACTCTTCGTATACAGATATGAACACACTACTGTAATCTAGTTCTAGTCTGCCCCCGTCGCTTCGTGGCGCTAGCGTTACTAGACATTGCTTAAGGCGGGCAACCACTATAGATGCTTCAATAAATCATTTTTTTTTATTTCATAAATCGTTAGCAAAATATCTTAAGAATACACCCTGAAAATTTCAAAACGATATTCGGATTCCTTCCAACGGTACGTATATAAATGATAAAGACTCTCCGCTCGACTCCCAAGCGCACTCAGGTATCCATTCACGAGCGCTCAGTTGGGTAGTTTGTTTGTTTGGGTTTTCATAACCCAAACAAACCCAAACTCGACCGGTTTGGCAATTAGCTCCAAAACATCTCCATTTTGGGTACAAAATAATCGAGGTAGCGGTATTTCTTGCTGCTATTTTATTCAATGAAGGAAATTCAGCCCTACTCATGGTTATGAATGAACTACAAATCGTAGTTGGCAGGCAGAGCTACGGATATGCCGAGCAAATGGATCAGATGCGCGTGGCTCGGCAAAATAGAAAAAGTTTATTAGAGACAAGAGAAACTCGAAAAGCTCGTAAAGAGGAAATGCAAGCTTCAAATGAGTTGCATAAGGAAGAGGAAGGACTGCTGTATGGTGCTAGAATCGCTGACTAATCGGCAAGACACTTTATCATTTGATTAAACACATTTGACTTTGAGTTGTTCGTTTGTGAAACTTTAATCGTGTTTTTCTCGAAACGACATTTTTTTAATTTGCGGGAATCATAACTCAAAAACTAATTGATGATTCATCTTCAAATTTGGAACACGTTTACATAATATAATTTATTAAAATATGAACCTAAAGTTGGAAAGATTAGATTGTTTAAAACATATTTATTATTGCAAAATCCCGGGGAAAAAAATGCTAAAAATCGATTTTTTTTTTTCAAACACGTTCCAACATTCAATTCTCGATTTTTTTTTTCAAAATTTAGGTTCTTGTTCTTTAAAAACATCTCAAGAATGTATAAAAATTTGTTGGACTATTTCAGATGCGAATTGCGAGCTGCACAATTCCCACAAATCGAGAGGACACGCCAAGGGACACAGCGGATTACACCTTAATTAATGCATGAAATAACTTGAAAAAATTACTAGAGATGTATGAAAATATGAATAAATTATTATCAGAGTTGCGGAAATTTCCGTTTTTTTTTTTTCACAATAAAAAAAAATTTAAATCACCTAATTTTCGGTCTCCTTAAGTGGTTGCCCGCCTTAATTCAAATCGCTATATCTCTGAAACTAGACGGTCAAAATTCATGATTTTTTTTACCCGCTTTGTCATATGTTCCTCTGGAATTAAGATTTTTTTTACCTGTAGATAAGTTTCGAAGGTGTTGTATGAAATGTGAAAATTGCCACTGCTCCGGATAAGAACACGTGTAAAACCGTGAAATCTTTGATTGCCAATATCTCAAAAACGGAACGGTGAATCCTTTTGAAATTTTGCAAGTAATCATTTAATAGTGTCCTAAATGGGTCCGCAAAATTAAAAAAAAACCTACAGAAAAATGCCTTGGCGAGACTACTACCTTTTAAATTTTCCTCTGCGAGGTTGAATTTATTGAATATTGTTTATCTATATATATATAACTATTCCGTGACTGACTGTTTGACTGACTGACTGACTGATTGACAGACAACGCACAGCCTAAACTACTGAAGATAGAAACATAAAATTTGGTACATATGTTCCTTAGAGGGTGTAGAGATGCACTAAGACAGGATTTTTTTTAATTCGATCCTTAAGGGGGTGAAATGGGGTGTAAAAGTTTGTATGAGAACACATATTTTTTTTGGTCGAATTTACTAGAATCTTTTGATAAACACTCTAAAATAAAATTAATGAAACACTTATTTCAGCATTTCCCGAAAATTCAACGCTTAAGGTGTTACAAGGGGATGGTAAATTTTGTATAGAAAAACATATTTTTTGAAGTCGGATCGACTTGAAAAGTTGCATAAATTCTTTACAAAACAAATAAAGTGTATTTCAGCATTTCCTAAAATTTAACCCTTAAGGGGTTGCAGGGCGTGGAAAAGTTTGTGTAGAAAGCAATATTTTTTTGTTCGATTCTACTCGAAATTTGACATAAATACTCTGCAATGCAAATAATGCAACACATATTTCAGTATTTTCCAAAATTCAACAAGGTTGAATTTGAATTTTGTTTTTTTTTTTAATAAGTCTCAGGGCCAAACTTTAAAATACGATGGCGTAAATTTGAGGGAAGATTGTTTCTCTCGCGGTCAATTTTACGTAGATTGTTCACGCGTAAGTTCGCCCACGGGCTTGGTAATATTTTTGCCGTCCAATAAAAAAAAAACTTTTGTTTATAAGGAAATCCTCTGAAAAGGAATTAAATATTTACACTCCCACGGCGTCATAAATTCCACGCGGAGAAAGTCACGGCTAATAACTATAACTTCATATATATATTTTCGAAAAATAAATTAATCAAAAGAGAGTCTCGCGTTAATTTCAGTTGGCGAAATTCCGTTTAAAATCAAATAAAGTTTATATCCGAAATCTAGTCAAGGATAAACGCGTACCTTTGTCTTTAGCTCCCACGGGCTAGAAACGCGCTCGCCATTCAGAAGAGCTTCTACCGGCTCGATCAACGGCTCCCACAGTGCCAATCTGCTGTTGTAATACGCCATAATCAAGGACATCGTGCACTCCATGGACATCTGTAATCAATGACAAAAAAGTTTTACACATTTAGAGGAAACATGTCTGAAACTTTTGACGATGTTCCTCGTTGGCGTAGCCAGGAGGCTGAGGTGCCAACCAGAAAAAAAAATGCTGGCTACACCAATGACGTTTCTTGATTTATCAACGTAATACGTCTCGGGAATTAATCAACAGCACCGAGACAAAACAAGAAATCGTAAAATACGAAATTTGGGGATTGATTTCAGGCTCGTACAGTTTTAGTGCTCCAGTCATTGATGTTGCTCTGGAAGCCCACGTTGAACAGGAGCATCGGCAGTGTTTTGTTGCCGACTCCGGCCTCCAGTGTTAAAAGTATCACGGGCGCGGACACGATAGCCAGTTCCGGCTTGTAAACGGTCGCGTCCTCTGTGTTGTCGTAAGTAAAATCTTCTATAGCTTCGACACCGAGCTCGGTCTTCAAGAACCAGTATTCGCTCTCCTCGAAAGGTGTTATGAGCCAGAGGCCCTCGTGTGTTGGGTCGCTCTTCACGACTTCGTCCTCGTCAGTTTCTTTGCTCGTTACCTTCTGCAGGACCCTGTTCAAAATCTCGATAACGCCTGCACAAATACAAATGGCGTCACGATGCGAGAGATCTCGAAAAGCGTTTTACTGTTTTTTCCACTTGCTCGCACTCTTGTATACAGGGTGTCTAATTTTGACCAGAACTGAACTTTCATGGCTTTTAAGGATTTTTAAGGGGTTACGTGGGTTTGAAAATTTCAAAAAATCATTTTTTTTTTAAATTTTATTATCTAATAGTGCAATATGTCTAGAATATTCTCCCAAAGTTTTAAGTCAATCGGAGTAAAAGTCTAGGTGGGAGAGCCTTTGGGAATTCCCCCCGTTGGGAAAGACCGGCCGGGAGCGACGCAGGTATGCGCATTTTTCTCAAAACACTATTTTTGAAGTCGGTGGACACGATTCCTCAAAAACTAATGCACCGATCTTATTGAAATTATGCACACTTCTTCGAAATAGCATTGACTAGTGATAGAACGAAGATTTTTTTTTCGATTACAACTAATTTTACAAGGCTATTCGTAGTGCAAATTGTACCAAAAATTGAACTATTTTGCATACAACCCTGCGAAAAATACAAATTTCATTTTTTTTAAAATAGTTCGTTCAATTACGAGCTAATACTTATCTACTAACAGAAAAAAATTGGTTTTTTAATTTCAGATAAAGCTATCCTGACCACCACGAGGACACTTTTTTTTAGGGGTCTCCGGAAACCGGCTGAATTTACCAAATTTTTTAATGAAATTTTTAAACTTATTGTTGAAATGTTGCTCTTTTATGTGCTTAACATTTTAAATAAAATAATATATATATTATTTTTATAAAAAATAGAGAAAATATGCTTTTTTTGGCTTCGAAACCCACGTAACCCCTTAAGACAAGGATTAGGAATTTTTTCATGACTTTCTTGTATAAAAGTATAGTTTATAATTCTTTAGTGCGACTAATTTTCTAAATATTTATATTTATATTTTGCTTCTTTGAAATAGATGTGTGTTGTGTGCCAATAAAAAGTATGCAAAATAAACGAAAAGTCACTAAACTGTACAATTCCGTGTGTAGTAAAAAATGTGAGACAAACATAATTTCAAGTTTGCTGTAAAGAAATATATTTTCGGAACATCTGGATAAATATTACATAAATTTAGGAACTTTGAGTAATATCATCTGCTCGCGTTACACGAATAACAAAGAAAAACTAATATGCTGAGATAACGAATCATTTTTTTTTCTACAACCTTTTTTTTCTAATACCGCAGATTGTCGCAAACCTTCGAAAATTTGAAATTATTTTGGATAAATTAATACAAAAATCAGCCATGATAATGAGCGCTGCAGAGATCTTGAAAACATCAGGTAGCTTGGTAATTTTTCATGACATTTCATGACTTTTTCAGGGTCGAGTGTAATTTCACGACATTTAAGACTTTTCATGACTTTTCAGGTCGGTAGACACCCTGTGTATAACAAATGTTTCTCTATCTCTCTCTATCTCTCACCTGGCGACACCGAGATGTGTACGTCCGTACAACATACGTCAACGTGCAATCCTTTGCCCTCCGGAGTAGAGCCCGCTATGCTTACGCTGCAGGGCCTCAACACTTGGTATATCCAATCTGCCCGCTTTACCGGATTGTAAATTCCAGTTAAAATCGACAAGTCCTTCACCGAACCCGTGATCACTTGATGCTCTCCGATCATACGAACTTTCAGTAGAAGCTCCGTCTGAAACGAAAATGAAAAAGCTCACATTTCAAGCTATTCCATACAGCAATTGCTCTATCGCGTAGTGTCGACGCTTGGCAACTGAATTTATACGCGATTAGTTAAAAAAAAACGCTTAACAACTTACGGAATGCACAATCCTAGACAAAAGTAGCCGAAATTTGTAATTTTATTTAAAATTACAAATTAAGCAAGCCTTAAATTTCGAAAGTTGAGGTGTTACAGTCATTTTTCTTACCCAAAAGTGAGAGACAGTAGGGTAAGATGGGGCACAGTATGTCACTTTTTTTCTAACGAATTTTTACTCTTACCAAAGTAGTCTGATTAGAAAAAAAAGGTCAAAACCGATTTTATAGACCTTTGGACGTACAATAAAGCTACCATATTTTTTGCAAAAAGATTAAAAATCCTAAAATAATGGGATCGAAAAAAATTTGTGGATTGGCTCATTGTGCCCCACGGGTGAGACACAATATGTCAGATAGGTGGGTACAGTGGGTCAAGTGCTGCGAAAAGTAGGATACAACGAGCCGGTTGAGACTCTTATGTTTTCCTAACATAGATAACAGATTTTCAAACATACCGATAATTTCATAACGGGTATTATTTGCCAATGACATTGGCAGTCGACTCATTGTGGTCAAAAACTCGACGACAGATTGTGCCTCACACAATTGCCCCACAATATTTAACGTTTTCCCGGAAAGCGATTATCTTTTTTCGAGGCTCAAATTAATTTTGTATTTTTAATAATTCTTTGTAAGCTGCTATTGACTTTGTTTTAGGCCAGCCAAAACTTAATATAAATCACGGTCCAACACAAAAAATTTCGGATTTTACGAGCTACAAAACTCCGAGAAATCGCATGTGGTTGACACTTGCCCGTGGCACATTGCGCTTCTTCGGAGCGTTGTCACTTCTTTGTTTCCTCATTGAGAGTCGACTCATTGTGCCCCACAACTCGATCACACATTGTACCCCACTAGTAAAATATTTGATTATTGATGAGAATAACTATTAATTAAACTACGAATGGAAAAACAGAAGTCACTGAGTGCATCATGAATAATAAAACTATCGATTAGGACCGAAAACCCGAGCCGCTACAGAAAGTGTCATTATATTTTACGTTTTCCCGGCGAGCGAAATCTTTTTTTTCCAAGCCTCAAATCAAGTTTTAATTTTTAATAATTTTTTGTTAGCTGCTATCGACTTTCTTTTACGCCTGACGAAACCAAATATAAATCGCGGTACAACACATCAAATTTCGGAATCTACGAGCTACAAACCTCCGAGAAACCGCATGTGAAACTCGCCCCTACGTTTCAAAAGTTAAGCCACGTCCCAATCTGGCAACGTCGCATACATTTTGAAGGTATGACTGTTTGTGCCTGTACTATCAATTGTCTCAACTATGGCTGATTCGTGATATGACAAAATGACGATCAACAAAAATTAAAGTAAAACATTTATGTGTAGAAGAAAACGGGCGACTGAAGCAGTATACAATGAAAGAACCAGTTAAGTTAACGCGGGGAAAAAAGACGCAAGACTGTTGAAAGCAACACTGACGCTGATGAAGGTGAAGCGAACCTTAAACTCGCAACCATGCATGAGCAAAAGAAGCTGCATAGGGCAGCACTTTTCTTGTTTCTCGTACCACTCGAGACCGATTTCGAAGACCGAAAACGCCTCGGCGTGCGAAATTTTCGTGTTTGGACTTGCAAACCGACGCTCGACCAACGCGTACGAGCGCGTGTGTTATTAGCAAGAAGGTAGCTCGATAAAAAAAAAAAGCATAAAATTTCGTGCCATGATTCGGATAAAGTAAATCACCGTTCAGATAATCGAGGTTCTACTGTAGTCGCTTAATCAACGACTTTTTTTTTGCCACTGATGTCCGCAGAATTGAACGTAAAAGCAAATCGTCTCGCGATTGACGGTTTTTCAGCCTAATGAGCGTGACGCAATTGTTGCACGCGCTATCAACCGAATTACCAAAGATCCTCGACTTTATCATGCAAATATATAGTGACGAACGTTCAGAACGATGCAGTTGGAGTTGATATCATCCATGTCTTCCAGCAGGATAATATCTGGCTTCTCAATGTGCAAATTCACGGTGAACATGCTCGACGCGTTGGCGGCCGGCTGCGTTGCTTTTTTATTGCGAGCTCCCGACTCGATGTTTCCTTTTTGCGAATGCTGCGTCGAATTTTGGGTCGGGCTTGTCGGCGAGACGTTGAAAAATTCCTTTATTTTCAACAAGTAATCGAGGGACACGATTATGCTGAACGAAAAGATACGGAGGTCAACTGTAACAGTGTCAATTCGTAGGAGAATGAAAATTTTTCGTCGTAAAATAGTGGACCGTTCGATAAAGCTAAATATACGAATTTAAGGAAGTTCTGCTCGAACGTTGAGGGACGCACAGGGCAGAGGGGGTTCCTATGCTAATACACAGGGCAACCGCATTGGTACCAATCTGATTTTGCGATGAAGATATAATATTTATCTCGTAGCATAACGCATATAAATCGATATTATTACCTCCAAATGAATAAAATTGTACTGTTTACTTTATTGACCATTCTAAAAGTTTTCATGATTACTACACTATTGGGTCTATGCATAATTCCGTAGCGAAACTTTGACAGATGTCGTTCAAAGTTGTTTCTGCGCTCGCACATGCGTCAACCATATAAAGTCTCGTACATTAAGGTCTTAGGCCACTCTAGAGGCCAAAAAAAGGGCATATTTTGCGATTTTTTTTCAGCGAAACCATAAAATAAATCGAAATTACAAAATAGGAGTTTTATTATACACGTAATTGACTATACACAATTATGTTTTCACAGCGATACATGTCAAAATAGCGACTGTGCAGCATTTTTTCGAAGACGCCTTTATTTCTGGAAGGTCAACGGCCGGACCAACAGCTCCTATAATTTTTGAGTTATGAGGAGACACTAAAGTTTTTTTCGATTATATATAAGAATAGCTATAGAAGTACGTAGGATTTTTTCAATATATTTTTTTTGTCAAAGTGGCGCATTTCTAAAACAAAAAGTATAAAATGCCATAAGAAAATCGTCAGAAAATTGTTTATAAAAAAGGAATTATGCAATATAATTTAAAAAATCCTACGTAGTGCCTCAGAAAATGTAATTCTAAATATACAGTTAAAATTTCAAGTGAATCGGTTGAAAATTCATGAGTCCGGCCGACTTGAAAAATGTAGTTTTGCGGTAAACGCGTTTAAAATTAGTAGAAAGTCACGACATGAATCTAGAGGGATTGCGCTAAAATTCGAAAATCGAGTATTTAGAGATTTTTCACACCCATAATCTTTTGGAATATAATTTTATAGGTACCAAGGTTATAGTAAGTTTTATAGGTAATAGGTTATTTTAAGTTTTATAGGTAATAGGTATTACACATTACCTATAAAACTTTATAGGTAATATAAATAAGGTAATTTAAAGTTTTGTAGGTAATAGGTATTTAACAACAACAAAAAAATCGATTTTCCAAAAGTGAAAGCAGAAACTTGTGCCGACATTTAACAAACGTATCCATCAAGATCCGTAACGTATAAGAAGTTTAATTATATTTTGAACACAGAAGGAAAAAATGTGTATTTTCGATGCACTACGCATTTTTTTTATTTCCGAAAAGGCAAAGACGTATCGCAAACTCGCAAAAAGATATGCGCCGTGTACGAAGAAAATGCCATAAGCGAGAAATGTGTGTCGGAAGAGGTTTGCGAAATTTACTTGCGGATATTTTCATCTCCAAGATGTTCCTCGCTCCGGTCGTCCAGCCACTACTGATATCGATAAAATCAAGGCTTTAATCGACTCCGACCGGCATTTGACGACTACAGAGATAGGACATAACTTCAACATTGGCCAATCAACTGTTTCGAGACATTTACGGAAGCTTGGGATAGTAAACAAGTTTAATGTTTGGGTGGCGCACAAACTGAGCGAAAGGAATTTGATAGACCAAATTTCAGTTTGCTATTTGCTGCTCAAACGCCATCAAAACGAACCATTTTGAAAGCGATTAATTACTGGCCATAAAAAGTGGATTGTCTACAGTGTCAGTCGAAAAAGATCATCGTCAAAACTGAGGAGGTTGCTCAGACGATCGCAAAGGCTGGATTACACCCGAAGAAGGTCATGCTCTGTATTTGGTGGGATTGAGAAGAAATCGTCTATTATGAGCGGCTGCCACCCAACAAAATAATTGATTCGACCAAGTACTGCTCACAACTGGCCAAATTTGATCCGGCAAAAGTTATTGCGGCTTGGGTGGGATGTTTTTGTGCACCCATTATAAAGTCCGAACCTTGCACCTTCAGACTATCACTTATTCCGGGTGCTACAGAACAGTTTCAATAATAAAACCTTCAGTTCCCTGGACGTCCTCAAAAACCACTTGGATGACCTCTTTACCTAAAGATCTCAGGACTTCTATGAAAGAGGGATAATGAAGCTCGTGGAGAGAAGGCAGAAAGTCATCGAACAGAATGAGAACATATTTAGTTGATTAAAATCGCTTTTTTCGTAATTATTTTGCATTTGAAATTTACTCGATTTTCGCTACTAAATTATGCATAGACCTAATATTTATTTGAAATGCATCAATCGAAGCATGAACTCCCTTTTGGGGATTGCGAATCTTTGCCCTCCCCCTGCCTGCGACACCGCTGCCACGTCGAAGCCTTCTGCACCCATGTCCCAACCAATTTGAGAGATTTTCGTTACATTGATTAGCTATAACTCTTGACAGGCGTGATCAATCGGGCCTATTTTTTTGCTAGACCTTTAGCTATAGATAAATCTAGAGCTCATAAATTTTTCAATAAGCTACCACTTTTTTATGTAACTTATAAGGCATTATTTCTTACGTCATAACGGCATTCACCGTAAGACCCATGTAATTCGGAGGTATCTTTACAATTTTTTATCTCGATATGTAGGTGGTCAAACTTGTTAAAATTTTGCAGGTGCAATTGAAATTTCCACAAGTGCTAGTAAAATTTCAAGGCTTTCCTCACTTTTCGTTAAGTTCGAGCAGAACGTTCTTAAAGAAAATTAAATTGATAAAAATAATCGATCGGTTTGGACTTACCGAACATGTCGTTGGTTCCTTTTCGAACCGTCATGTCCAGCATACTCCTTATCGGTTTTGTTTCTTCTTCAGCTCTGCTCGTAACATCAACGCTAGGTATTGCCGTTGTTCTTTCCATTATTCGGACTAGCGAACCTTGACGACTGTGCCGAGTATCGTCCAAAGTACAATTCATCAAGAGTATCGATGTTGCCAACAATCCGTCCTCAAAAATTCTACCCTTCACGGCGAAATGCGTTAGGCCAAACTTGGCTAAACCGTTCTCTGGTAGATGCAGCGGAGAACTTTTTGTGCTCAACTAATGAAAATATAGAAAATACAAGTGTGCCCGCTACAACGGAAATCATTCATCGAGACAAAACGCCAGCTTAAGAGTACTCGCCCATTCAAATTTGGAAAAGAAACGTATTTTTTTTCCATACTTTAACATTATAACATACCAAGCGCGTTCAAAGTCCAAGTCGAAATTACGAATAGTTCAGATTTTACAGATACAAAGGCCAAAGTGCATCGCGAAATTACGAAAAAAAAAAAATAACTTGAAATCGTTTTTTTGCGAAGCAATGTTTTTTCGGCCGTTTCGGTGAACGGGAGGATACCTTTAAATGGCTTTTTCTTTCTTATAAAAATTACCAATTTTGATCCTCCAGTGAACAAATTGATTACGAGGCTGTCCATTATAAATTCGAATTTAATTACAGTGTGTATCTGCTTTTGATTTTGAACGTCGCTTTCTTCCGGTTCTTTCATTACTTCCACCTCGAATTTATCTGCAATATCACTTTATATTAGTATTTGTGTATCGTTCGGATTTTCAATTCATGCGTACACTTTTTCTTTGTGAAAAATAAATATTACATGTGTAACTAACTTGTTGACTTTTGAGCATCCTCGGGTACGGTTTTTTTGTCTGCCCGTACCACGGATTGCAACTGGCTAGGCTCTTCAATCGATTCACTCAAATTCTCTTCCAGAACTTTGAGGATCGTTGCGTAATCCTCTTGACTGAGCAACAGTTCGATTCTCTTGAGTCTACCCGACATTTCGATATCGGGAATGGACTTGAACCAGGCAGCCGAAAGATTTCGTTTCATGAGCAACGCAAAACTCACCGGTTGCAGTAACAATACTTCGTTCTTCGATTCGAAATCATCCTTGTTCAATAGAACCCTAGAACAAGGAAAAAGCTCGATGAATCATGAGAAATCGGGCCAATTATTGGAAATTCTTCCTAGCTATTATCAACTGTTGGGAATTATTTCTGGATATAAATTGGTATAAATTATACCCGACGGATAAAGAGTTTAGTAATACTTTTCGACGTTTTTCTACTAGAAGCAGAGATAGAAAAACAAAATTTCATTTTTTTTTAATTCTAATGTTTTTTTTTTTAATCGAACGTTTTTCCTTCTACATATTTTATTTTAAACCACACAGTTCTCAAGTTACAGTGCTTTTTCGAAAACTGCTATACATGTAAAAAAAACTCTATAAGCTTACGTAAAAAAAACTAATTTTTTTAGCGGCTGGTTGTCGATAAACCACGTCCTTTTCAAGCCCATCTAAGGAAAAGAAACGTATTGCCATTTCCTAACAAAAAAAGACACGCGAGTTTATGAGGATAGGGAAATTTAAATAAAAAGCAATCCCGTTCAGTCACGTTCTGAGGGAAAAAAGGAGGTCGTAGAGCAGGGGTTCCCAAACTTTTTCAGTCCGCGGTGCCTTTACAGGTTTGATTTTTTTTTCACGGCGCCCCAGTTAACACAAACCCAATCCAACCCATACTAACCCAACCCAACCCAGTTACGATATTTATACTATAACTTTAATCGGGCACAGAAATAAATACAATAGTTTCTTTCAAATATGTTTATTCGACAAAAAAGCATTTAAATAAAATAAAAATTAAATGGCAAATTAGTCAACTTGACGGGTGAGTTTTCTTATCTCGACTCATTTTTTTTTCAAATCGCGGAAGAAGACATGACCCAGCTACTCTCATTTCTTGCTCCACATTGATTTTTAAGCGATATTTGGTCTTTATTACAGCAACACCTGGAAATCAAGCATCGCATAGATCGAATGTCGCAAAGGGAATGAGGATCCTTGGAGCTTTTGAACTAAGAGTTGGATATTCATTTTTTATCGATATCCAAAACTCCACTAATTCTGAGCAAGCAAGTCTTGTTTTCAGGCTGTTGTCGCAAGAGAGTTCAATTAGACTCTCTCCGTCTAGCGAAGTAAAGTCTGGTGGAGCTTGAGCATCGAAAGGATCTTGAATCGACATAAATTTATTGACATTGTCTTTCGCAAAGTACTTTGCAAACCAGTCAGTAAACTTCGAAAGGTGTTCCGTGAAAATTAACAGCAATTCCTGTGAAACATTGACTTCATTGAAAGCCATGAATTGGTGCAATGCAGAAAAACAACCTGGACCATTTAGTTTTCCGATTCACAACGGCAATTTTTTCCTACATACTGAAATCTTCTCTACAAGTTTCAAGATATGCGTGTTATTGCCCTGCAGTGACAAATTCAAGGCATTAAATACTACCTCAAACATCTATTGTGCCTTTTTTTGCCGGAATTTGTAAGATTTCGTCCTAGTCGAAAATTCGACAAGAGTGTTCGTCAGTAGTGTAGTTCTCAAAAGAATATAACTTAGGTAAGTGCAATTAGGATAGATTTGCAAAATGTTATAGGTCACTAAATCCGATCTATCCATTTATGCTATTAAACGGACAGTCGTTGTAGATTCAAAAATTTTATCTTGCCCACGGACTCAATGATTTTCATGAAATGGGATAAATCTACCATTTTGTTTTCAGGAAAATGATTGACCTTGGTAAGAAAATAATGGTAAAGAAAATTCGTGTAGGGGCACCAATGACCAGTCTTATTTATGCGAACTTATAATCTACAAATGATAAAATTGATTAATCTCCGAATTATCTCAGATTCATTTCAGAGATTTGAATTCAGTAATACAATATTTGAAAAAAACAGGAAAACATGAAAAAAATCTTATCTCATTCTTGCCGGGCAATATATACAGGATTACAGGTACGTGTTTATAAATTCTGATTCCGCCGGACTGTAGCTTTTCTACGATTCATACTTCTCAAAAAGAAATCCTAAAGTTCCCACGTTATAAGACACAATTTGCAAATGATAGCAACACTCCAAATTGAGTGATAGGTTGTACAATTTCGAAGCAAGAAACTGTTAGTCGTTTATAATTATTAGGAAGGTTTGACTATATATACTCTGCTGGCCAAAAGTTTGGATACACTAGTCGAAATTTCTTTCCGCACTAAAAGTTAGATAGCGGACTCAAAAATGAAGATAATTTAATTGCCCAAGTGGCGTTTTAAAGAGGACAAGTTTACCTTCATTTTGCTTTTTTTTTAAATTCTCTACGTTTTTTTTTCGCCCCGGTACGCACTTTTTAACATGGCTATTTTTCGGCTATTTTTTGGCCGTCGAAAATTAACTGCAAAGTTTGTGGAAAATTCTTTCCTGATTTTTTCCATTGTAAACTTAAAAAGGATATGAAAACCTACATTCTCGTTTTTTGGAAAGTCGCGTTCGATTTCTTTTCACCTCAGTATCGCATTTTTAGCTAAAAAAAAATAGATGTTTTAAGAAAAAAATGGCGTAATCAAAGAACTATAGGGTTTCAGAATAAATGTCAAGAGGGTAAAAAGTTGCATACGTTTACACTGGAGTGGCTAGAATTTTTTCAGAATTTTTATGGAACATTTTTTTTTACCATTTTTGGTAAAACATGTCTTTTTTAGCTAAAAATGCAATACTGAGGCGAAAAAAAATCGTACGAGACTTTCTAAAAAAACGAAAGTGTAGGTTTTGATATCTTTTTCAAGTTTACCATGGAAAAAACCGAGGGAAATATTTTCCACAATCTTTGCAGTTAATTTACGACGGGGCGAAAAAAAAGTGTACGAGACTTTTAAAAAAATGAAAATGTAGGTTTTCATATCCTTTTTAATTTTCTCATAGAAAGAAACTGTGGAAAAAATTTTCCACAAACCTCGCAGTTAATTTTCGACGGCCAAAAAACAGCCGAAAAATGGCCACGTTCAAAAGTGCGTACCGGGGCGAAAAAAAATCGTAAAGAATTTTCTAAAAAAAAAGGCAAAATAAAGGTAAACTTGACCTCTTTATAATTCCACTTAGGAAATTCAATTATCTTTATTTTTAAGGCCGCTATCTAACTTTTAGTGCGGTAAGAAATTTCGACTAGTGTACACAAACTTTTGGCCGGCAGTGTGTCTGTGTGTGTGTGTGTGTGTGTGTGTATACACACGCCCACACACATATACACGAAAATCAAAAGAACACTCCGAATCTCCATGCAAAGGAAATATAGTGTAGAGAAAATTGCGACTTAAAGAGAAAAATATGTACTATGTTTGACTAACCGCGATAGCTTCAAATCTTGCAGCTCTATCTTCATTTCATCAACGGTCGGAGGGTCGTCCGCTCCGTCGGTAACCTCTAATTTCTTGAAACTGTTACATATTGTGAGATTGCCCATGTCCAGCATGAGACAATGTTCGCTTTTGGAGTTCAATGGTACGTATATGACCGGCGCCTGAAAAAAGTGCAAAGGGATTAAAAAAGCGGACCACTATGGGTGCGGTCGACTTGGGCATTTGCACGCTTTCAGCATTTGTGAGCATCGCTCAAGTCATTCGATTTGACTATTTGCGCGCTTACAGAAGCATTTGTGACGTCACGAGAGACGTCATTACTGCCGTCATATTGTGCTCACAAACGCTAGCGAGATAGGGCAGCAAATCGTGAGCATTAGAAGCTCGCTTATTTTCGAACCAAACGCCTCGTGAGCAAAATGAACACACTGGTTTCCCGAGTAGCAATTTCCAACCAGTTGTCTAAATGGGTACCAAATGTCTGTTTTGAAGTTACCTATAAGTTGTCACGTGTCCAAGAGTTATGTTTTCGAATGGTTTTCGACTTGAAGGTAATCTCCGGGCGAACATTTGGTACACGTTTAGCCAACTTTGGGATAACTTTTTGAAAATTGCGAGAATGGTAAAAAGATCGTCGGATACAACTGAGAGTTGCAGAAAAGGATTTTTAAGAAACAAATTTTTTCTCGTTAAAAAAAGGAAAAGTCAAGTCAACAATGAAATCTACAGTTGAAATAAGCATGCAGTACGTAGGTTGTATTTTTTAATTTTAATTCGATCCATACTTGAGACTCCTTTTTAGTCCTGACGAATAAAAAATTACTTTCGATTAACTGCTGAAGACAATTTCCGCCAAAGAAACATTTCAGTCGACAGTAATCGAAAATACGGTTTGCGGGAAAAGTTCTTTTTTTGGCAATCATACGTAAAGGAGGCCTCATATTGGATTACCTTGACTTTGCAGTATGTTGTTCTTCCGATTCTTCCTAGCAAATTTTTTTCCTACATACTAAGGCACGAAAACGGCTCCTTCATTGTTTTTTTAATATTCGAATTATTAAACGCGACATTACGTTGCCCGTGCCAACGTATGCAACTTATAATATTTTTAATACTTTAATTTCACCTTTGTTGGGGCATTTGTTTGGGTGAGAATTATCGCAAAGATTTATATAGCTTCATGTCGTCACGAATGATTATATCGAACAGTAAATTCTATGAGTTTGTGGCGTGACGCGCCTGGTGGCATCCCAAAATATGGACACAGAACAAAATATATCTATTTGGCGGAATTTTTGTTTAAGCGATCAGTATCACTCTATTTTCGGAAATTTTCGATTTTCTACAAACATCAGTTTCGTATACTACATACCTGTAGAAATACGGTAGAGAACGTTATTTAGGTCGGAGTGACCGATAAGGGACTAAAAAGAGTGATACAATAGGAGCGTCTCTACGCACTCGGCGCGCAACCGGCGTGTCGAGCGTCCAAAGCTCGCAGAATAGAGATCCGAAACCAAAAATCCCAAGTGAAGCTTTTGAAGAAGCTGAAGGAATAATGTATGGACCAGGCATAGCTAATTGAGGGTAAGAGGCTTTTTTTTAAGTTTTATGTACATTTTTACAAGAGAAACTTTAAACGCGTTTTCCTCAAAACAACGTTTTCCGACCTTGTCGTCATGATTTTGGAAAAACTATTGCGACGATTAGGCTCAAATTTACAGAGATTATTCTATGCATGTATCTCTTCGACCCCTACTGACGGTATAAGTATTCATTAATATTAAATCCTATTTTTAAACAATTTAACTTGTAAAAAACAGTCGGAAAATTCAAAAGTGCGCCATTTTGTTTTCTTTTTATCGGGGGTGAAAGTTTTTAGTAGGGTCCATAACTACAACTCCTCTTTATAATAAAATACTCGACTTTTTGTTTTCAGATGCTCCAAAGTTAAGATTTCGTGTCGACAAGATGAAAGCAGGGGTAACTTTAGGCGGGCAGATCACTAAGATAAATTTAAAAAAAAAATCTTTTTTACACTTTTTCTTGTACTTTGAAACTTCTATTTTTATGTATAAAACGATCAAAATATGGAGATAAATTTTATTATGAAAAAAAAATTCTTGAAAATATGTGCAATAGATGGAGACTGATGCCTTAAATGCAGATTTTTGTATTCTCAAAGCATACGAGGGGTTTATCAACGAAATCGCAGTGATGTTTCCTATGGCCATTGACGATGAGCTCATTGTTCAATAAATCGACTACGTAAACAAACCAGGGTCTATTATTATTTTTGTGTGTGTGGATTTTATTTCTATTTGTTTACGATTGTTTACGTTTGTTAGAATTTGGGTGCGACACACACTATGACGTTTCATTCATTCGACCTTGTACGAGTCTAAAAAAAATCACGAAGTTCTCGTTCCCGCAACATATCAAAACTTGTTCGGAATGATCTTTTCTACAATATCAAGATCAAGGTCATCCACGGTGAAGCCTACTTTCTGTATAATTACCATTTTTTTTTCTGGGCTAATACTTGGTCAAAACTCACTTTAAGTTTCACCGCCAATTCAATGCGGGTTGCCCTTTCTTGAACGTCTTTGATATTCGTTTTCGCCGCTTCAGCAGCCGCCGCGGATGCTTCCTTAATAGCCAGTTGGGCAGCTTGGAAATTGTTGAGAAAATTCTAAAAATGTCACACGATGAGTTTTCACGCGAACTAACGAGGTCGATCAGTAATCGTAAATTAATTTGCTTTCGTGGAAATCGTACCATTACACCCGTAACGAACGCATTGAGGAACACGACTCTGTGGCAGCCCATTACAACTTTGATGGACATATTATTTTTGTCGACGTCCGTTGGTTCGAGATTATACATTACGGCTTGAATCTGCAGGGACTCGGATCCTTCCACCGAAACAATCTAAAGAAAATAACATTCGATTAAAACATCGTTTACAAGCAGATCGGGATAATGTCAAAAGTATAACAAAAATGTCCTTTCACAACCCATAAGACAGTATTCCAGTCTAGAATTTTGAAAGGATCGTTTTCTTTCATTTTCTTAAAGTATAAACTATTAAGAATATGTCCTTAAAAGGAAGTTTCAAAAATTTCAATATTTACGAAGTTATAGCAGTTTGAATACGGCCGGGTTGAGAGGCCGCACCAGCGCGAATCGGACAATCAGAAGATTCTAAGGAAGGAATTGCTCGCGGAGAAGAACGAGCTTCAGAAAGTCATCATTTCGAAGTTGAGGAAGGCACACTTTACGACGCAGGAATGGCCAATTAATATAATGTAAATATAAGATCCCATTATACCACTTAAATAGTTGCGGTTGTCTGAAATTATACTGAAAACTTTCAATGCGTTTTTCTCGAACCTTCTTTTTCAACCTGGTTGATATAAAATCTGGAGTCCTATTAAACCGATTGACTTTGAATTTGGTATGGACTTTCAGTATTTAAATGATTATTATTACTATTTAAGAAAAAAAATTTTTACTTTGAAAATAATAGGGCGACAAATTAACTTTTTTTCAGACAGTCGCCAAAAAACAATTCTCTTCAAAACCTGCCATAATAACATTCTTATTGATCGAGAAAATTGGTTTTATTTCTGTTTTAGATGAATGGGAGTTTTGTTATCATGTCAACCGCCTCAACCCTTTTTTCACGGCCACATTTAGAGGCCCGTAATTTTTTCAATTTTGATTTTTTTTGTAAGTTTTTGAAGTATCAATAAAAAGACTGCAGAAAAATGGAGGATAAAAATAGTTTTTTTTTTATTAAGCCCGAAAAAACGCCCGCAATTTAGGTCTCTCGACTACAGTACTGCCTTAACGGGCTACATTTACCTACAGGCACGAAAAAAATCTCGAAATTCGGATTTTTGTTTAGCAACGCTTGGTGGAAATTAAACGCATTTTTTTTAACAGAAAGGTACATATATTGACAACCTTTTTTAAAAAATCATTACAAAATATTTTTAAAAAAATGGCTTCCAGCTAATGTTATTTTTTTGGCGACGTTCAATGGTGGACCTCATATTTTGAGAACCACTCGATGGATTGTTTTCAAATTTACGCTGAGAAACATTTGGAGGTCGGTGACGATTTCACTTTTTTTTAAATTGATCTTCATTTTTCAAGAATTACGTAAAAACTAGCTTTTGCCCGGAACTTCGTCTGCGTGAACCTCTAAATATTTGTTGAAATACTTTTCAACCCGTTAATGTATGATTTTTTTTAAAGGCTGACATACGTCATTCTGAATTTATAGCCAATAGTCTGAGGATTAATCTCAATCGTTTTTACTTTCAAAAAAACTACTGAACTTCCATACAAAATTATATTAACGATTTTATCCACCGAACGAATTTAAATCATATAATTAGAAAAATATTAGATGTTATATTCGATATTAGTAAAATATGTAATATTATATTAGTTTCTATTTGATTTTTATTATATTTCAGTCATTAATATTCTATGAGAATTATAATTTCATCATTAGATTTTTTTTGAATATATTGGAAAAATATTAGACATTAGATTTTATCCAATTTAAATTATATTTGATTCGTTTGTATTCTATAAGAATTTTAATTTGATAATTACATTAGACTTGACACGAATGTTGTAATTAGAAAAATGTTAGATATATTTATATTAGACTTGATATTATATTATCTTCTATTTTAATTAGATTTGATTTGTTTGTATCCTATAATAAGAATATAAGACTGATCATTTGATAATTGAATTAGATTCGAGTCGAATATTAGAATTAGAAAAATGTTAGATGTATTTTCCATAGCGTATTTGTTATTCCAAGTAACTCTCTTCATGTGTGCCAAATTTCATAAAAATCTGTTCAGCCGTTTAGGCGTGATAGTGGAACAAACATCGGGACAAATACACAAACTTTCACTTTATTATAATAAGTAAGATAACGACTTTTTTCACAGATTTTCCATGCTCGATTTTTGATTCATCGCCATTTTGTAAATAAAAACAAGTCATTGACGATCGGCGATCGTCAATGACTCGTATTTATTAATATCTTGAGTAACCCGTTTGGCTTTTTAATTACAGACGGAACGTCACGAAAAAATGACATCATCTGCCGGCAGCCATATTTTTTTTCTTTTATATTATTTCATGATTTGTTTCTAAAAGCTTGTATAATATATGTAAAATGTTTTGTATATTTTATATATATTTAAAAATGTATGGAAAAAATACCGCGCTTGTAAAATATATGTACCGTTGTGTTGTAAAAAAGTGCATTTTCATTTCCACCAATCGTTGCTCAGAAAAAAATATTCCAAATTTCGTTATTTTTTTCGTGCCTCTAGATCGATGTAGCCTCTTAAAACATAACAACCGGAAGCGAAATTTTGATAAATCTTGTGAACATGTATTGAGTAGAATTTAATATAAAAATATGCATAGAGTTAGTCAAGCTTCGAAATTCGTTTTCCTGAACTTAAATTTCCTTGATAATCACTAATGCTTTGAATCGTTCAATTTTCTACAAAGATATACGGATCTTGACTTTATACGAAAGTAAATTGCACGGTGCCCTCGAATTGCAGCAATTTAAGCTTTTGGCGGAAGACATACGTCGATAAACGTTGAACTTCATTTGACTCACGTTTTTGTAAATCGAAGTAGCGTTGAGATCTTTGATATTGACGGAAGCCAAGCTAACGTTGGCTTGGGAATAGGAAGATTTCATGATGTAACCAGCGGTTATTCCTTCGATATAAAAAGCGCTGATGTCGCGAAAGTCGCATGCCATTTGAAGACTGATAGATCCAATTTTCGCCTTGATCTTCAAGTCGATACATTCGACGATAGCCCTTTTGCGTCGAGGCGTTGATGGTTTGATCTTTTGCTTTTGAATTTGATCCTTGATGAAGAAGGAAGTGTCCTCCTGAATGGTTGTAAGTTGAGGCAGTCGGGCAACCGTCGAGTGATCTCCTGAATCCTGAAGCTTCACCGTCGTCGCGGCGCTCATTTTTTCTTGGATATTCGAAAAGAACTTGAGCGCGTTGATGATAGCTTCTTGGTGTAGTAGAACGTCCAACTTTGTGAATTCGAGGTTCAACAGTTTGACAACGGAACCGTGGCGCGTTGTGAATTCGGGCGAGTTCTTATTGACGTTTACGTACTGAACGATTATGAGATATTCCTCGCTCCCCGACGCCATCGGTGTATCGATGAGAAATACTTGTCCCTTATCGTGATACTGCTTCACTTGAACACCACCGAGTCTCAGCATTATTTCCTGATCGTAAGTTCTCTGTAGCATCTCGGCTTCGACCTGAAGCACTTCGATTTTGAGGAACGGCGCGACCGCCTCGTTTTCCTGCTTCGAAACGGTCAACGTGAATTCTTTCATGACAAATTTAGCCTCAAGATCTGTGGTTTGTTTCAATGCCCGTGGCGGACTCTTTTTTTTCTCATTCGGTACGCTCGTTAAGTCCTTGAACAACGACAATTGCGAGACCGACTTTGCGAGAGGCATGCGTTCCAATTGGGCCGAATTTTCGTCTTCCGGCAACGGTACGCTCTGTACGATCGCGAGAATTTGCAACAAACGTGAGTCGGTAATGTTGAGCGCGAGCGATGGCAAATTTCCGATAATTCGCATCTTCGGCAACAACGGATCGTCGGTTATGAGACATTTGTGAAATTGAATTTCCAGGGTAGTCGGTTGAAGTATCGTCGATTCATGCTCAACGCTTGAAATTGCACTTTGCCAATCCTCGCTCGACGCTGCGACCAATATTTGAAAGTTTACTATCTTCAAGGCAAACCGATCGTAACTGTATTGTCGCAGATGCGTGAGAATGTCCTCTTCGCTCTTGCCCATGCTAACCAATTGCTTGACAGTCGCTGTCGGCATGTCGTTCTTCAGTTTCTCGAGTGCATTGATCTTCAAACTTCCCAAATTTATCACGATCAACGATTCGGTCTCGCAGTACAATCCGCCGTATGGCAATATCAGTTGGGAAGCCGCCATGTCAACTTGAATATCGAGAACAGAGTGTTTCTGAATTGCGTATTCAAGGCCCAAAGCCGACATCTCTTTAAAGCCCTCCAATCTTTCGGCCGCTGCAGCTTGAATTTGATTGAGAGTCGATTGATTTTGTACTTTGAACAATTTGACAAGCTCTATTATCGTTTGCGCGTCGTAAACCATGTGGACCGATTTTGATTTCACGATAACGCGATCACCGCAGAGTTTGTCGAGAGGATTTTTCTCGTAGGAAACAGCCAGTAGATCGCCTTCTGAATTGTTTTCGGCCGAATTGAAGAGCGACGGCACGTAATCGCCTTGCCGAACGCCGAATAATTTCATGTCGGTGATCGACGCGGTAACTACGATACCGTTGATGGATGGTCTTGACTTGAAAGTCGCTTTTACACCGTTGAATTGGAGATCGAGAACTTCCGGTGTTTCTTTCTCGTTGTCGGAAACGATGATTTGCAAGCCGTGCAAATAAAATCTCGTGTCAATCATTTCATAGGTTTCGGGATAGTGAGCGGGCGCTGTGTTCTCTTGATAATCGATCGCACGATAGAGCTTTTCTTTTTCCGCCGGGGTCATTGCCTCCTCGAATTTTCGCATTATTGCTGCCGCCGAATTGAGATCTTCAACTTCATTCGCCGGTTGCGAACCCCACAAAAATCCGAACCATCCTCGCTTCGCTTTTAAATTCTTTTCCTTCTCCGCCAATCTTTCGACCTCCATCTCAATCTGTTGTCTGATCCTCACCAAATTAAATATATCCAATTTTCTCTCGCATTCCGTTAATTTCGCCTCCGTTTCTTGTGACACTTTTTTCGTTGTGATCTTCACCTGGTATGTTTTCGCGTAATCGCGACAAGTATCTCTGTGGCATCTCATGTGATTCCAGTCCCAATTGCGCTTGCATCTTCTCACGGTCTCTTCCAGAATGCAAGTGTAAGCGAAACGCCACCTATCAGGACACAAATGTTTCTTAAATTTATCGAAAACGCGTGGAAATTGTTTTCATGAAAGGTCTATGCGAAAAGAAAAACATCATTATTTTTCAGGTGTAAACTAAGGCGTTTTTCGTAAAAGAATGTTTTTACGATTTTATTTTATTTTTTATGTTTTTACGCTATTTAACGATTTCCGGGGTGCTAGTTTTGTACAGCTGAAATAATGAACAGCCCACTGAGTGATACAAGATACGAGCTTTATCAATTACGCTCGTATCTTGTATCACTTGATACGTCGATGCTTGCCAAAGGACATAGGTCTATCGATAATTTATTTCCTCATTCGATTTCCATGGAAAATGCTTTATTAACTCAATCACTAATTCATATTTGTTAAATTCGGTTGAAGATTCCCTAAGCTGAGCCATTTTAAGAAGTTATTTTTTTTATTCTCGATATCATTGTACGACTTCCCGACTACTTAGAGCTCGGAAATTTTGCAAACATGCATCTAAGAGGTGACAATGCATGATTTAACTTTTGTTGTAATTTAAAAATTAAAAAAAAATAACGACTTTCTGTGAGATCCAAAAGGGAAAATTGATATATCACCCACTTCCCGACTACTTAGAGCTCTGAAATTTGCCAAACATGCATCTAGGAGGTGAGAATGCACGATTCGACTTAAAAAATAAAATAAAAAAATAACGACTTTCTGTGAGATGCAACACGGAAAATCGATATTTCCCACTATTCCCAATATACCCACTTCCCGACGACTTAAAGCACTGAAATTTTGCAAACATGCATCTAAGAGGTGACAAAGCATGATTCGACTTAAAAAAAAAAATAAATAACAACTTTCTCTGAGATGCAAAACGGAAAATCGATATTTCACCCACTTCCCGATTACTCAGAGCTCTGAAATTTTGCAAACATGCATCTACGAGGTGACAAGGCATGAATCGATAAAAAAAAAAAATTAAAAAAAAAATAACGACTTTCTGTGAGATGCAAAACGGAAAATCGATATTTCCCCCACTTCCCAACTACTTAGAGCTCTGAAATTTTGTAAACATGCATCTAAGAGGTGACAATGCATCATTCAACTTTAAAAAATTAAAGACTAAAAAATATAAAATAATTTATTTGTAAACATTTTTTTCTAACAAACTGTTATTTATGTACTAAAAAGTGGAAAATAATTTTTTTTTCCAAGTCACTTATATATCACTATAAACAAAAAGTTGAGGCGCTCAAAATTTTGACATTTAATCTTTAATTTTGATAAATCCGTTAACATATCAACTGTATTTAATTTACTGTAAAACAACCTTAGATTTCTTAAATGGAAACCCTAAAATTTAGTATAAACGTGTGATAATAATTTCTTCTAATTACTATTGTGCCAAATTAAATACGCTTAATGAAACTGAATTGATCAAATTTATTAAACATTTAAAAAGACCAAAATATTTTTTTGATCGGATTTACTTGAAACTTTGCACAAACACTTTACAATAAAATTAATGAAACACGTATTTCAGCATTACCCAAAAATTCAACCCTTAAGAGGTTGCAAGGGGGTAGAAAAGTTTGTGTTGAAAAACATATTTTTTTGGTTGGATCGACTTGAAAAATGCCATAAATACTCTACAATACAGTTAATGCAACACGTATTCCAATATTTTCCAAAATTTAACTCTTAAGGGGTTGCAAGGGGGTGAAAAAGTTTGTGCAGAAAACAATATTTTTTTAGTCGCTTTTACTTGAAACTTGGCGTAAACGCTCTATAACGGAAATAATGAAACATGCACTTCTGTATTTCCGAACATTCAACTCTTCAAGTATTGCAAGGGGATGGAAAATTTTGTATAGAAGAACATATTTTTTTTCAGTCGGATTGACTTGAAAATTCCACGCGGAGGAAGTCACGGGTAATAAGTACAACTTCATATATATATTTTCGAAAACTAAATTCATTAAAAAAGAGTCCCGCGTTAATTTAACTAACTTAACCTTCTTCGTTTAAAATCAAACAAAGTTTATATCCGAAATCTACGCGCGCGAAGTCGCGGCTAAAAGCTAGTAGTCACATATAGGTGGCTTGGTAAAAAAAACGTTCTTTTCTACTTTTTAGTACATTAAATAAAAGCATGTTTAAGAAAAAAAAAACCCTACATATAAATTTTTTAATCTATAATTTGTGTGAAGCATCAATGTCGAGATTGTACAGAACGTTTGTAAACCTTGAACGTCGGCTTTATGAATCTTCAAACGAATTCGGCAAGTATTAGTTATTGGTTATTCAAGTTTGAAAGTAAATCAATTTTCCGTGTAAACCGGATGAGGAATTGTTTATACTATTGGTCAAAGGAGTGAGTTGAGAATGTTTTTTTTTTTCTTTTCACCACACCTCGATGTACAAATTCGAAGACATATAGCCAAACGATATATTGTAATGTAATCGAGAGAAAGAATTAAACAAAACAATTAGCTACAAAACTCACCATTCTTTGTAATGACCCCTATAGGACGTTAAATTCGGTCTGTACTTCCTGTAAGGCGCAGCTTTGGTTGCCTGATCCAAACCTTCGCCCATTTGCAGAAGCGTCTGGTACTGACGCTTTGCAAGGCCGATATGCAATTTTTGCATTTCCAAGTCCAGCCACACTTTAGGAATTGTGTAATTACTACCATCCGTTTCGGGCTTCGGATTCAACTTCAGTTTTGCTTTGACATTTATCGGGCCCAGCACTGTCGAATAAGAAATACGAACGTTTATGAATTCCGCATTTTTCATTGTTTTTTTTTTTTACGTAAAGCGTTGTTACATACAGGTCTGGAAACGTTTTTACATACAGGTCTGGAAACTGCTGCGTTTTTGAGTGGTAAAAAGTGCCATCGTTAGTGAAGCAAAAAATTTGTTCCTCAACTATCCGATAGAAGCGCCTTCACGTAGGGGTCTTGTAGATATAGATATATAGTAATCATCGTGACAGCAATAGATAGCCTCCTCATAATCTCTGTATCGTGTTACCGTGTTCCGTTGTACGGTCGAAAGAAAGTAAACCGTCTGTCGAATTCAGAAAATACCTAAAGCGTCCATCGTTCCGAACTGTTGGAAAAGTTTTAACCCTTCGTGGTCACCCTGGGTAAAATCGACCCGTCGATCAATTTTTGGCGTAAATCTATTATAGGTTCCAGCTTCGAATGAGCCTGTATTCATCATCTTACCTAGAGTTTAAAGTATCCTCATACCATAAAATTTACCATGTTCACATGTCGGAATAAATACCTTTTTTGGAACGCGCACTATGCTACTATTTTTTCCCAAAAGTCGCATATCTAAGCAGTATCACGTCCAAATTTTAGGTAAAAATATTGAAAACTCACGGAACTATGATTTTTTTGGCGAAAAAGTGTCCTTTTTGCGTTTTCACCTCTTTATGATTTTTTTTTTAACATATCGCCATTTTATTTCTTATAAATTTTTCGTACATCATCTAGAAAGTTCAAGCCATATTCCGTAATTTTTTGAACCACTTCGGACGGATAGTTTGGTCACAATACTTTTTTGAAAACTGACTGGGTAGAATCGACCCGAGTGTGAGCACCGCGATTGAATTTGGAAGTGTGACTACGAAGAGTTAGGAACGATAATGTTCAATGTTCACAGTTCCGCATAGCGCAAATATAATAAAACGATCGAGAAAAAAAAATTATTATCGTGGGAATTTACCTCTAACCGTCCACGTGGGACGGGGGGGGAGGGGGGGCAGACACTCTACCACCACGCTATGTATCATTACTAGAGTATTTATTTTTTACTGTCTCAAAACTCGAGTGCCGCAGCTTGATGTTTACAGGTGCTATTAATTAACAAGCTCTGGGGGGGGGGGGACTTATTAAAAACCCGAATTATTGTCATTCTCACCATAAGATCAGTAGTACAAAAAAAATAATCATTTTCCATTCATAACGCTCTGAAAAACTTTGTCTATTCCGAAAAATCTGCACCATTACACAGCTGTTCGGGCTTTCTTTTGATTGTTTCGACCCAAGGTAGCAACGCTTTACGTGGCAGAAGCGAGAATCAATCGCTTTGCCTCATCATCTGACACATTCCACCCTACAAGTTTCCAGACTAGTATGTAAAACCGTGAACGCGATACTCGATATTCGGCGTTTTTGCGATGCAAAATTTTGCGAAATTGTATGAATTTGTGTAAGCTCATAATACGGATTGGGAAGATTGAATCATTTTTGAAACATCAATTGCACTTACTGTACTGATAATCCTCAGGTACATGATCCGTAGTGGCAATGCCATCAGAAAACAGACGCAGATAGTTCGTCGTTGGTTCCTTGCTGAATTGCATAGGGCTCGTGTTGAGATAAACTGCAAAGCCATCCATTGTACATAGCTGCAAAAATTGAATTTTGCCTGTAAGCTTTGTTCAATATACAGGGTGCCTCATTTATATTGAGGAATGATAATAACTCGAACACAAAAACCACTCAAAATGTTCAATGGAATCTTCAAGGTGATTACATCGAGAGGAAGAAGTTTACATCGAAAAAAAAAAAACAAAGTAAACGTTGCACTTTGTTTATTTTCGATGTAAACCTCTATTTTTTATGGCTGAATAATATCCTCCATACAGAACGATTGGCTTGTGTCGAGAACATTATTTATTCAATAATGACTTTCGTAGATATTATTGTACGAAATAATTTCAGTTTTTAATTGATACGAATAGATTAGACGAATCATAATACACGCTCAATGTGATGGGATCTCTTAAGGGGTTACGTGGGTTTGAAAATTTCGAAAAATCCATTTTTAAATTTGATTATTTAATAGTACAATATGTCTAGAATATTCTCCCGAAGTTTTAAGTCAATCGGAGTAAAAGTCTAGGAGAGAGAGTTTTTGGGAATTTCCCCCGTTGGGAAAGACCAGCCGGGAGCGACGCAAGCATACGCATTTTTCTCAAAACACTATTTTTTAAGTCGGTGGGCACGATTTCTCAAAAACTAATGCACCAATCTTATTGAAATTTTGCACACTTCTTCAAAATAGCATTGACTAGTGATGGAACGAAGTTTTTTTTTCGATCAAAACTAATTTTACAAGGCTATACGTAGTGTAAATTGTACCAAAAATTGAATTATTTTGCATACAACTGTGCCAAAAATTCAAATTTCAATTTTTTTAAAAATCCTTTGTTCAATCACGAGCTATACTTATCTACTAACAGAAAAAAAAAAGGTTTTTTAATTTCAGATAAAGCTATCATGAGTTATCCTGACCACCACCAGGACACTTTTTTTTGAGGGGTCTCCGGAAACCAGGTCTCACCGGCTAAATTTCTCAAATTTTTGGATGAATTTTTTTTTAAATATTGTTGAAATGTTGCTCTTTTATGTGCTTAACATTTTGAATAAAATAATTTATATATTATATTTTTTTTAAATAGAGAAAATATACTGTTTTTGGCTTCGAAACCCACGTAACCCCTTAATCAGAAAACCGCGCAGGGCCGTATTTTGCGGGCTTATACGCCCGCAAAATACGGCTCTCCGCGAAAGGAATGCCTTAAAACATTGATATGAAAGTAACCATATATGTGGTTCGACGTACTTCTGTATACGAATTACTTGAAAGTTAAGTAAAACAATGTACCTTGAAAATCTGTGGAATGGCGTACATATCTTTGAGATTGCCTGTGGTCATCCAAGACTCGGTACAACTCTCCAGTGCGAATCTATGCAATGTAAATCCCACGGAAAACGGATGATCTTTGAAAGTCACGTGATCTTCGTACCGCACGTGAATACGATTTATTTCGACGTGAATATTTTTTATCATCCTGGCAATAAGTTTTTCAACCATCGAATCATCCAATTTCTCGTGCGCTGTGAGGAGACAATTATTACTAAATCTTGAAGTATTAATTAACCCTACCATTAATATTACAGTATATTTTGCTATTAATAAATATTATATGAAGTTACTACGAATTAAAAAAAAAAACACGAAAAAGATCTCTGAAAAAAATTAGTAGAACATAAATCAATGTTATTTTTGATTACGTTTGATTTCCGCCAACTGTTTATTTTTTTCGACCCGGGCGATCTCGGCCCGCTTTGCCTCCAGCTCCGCCTTTGATTCTTTTTCGGGATCATATCGAACCTGATTAGTCGGAACGACTAAAATAAAAAGCTCTTCCACAATCGCGTCTATTTGGCCATTCCACATATCCTTGAAAGGAATTTTGAGTATCAATTTTCCTGAAACAAAAAAAAAAGTAATACAATTCGAATATACATATAGATAATTTTCGTATAATGATGCGCGTCAATTTGATCAATATTTCATAGCATAATAGAAATGTATTTAAAAAAAAAAGAACATAAGTACGAAACATACCGAGGCGTCCATACTCCAATTTTATAGGTAAGTCCAACACATCGAGTGCACTCTCGCTTATCAGTAAATCTGTGAGGACGACATCACCTGTGAAAATACGAAGAAAAAAAAGATATATTTCTATCATTTGTCCACAATTTTTACTTTTATACTGTAACGTATCAGACCCACTTCTTGGACTTGGAAGTTAAAATAGAATTCCGTAGCTTGTTGAGTAAGGATATAATTGTAATATCTAATTAAATCATAATAACTTTTTAAACCTGATTTTTTTTAGCGAAAAAATAGTAGATAGATCTTAGTCAAAGTAAAAGCTGTTTTTCTTTTTTTTTGTTTGCTAGACTAATCATTATGCTGCAGCCGCGATACTTTCACTTAAAAATGCTCGCTAATAGTAGGAGTTTTATTTCTAGGGTATACCCTTTAAGGGTCTTCACAAAAAGTCCCCCCTTACACATTATTCCCGTTTACATTTATTTTTGGACACTATGTACTATTTTATAGGCTGCCATTTCTTTCTCTTTGCGCTACATGCTTTGCCAACGCCTCGAATTGTTTTACGTACACAAATAACTCTTTGACATGATTATTCCTAACCAGTTCCTCTATTTTTTGCGATATTTCTTCCCTCCTTTTGAGTTTCAGAACTTCTTCCAGTTTTTCCACTGCTTCCGCTCTAATTTCTGCCTTAGCCGCCTCGCAGCCACAAATGTGTTCCAAACTTTCCTCTCCTCACCTGAAAATTCGGCAGCTATTGTCCCTATATCTCTTATTCCCTTTTTTCCCTACATTCCCGTACCTTATCCTTGCCCATAGTTCCTTTGTTTCCCCTCTGATCTTCTTTACCTCCCAGTCTTTATCTATCACTGCGTTCCGTTTTTTTTGTTCTTTTACTTTTTGCAGTATATCGATTTATCGATCATGCACCAGTCGTACTGAATTTCCTGCTTCGTTTTGATGTTTATTCCCCTCTCGGAGCCGGGTTGAAATTCCGTACTTTGCATGCTCCGACGGTTTAAAATTCTTTTTTTAATGTTCCGAAATTACAAGTTTCGTAAAGATCATGCCAGCGAAAGTCTACACAAAGTTGACTGTAAATGAGGTAGAACTGTACGAGTAGCGATAGAAAAAGGATAGAAATATGATTTCTTATACGAAATAATTTTCAGAAATAGTATGAAGAAGATCAACGCTTCATTTGAATGACCAGTAATACGACATACAAAACTCCGAATATGTAATATTAAGCGTGTCACAAAATTTCGAAATTTTTATTATAAAAAACGAGTTATATCAGAACGTTTAAATATAATAAAAGCTAATAAAAGATTTGGCAGATTCACGAAAGTTTTGGACTCCGGCAATCATAGCTTCGATCATCCAGTTTGCGAAAACTGAAGTTTAAATAGTGTAAGATTCCGATAAAGAACGTTCAGAACGTTAAAAATTCCGAAAAATCACACATAAAGCAGATAGCAAGTTAGCCTAACGCGTTTAGAATTCTTGAAATAATTCGTCGATTTATTGAAAATGATTCTCATTTATGCTGCATCAACTTTACGTAAAATTTCGAAACTTTTAAAACTTCCATAGCCAATTATTTTGTCGGTGTTCAGATTTTCGGAGTTTCGATCTTTCGTGGTAGAATTTTTTATCATCCTTCACGGTTTATTGTGAACATATAATTTAGGGCTGTTTACCTATCGATGATGCTTATCGATAGTCTTATTTAAGGAAATTTTCGCTGTACAAACCTTCGCCATTCAGGAATTCGAATTTCTAACACTACAATTTTTCGGAACTGTGGACTCTCTAATTATGGGAAGTTGATACTTGTTTTATGTGCTGTGTTTTCATGTCGACGCTTTATCAGTCGGTTTCCTGATTGTTGTCATTTAATTCCTTAGTGTACTCTTATTTTCGGTTATATGATAATTCTATTTACAAAATTTTGGAATTATAAATTTCCAGAAGTATTGAGTACTAGCTAATAAAATCGGAACTTTAAGCGTTCTGATCATTCAAAGTTCGGAATTTCACCCCCACTCCCTTTCTACTTTATGCTTTATTCCTCCAACATCCCAGTCAAAGTGGGGAGGTCCTCTCCCACTTTGACGGGTTGCCGTTGATAATTCCTCTAACCTTCTCTTTTATGCACGCCTAAAGTCACTTTCATTCTTCCATCTTTGTTTTTTTTTAATGTTTTTTCCTAAGGTGCACGCTGTTCGCGTTTGTTACCTATTTTTTCCTCCACTGGGACTGTTTTCTTTCCTCCTTTTTCCACATTCCTTTTTCTCCACCCCCCCCCCCCCCCCCCCCCCCCCCCTCCTTGCGGCCGCAGCCGACTTCCCCCTCCGTATCATATTCATCATGACATTTCTGTCATGGGTATAGGGAAACTGCGGAAAACCTATACCAATACAGCCAATCATCAAGTTCGCCCCCCAGTCGTGGAACTAGTCTTATTTCGCCGCGAAATGCCGAAGAAAAACATTTCACGACGAAATGTACACGACTGGGATTCGAACCCGGGACCTCCCGGTCCGCAGGTTTACCATTAGTGCAGCTAACCACTAGACCATTGCACCAGTACTTCCATCTTTGTTATTTCTACCAGATGTTTTGCCGCTCTTTTCCAGGCCTCTATGCACCCCGATTTCAGTCTCAAAATATAGTTTGGTGTGTTTGGACTGATTCCCATGGCCGTTTTTACACATTTTCCCTACCATTTTTTCACCGTTTTTCTCTTCCTCCGTCCCCATACTTCTGTCCCGTATAACATTCCACTCTTTGCTATTGCCCCCATCATCTGTAATCTTTTTGTCAGGCTGCTTATCCTTGCTCTTTCGAAGATACCCCAAGCAGCGTTCGTTACTTTTTTTTCTAGATAAATTAAAAAATGTTTTTTCACATGAATTCCCTATGGAGAACCATACCTCGAGGTACGAGATGTGTAAATTGAGTAATGAGACTGGCAACGTAGCGTTCGATCTGACAACACTTGGGCCGTGGGACTTGGAGGGGCAGCAGGTGGACATGTGATATGCCTTCAGTACAAGTTTGAGCTCGCTAGAGTCATTTGGTTGTCCGTAGCGATTTTTTTTCGTGAAACCGTTTTTTGTAGTGCGTTCTAAAAATGAGTGAGATCAATTTCGAGCAGTGGTTTGCTATCAGGTTTTGCTTCAGCCTTGGGCACAGTGCAACGGAAACTTTTGCAAAACTTCAGCAGGCCTACGGAGACAGTGTTTCGTCAAGGACCCAGGTTTTTCGGTGGTTTAAGGCATTTTCAGAAGGAAGAGAGTCGATTGAAGATGAACCACGCAGCGGAAAGCCTTCATCTTCAAGAACCGACGAAGTTCTTGTTTGTGCCTCAAGGCCAAACGATCAAACGACCCTTTTACCTAGAGGTTCGTGAAAAACTTCGAAAAAGTGTTATGCGTGTGAGACCAAACATCAAGAACAACTGGATGTTGCATCACGACAATGCGGCTTGTCACACAGCAATTTCAATAAACGAGTTTTTGGCCAGTAAAAAAACATTCCTGTGGCTTCTCAGCCTCCTTATTCGCCTGACTTGAGCCCTTGTGACCTTTTCCTCTTCCCGAGATTGAAAAATCACCTCAAGGGACGGCATTTTGGGATGCTCGGAAACATTCAGACGGCTGTAACCGACTAGCTGATGGCTATTCCAGTATCCGAGTTCCAGCACTGCTATGAGGATTAAAAGAACCGCCTCCAGCGCTATGCGGCTTCCCAAGGAAGGTATTTTGAGGGAGAAAATATTGAATTGTAATTCTATTCGAATAAAAAAATTGAATTAAAGTCAGATTCGTTACTTAATTTACACACCTCGTACTTGGACTCTTTCACTATATTCAGTTATTTTTCTCTATACTCCTACTTTTTCCTTTTTTTGCTTCTTCATCCATTCTGGAATATCATTATTTTCGTTTTACTAATATTTACTGTTAGTTAATTTGTTTCTACATACTTTTCCCATGACAGCATGTGTGCGCTAACAGCTATTTTCATGAATCAAGTGACATTTTTCAATCCAAGGCTCAGAGGCACAAAGGAGGGAAGTCCGTGTCGATGGAAAAGATATTTAAAATAGCGTTGAGTGGGATTTTTATTCCCCTTTCAACGACTTCCTACGCACAATATCGAAGTTTCGAACGTTCAAATGCAAAGAAAATTGTTTATTACTTTTTAATTTAATTTTTTTTACTATACACGTTTTTGCGGATTTAGGTTGCACATCGCTGATAAAGGTGCTTAAAAAAGTGAGTCGTCTATTCAATAATAGCTGTTAGATGGGCAAAATGAGTATTACGAGGAAGCTGAAGGACTATTATATGGTGCTGGCATAGCTGACTACTCGGTAAGTCACAGAATCATACGTTTTTCCTTTGCCGAAACATTAAACGCGATTATCTCGAAACTTTTTTTTCAATGAGTTGAAAATCGGTGTACACGATTACTTAAAAACTATCTGACCGATCAAGCTCATATTTCGCACACGTTTTTATGATACTTATGTCCAATTGATGAACTTAAGACCGACTAAAAATTATTTAAAAAAACATGTTTTTGGCTGGGTCAAAGTTCGAATTTTTTCCGAAAAAATCAAATTTTTTGTTCTAAGGCCTCATCCCCTTTAGCCAATTATCATTGTTTTTTCAATATTATTAGTTCATCAATGACCACATGTATATACTAGTCAATTTTTTTGTGCAGACTGTGTCAGATAATCCTACGAGGTGCTGCAGTGTACACCGCATTCGCCATAGTTTCGTTATATCTTCGCCATTTTTTTTACTTTTTTTAAGCAACCAAAATCGTTTTGAAAACTAGAATTATGCAATAAAAAGTACCTATGACCCTAAAAAAATATATACATACCTTACCCTCAAAAAAAAATCATGAAAACCGACTAAGATATGGCGTTCTATAGGGAGTGCCCCCCCCTTAAGGGTGCGTATAGTAGATACAGAAACCTAAAAATCAAAGTCTCCAATTCCTACGATTGCCGTTATAATTTCCTGAATTTAATCTAATTTATTACGCATCGACTGACATAAACGTGATCGACCATTTGGTCTCAGCGCCGAGTTAATATGGGTCAATTCGTAAGTTAACTTACATCATCAATTGCCCAACGACATCATGTAATACAGATCTAAATTAATATTATTTTCAAAAGCTGTCTCAAGTCTGCGCTTTCCTGCTGTAGTGTGTTGCGGAGAGAGTATTACGGATTACGATGTCAAAGGGTATGCAGAGTATTTGTACACTCAATCAGATAATAAAAACACATCAACTTACAGGTTACGTCCCCCTTTTTTTAATTACCCACGGAATATGAATAAACTCCACTATTAAGGAGGTACGAATACTCCCTCAGGGCCAATAAAGAGACTAAATTTATGTCACCCCACGGGTATTCTATGTGTTAACTTGTGTTGAATATTCGTATTTTCGATCCCAAAGTGCCAAATTTGTGGTAAATATTTTATTTATTGCATATTTACTAATAAAAACTGAAAATTCATATCCTCAACGACTCTGGAGTCTTCACGATGATTTCCAAGTAGTACCGAGATTCTGAAACTCTGTAGCGACCGTTGTCGTAACCTAGCAATAGCCAATAAGAGGCTCCCTTTCTTCTGATCGCGCATGCGATTGGCTGTCGCTAGCCGGCGACAACGAAAACTGTCACTACAGAGCTAGGTTATGCTTGCCAAACGCATCAGCTGTTACGCCCGACATTGGCAAGTCTATGGGTACTATTTCGTCATTATGATAATATTCAACCGGAAGTTGAAACTGTTTTATAATGTAGCGCTTGAACTACATGATGAAGTGCGAATTTTCGATTTTTTACAATGTCTATTATGTCTAATTTATCAAATTTCAGTTTTCCAACGACCTTAGTTGGATACGTGAGTAGCAAAACCGTGATTACCGCACTTCCGGTCGACCGTCTCCATAAGACGACGTGCTTCACTAGCTCAAAATGCTCGACTTTGCAATTTTATGACGAAAAAACTGGACGGTCAATATAACTCAAATTTTTCCAAAGGTATTCGTCAACATCATATAAAAAATTTCAGGCTCGAAAGTTGGATTCGACCCCATGATCGCACCTCCTTAATGTAAATTTATAACAAATATGATCAGCGATAAAAATTCATTGAGATTTTATCATATTGAAGTCTGCATCGTTGGAACGCAACGAAAGTTTCGTAGTCGATTTTTTTTTTTGCACATTTGAGATACTAAAATAATTTGAATGTTTTTGAAAAATCTCATTAGAGATTTACAGCTCGAATTTGCAATAAGCGATTTTGGACGACGAGGAAAATGAAGAAAAACCAAAATAAAAGAGAATTTTCGATGCATTTCAACGATGAAAAGTTCAACATCGTGATATTTTCCATTTCATTTGAAATCCTTGAACTACTGATTTTTATTAATGCTTTGGTATGTTTATTAATATTAATTCAAAATTACAGTTACTTTACGTGATTTATTTCTTCTTGATTTATTTTTAAATTATTATTACTCGCCCTCCATTAAATTCATTTTTAAATTATTCGGAAAAAAATATTGCTGATATATGAAAATATATATTAAAATGTTCGTGAACGGATTTCCATCAGTCAATATGGGCTAATACTGAAGAGAATTATTCTTTTTACAATGTTTATTATTAGGATTTTCGAAGGGAACGAAGAATAATACAGAAATGAGTGCTCATTCGTAGACTGGCTTGGCTCAAATCAATAATCACTCACTTCTAACTACTTTGCGGACGAGGATATTACATTTTATTTTTGTTCCTCCGAAGTTTATTTTTAGGCGCCACCGGAAAGGGAGCGACGGACCCTGGATTCTAGAGGCGCGACAACACCGTGACAACAAGTAATTAAAATGAAATTATAATATATACAACCGTCTTACATACTGGCGTGCGTAGATGCACTTAAGTCTTAACGAGACTGTAATAACAGATAACGCTCCCGCAACACCGAATGAAAGATGGTACTGCTGACCAATATCCGATAAGCTCTTAAAAAAGAATTTCTTTCTGTCTAATTGGCGAATTTTTTAAAATCAAACGGCATTCAGACTACTCTTTAAGGGCGGGGTAAGGTTAATTCGGTGAAAAAAAAGCATCTTTTCAAGAATTTTTTTAGACGATACAGGTAATGCTGGTTTATTTACTTAATTTCCATATAATAATACAACATCTGAACTATATTTTCCTAAATTTTCATTGCAAAATATTGATAAATAAGCCGTTGGCAGCAAATCTCCGCAGGCGCTTCGAAAAAAAGTTGTTTTGCGGTGTAGGCTATAACTCGTCACTGGATCATCTGAAACAAAAAAATCAAAATGCGTTTATTAGGTGAGATGTTTCTCGAGGTAACGCTGCCGAGTATTTTTTTATCGATTTATCATTTTCGGTAGCACTTGGAAGTGAAAAACGCGATTTTCGCTAAAAAAAAATCGGCAAATTTGTTATTGTAAGATAAAAAATAATTATAAAAAAAAACTCTGCAGCGTTACCTAGTGATTTATGTGTAGAAATAGTGTACAAAATTTCAAAAGAATCGGTGCATTAGATTTTGAGTTACAGCGTACACCGACTTAAAAAATGACAAGTTTCAGAAAAAATGCTTTAAAGTTTTGCACACTAAAAAATCCAAAATAAAACTCGATAATTCTATTATACTCACACAGTGTCGTCGATGCCAGGTCCATAAAGTACAGAGCTTTCATCTAGAATGTCTAAAGCATCTTTTTGTACTTGTCTACGTAAAATTCTTTCTTCTTTACTGTCATGCGCAGCTTGTTCCTCCGCTCTGCTAATTCGCAAATCGTCAACCGTGCGCGCCCATTCATGAGAATGGGAATCTATGATTCTATAATGTTTTTGAAGACCTTCTTCTACTTCCATAGAGGTATTTAGTTTTATTTTTTTCGACGACGCACTATTCGCTTCCACTTTGTCATTCGTACGTTTATTTGGAGGTATTATTTTTTTCGGTCGGCACAAAATTTTATTACTGTTCTTCCGATCTTCTCTGCTAATTTTTTTTTGGCACTTTACTAATAATAATTATAAAGTCACAGCAACAATCAACAGCACAAAATGCACGAAAAAACAGCGAACATGAACGTAAACTGAGACGAAATTTTAGCGTCACATACGACTGCTCGTCACGGCGTACACCTCTAAACTGATCTGTATATTATGTCTCGAATATATACAAGGTTATTTTACATACCTATGAAAACCCTTCTACGAAGAAATACATTTAGGGAATATAATAGAGCACAAAAGCGCTTCAGGTAATCCCGCCTCGGCAGCTGGCGGGCAGATATAGAAAACCGGTCTGGAGCAACGGATCCTCAAATGCTCATAACTTCGTTAATTTTGCTCCGATCGACTTAAAATTTTGACACAATATTCTTGAGATGTTATACATTCATTAAAAATTTTTTTTTAAATGCAAAAAAAATGTTCAACCTCACCCCGAGCTTAAGCTGCATGTTTAGCGGAGCACAGTTCGGAACTGACAATGAATCAAAGTCACCCTAATATTCCGACCAATTTTTGTTTTCCTAATCAATTGAACCTATTATATTCTTAGTCTTATTATTATTATTATTGATGTTTTTCTCCCCCACATTGACCATGAAATCCTTCACGAATAGACCATTTGGAAATTATCTGGGTATTTCGTGATACTGATTTATTATTGGACTAGCTGTGCCCACGACCTCGTCCGCGAAGATTTTCGAAATTAGCATATCTTTCGATTGAGTGAGCCGATTGCGATGAAATAAAAACTGAATGTTGCTTCAAGTTTTATATTTTTCTGGAAACTCCATCCAGATTGGGAAGTTAGGTTTTGTGTGATGCGTGCACAAACAGACACGGAAAGTTTGTAATTTTATTATATGTATAGATGGGATTTATTTGTATGATTCATTTTTATCATTATCAAAAGCCTTTTTATTTGCAAATTCGGGTCATAAATATCTAATAAGAATACATAGAAACGTTTGAGCGATTTTCACAGCCTAAATCGGCCCAAAAATATTTTGACAATTAAAAAGTCTTAACTTCTGTTGCATTTCAACGATGCAAGCTTCAACGTCATAAATCTCTTGAGTATGTGTGAAGTGCTGCGCCGCTGTAAATTACATCAGAAAATGGATGTGATTGAAACAAAAGGAATTCCCATAATGGTCCATTCAATTAGAGAATGAAAAACGCATAGATCATTAGTATGTCATCAACAGTATGTCTTCATTACATACTACCAAATGAAGATGGCATTGAAGTTTGCATCGTTGGAATGCAATGAAAATATATTTTTTTTTCGTATTCCCATATTTTTTTTTTGCAAATTTTGGCTACGAAAGTCGCCGAAACATTCTTGAGAATCCTTATTAACAAATTGTGGACTAAAACGACAAAAAAGAAGATTTTAGATTATAATAAAAATAAAGGAATGAAAAAATCAAGAGGAATTTTCGTTGCATTCTGATGTGATAACTTCAAGACCTATATATATAAAAACGAAATACCACTGACTGACTGATTAATCACGAAATCTCAGAAACTAAAGCCTGCAAACTGGAAATTTGGCAGGTAAGTTCTTTATGAGGTGTAGACATCTGATGGTGTAGAGGTGCACTAAAAAGGACATTTCGAAAATCAAATCTTAAGGGAGTGAAATGGGGTGTAAAAGTTTGTATGGAAAACTTTCCTTGAGTGTATCAACTTGAAACTCGGTATAAATATTCTTCAAAACAAATAATAAAACGCATATTTTAAGGTTTTTTAAACCCCTAATGTGGGGTGCTGATTCTAATGAAGTTTCTATGGACCAAATTCTACGCGGGCGAAGCCGCGGATGGAAGATAGTCATGAATAAAGTAGAGTTTACAATAATTTGCAGATTACTATTTTCCCACTTACTATGTATTTTTCCATTCTATAAATTACATTAATTCGATCCATTCTCCTGCAACTTCCGACGTCTCAGGTATAGATTAAGATCTCAAGTTCTTGAAAGTGGATATATGAATCCATCTAGAAAAAAGAGATACGATATCTGCTGGCAAAAGCAAGGGAAATGCACAACGCATATCTCCGATATCTCCCTGATAGTCAAATGTGGCATCGACATGCTCGGTGCTTTCTTCTACTGCGAATTAAGTGTCGGAATGGGACACCCAGCCCCAAGGTCCGTGAGTCCCACTTGACAAACTCAGCGAAAGTTCATCTGATTTCAGACCTGGATCACGATGATGAACCACGATGCAATTAGGGAGAAATTAGTGATAGTTAGAAGTAAAGTGATCGAAGATGTGCCTAGAAGAAGAGGTAAGAGAAATGATCAAGGAAACTCCGTCAAAGTGGGGCGAGGACCTTGCCAAAGCCATGCAGCGAGAAGTGGAAAAAAGAGGAATATGGCAGACAATAAGAAGCAAGGATGTGGGATATGCAATACAGCAAAACGTAGAAAATGGAATAAAAATCAAAACAGAGCGGGAAATCCAGAACGACTTGTCCAGGATGGTCGCAGAAATGAAAAGATAATGAGAGGTAACGGAGCTTGCAGGGGAGAAACTAAGGAATTATGGGTAAGGATAAGGTGTGGGTATATAGGGAAAAAAGCGAATAAGGGATATATAGAGATGACAGCTGTCAAATATGCAGGGAAGAGGTGGAGAGGCAGGAACACACTTGTGGCTGTGAGGCAGTAAAGACAGAAATAAGAGAGGAATTAATGGAAAAACTAGAAGATGCGCTCTAATACAGGGGGGGGGGGGAAGAACTACGACAAAAAATAGAGGAACTGGTTAAGAATAATGCAGTCAAAGAGAGCTATGTGCGTATGTAAAAGAATTCCAGGCATTGATAAAACATGTAGCACAAAGAGAAGGCAATGTCTATGTACAAATGTGAAAACGGAGGGTTGTGTACATAAAGTGTAAGAACAAATGTAAAGGGGAGTAGTATGTGAGGGGGGACTTCGTGCAAACATCCTCAAAGGGATAAACCATGACGTTGAAGTTTGCATCGTTGGAACACAACGAAAATTAATTCTTTTTAATTGTGAAATGTTTTTTTTCCTATGTAAGCTGTGAAGGGCCTCGGATAACGATAAAAATAAAGAAATCAAATATTAAAAACAAAAATTCGTTGCCTTTCAACGATGGAAACGTCAACATCATGGATATACCTTGGAAAATGAAACTACTATTACTACTACGAATAGTTGAAGTTTGCATCACTCGAATGCATTGTAAATTCTTTTTCATTTCCTCATTTTTGTGACAATAACAATAATTTGTTGAATACTTAGATGGTACATTTTGAAGTAAACACCTTCAAAAGATGGTTCAAGGATGTCTGTGGACATAATTTGCCAAACAAAACTTGAAGGATAAAAAAAAATCATTGCATTCAAACGATACAAATTTCAGTCACATTGAAATTATCCGTCTGACATATAACACAGTGATTCAGCCGAGGCTCGACTTTGGGAGAACTCGAGTCGACTAACGGCATTGACTGCACAATAAAACTAGTTGTTTTGATCCTTCCTCAATTATTAATCGCAATAATTTTAACATTAGTATCGCAGTCTCTGAAAATAATGTACAAGAAGAAAGAAAAAACTGGCGGATGGCGTTTCGAAAACAAAATATTCGTATTCAGTATCTTAAATCGAATCCAACAGTATGCGCAAACTTGTCAAAGCTGATAATATCAGATAAGGAAATATCTCAGGATAATATATCTCAGATAATCGGCTCACAGATCTAACGATACGCGATACACAAAATATTCATAAATTGCAAAAACGCAGTTAAGGCCTTATATACGCGAAACATTTCAAAATTTTTCATTTTTTTTTAAATTTTTGATTCCGTTCACCTGAACGGTTAGGAATATTTTAAGCTTTACAGAATTGAAAAATTCCAAAAATTGTTAAAGTTACAGCATTTAGAGTGTAAAAACTTTTATTTTCTTGGAAGCAGGCAGGTAGCGGCGGTAACCGGCCGCGCTATACGGAGACAGGTGCGCTAGATCGGCAACTACCCTTTTCTATTGTTCACTTATTATCCCTACATAGAATCGTGTAACGGTAAAGGTAACGGGTTTTGTCGGTTTGGTCTACGATAAAAGTAACGGTTTTTTTCGGTTCGGCACAAGCATAAAACCAGGAGGAGGAAGTAAAATTATTTAGTCCGAATTGAGACATTGTACAGGCAAGACAAAATTGTGAGCCGAGACAGTTATATTTCAACATGAGTGATTGTGAAGAAAACCATACTAGTTTAGGTAGGAAGGGTTCACGATTCATGGGAGGACGCCCAGGCATTGGGCCGAACGCGATGAAGATTTGCGAACATCTGGACGAATTTTCCCTTACTGCCACTGGAATTCAATCTGAAAAGGCAACAAAGGAAGCAAGGATTGCCACCAGAAACGACAAAAAACATGCTGGAGACGTTTTAGATGCCGAGGAAGGGCCCACATATAGCGCAGGATGCTATTAAATAAGGTAAGATTGCATTTATAATAGATACCGCGCGGCGCGCCACGTTTCTCCACGATTCACTTTTTTGAACCTTGTGAAAGTTCTAACTCTTGAACGAAGGTTCAGATCGCTTTGAAATTTTTACAACATATTCTTACTATCATCACCTATCGTGTGAACCACAGAAACAAAAATTTCAATGACACAAAAAAATATAAAAAATAAAATACCGACAGAAAATTGAGTAAAAAAATGTTAAGTTTCGAATTTTTATTATAATTTTTTTTAAATAATATTGTTGGTTCACACTGAAGATACATTCATTATGCAATTATAAATACATAAATATATAAATACGCGCGGAAAAAAAATACATTGCTTTATTATGTTATATCTCCGCCATTTGTTAATATTTCTGATTTTTTTTTTTTACATATACTTAACCATGTGCATAAATGATCTGTAAAAAAATGTTGTCAATATATGCATCATTTTTTTTTAACCGCGTCTAGAAAAGTACCTTCGAAAATCGGCGATATCGCGTATATAAGGCCTTAAAGGCAATACAAAAATTCGTCATAATTGTTACTCGACATTCATTCGCAAACAAAAAAAATTGATTACATTGAAGTTTGCATTGTTGGAATGCAACAATTTATTTTCTTTAATTTTCCATTTCTTTATTTTTATCATTATCAAAAGTCGTTTTTTTTTTGCAAATTGAGGTTGCAAATCGCTAATGCGAATATGTAAAAACATTTGAACGATTATGGCAATAAAAAAAAATGTAAGCAATTAAAAATAATTCATTTCCGTTGCAATCCAACAATGCAAACCTCAATGTCATCAAAATTGAAAACAATTGAATTTGCGTAACAAAAAAAAAAACGTGTAATTATTATTTTTTTAAAGTTTATTTCCATCGTTCCTGCAGAGAAAGTGGAAAGATATTGAGATGTTATCACTTGTTGATTCATTCCCTTTACACCTGCAGATTTATTCTGAAATAAGAGACACGAAAGCCTGACAAGTTTTACGTGTACACAAATATACATATTAACTATTCATGGAATTCGACACATCTATGTCAGAATCGCCTATGCAAGTGTACATATATTTATATATATATATATTTTTTTTTTTTCTAAAAATAGTGTATGATGTCACCTTACGAAATAACGTAACATTCGACGGTAGTCCCCCGATGAATACCATCGGAAGCACGCACACACGCGTGCTCGTATAAACATAAACGTCGTGCGTATCAAAAGAGCCAAGGACATGAGAACGAATACGAGAAAGTATTATGAACGAATAATGAAATTTCTCACCTCCCCATAAACTCAATTTGAGTTGTGTGCAGTCGAGATTTTGAATGTATTCGCCTAAAACCTTGTTAAGGAGCTCGGCGACGATCGATTCGAAAACCATTTCGACGGTTCACGCTTTTGCGGGGGCCTCTGTGAAGTCGAGCTTAACCGGCAATATCGCCACGCACGTTATAAACAATATCACTCTGTCACGCGTGAAACATCGCATTCACGGAAACTTCATAATGTATCTGCGAATTTCAAGTATCGAGGACACATTGTAACGAAATAAAAGTATCTACGTGTAGACGTAACGACGTTTGTATCATAACCTCATTCGCGCGTCATTCGCAATATACACACGTATATCGTTTACCACGCACGATTTCACGGTACTACCGAACTACCACTGCGTCAACAGAACAGGCCAACGGATACGAGAACACGGTGCGAAGCGCGGCGAAAGGCCGTCGGTGGAGGGGGAAGAGCAAGCGAAGCGGAGCGTGTAGAGCGACCAATCCAGTCGATCCTTCAATTATATATGTGTATAGGTGCGCGTAAGCCGCAATGCGCAACATCGCCTGCGCGCTTTCACGATTGCAGAGCACATTCGCACTTTTTTGAATTGCGTCGTAAAACTCGCCGGGTAAAAAAAACGCCTGGCACGAACTCTGGATAAAATTTAGAAAACAAAAAGACCGCGATTAATTGTAGGGAGCGTTACGATCGTAAATGTATCTAATCGATAAATATAGAATTATTTTACGGTAAGAAGGGCGTGCTAGCAAGAAGACTAGATACCAGGAGACCGAACTCCTCAGGGAGATTATCGGGAAGGAGTGCAAGCTTCGTATATTGCGCTAGTATTCAAAACGTCCGTAAATCTGTCGCCGGGCGTTAGTGTTGAGTACGGCCGATAGGCGTCGCATTGAGAATATGAACCGTAGTATATAGTAATACTATCGATGCCTCACGTGAAACTAACCGTCATGGCGGCTGTTAAAGGGTTTTCGCGCCAGTTACGTCTGTCAAAAAATTAAAACCCTCATCGTGTTGACAAACGGTGACGAAAAAGTGCATACGTGCGATAAATCTTGTGTTTAAACGGTGAAATCAATGAAAATTGTTGCGACGACCAATCGTGAAGGAGTATCACAAGGGAGTATTGTGTTGTTTTTTTGAATTATTAATCTGAATTTTCTTTTTTTCGTTTGTACTTTTCTTTCACAGTTTAGGTTATCGGGACCAATTCTTTGTGGTCTACGTACCACAACGGCAGTACAAGGTAAAAAATCTTTATTTTTCATTTCCTTTTATTGCGAGAAGAACTTCTCTTAAAAATCTTTAATTCAGAACATTTTTTAATGCGAGTTATGTGTACTTTTCTGTTTCAATAGGATGGGAAAGATTTTCGCAGTGCCAGGATGTGACAGCGGAATTGGCAAAACTATTAAACAGCGGAAGAGCCTAGGACTGCGTAGAGTCTCACTTTTTTCAGTTCCGAAGGTAAGAACATGATGTATTGAAAAAATTTGATTTCGCATGCTCGAAGAAATGCTGTATTGTTTGCATGATGTTATAGACCGTGTTTCAATCCGGCCCTATTCAAACTCCAATGGGTCCATATATCGATGGTCCCGAGCGGCTCTATCTTATCTCGCTCAGACCTTCGAGCAGTAGCGTAATTGAAAGGGTCTCATATGTACCAGCGTAACTCTCGCGCCCTGCGCGAAGTATCGTATCTCGGCAGACCCTGTTCATTCTAACGCATCTCCGGGCGCGCGTGAGATCCATCGTATCTCCCGCAGCCTTAGAACGGAGTATCGTAATTCGCCGACTGCGGTATGCTCTATCGTATCTCAGATGCACCAAAACGTTTCATCGTATCTACGAATCGCAAGTTTTCAGTAAACGCGGTTTGAAAGTTTCGCGTTCTCAAAAATAAAATGTCACTGAATCATCACAACATTTATGTCTAAATATTGCGCATTATACGCAGAATATTTTTTAGACATGAAAAGCGTTGTGAAAATAGAAACATAATATACTATTATCATAATATTCATCATATCTTTCGGTCGAAAGGTCTTTGGTAGGCCTTCCCTCCGACAGCCGTCATGCTTCGACGATAGATCTTTCATTCAAATTATTAGCACATGTATATGGGATAATAATTTGTATGGAACTGTATGAAAAATAGCTGCTTGTAGAGATTTACCTAATGCATATTTTTTTCTAATGAAATGGTTTCATACTATGTAAAGTTTTCGGAATAAAATTTAACCAATAAAATATCTCGTAACTGGTAATCAATTTTTGTTTCAAATAAAATCGCGAAATCTCAGTCAATTTTCAAACGAATAGATATAGTAATAACCGTAATACAATTCTTGTGTCGCCCAACCTCAAAATGTGTTAATAATATCATTACGATTATTATTTTTCTATATTTCATGATTAATTAATTATCTGTTTAAATCAATGAATTATTATATTATTTCCATTCACGTCATAATAATAACATACTTATAACTGTTATCGTTACATAACTTATTCTTTTATTGTAAGTTGTCGAGATTTTCGACGACTTACGATAGAGTAGAAACTAGAATGGAACTTTCAGAGCGCGGGGGGATACGATATCTTGTTTTACTTAATTATAGCACAAAAAATTATCAAAATGATTTAAAATTTTGTCTGGGCATTCTTCAAGCTCGAACGAACTTAGTAGTGATGTTTTTAAAAAATCACCAAATTTCGACTTACGATGAAACGTTTTGGTGCATCTGAGATACGATAGAGCATATCGCAGTCGGCGAGTTACGATACTCCGTTCTAAGGCTGCGGGAGATACGATGGATCTCACGCGCGCCCGGAGATGCGTTAGAATGAACAGGGTCTGCCGAGATACGATACTTCGCGCAGGGCGCGAAAGTTACGCTAGTACATCTGAGACCCTTTCAATTACGCTACTGTGTAAAGGTCCGAGCGAGATAAGATAGAGCCGCTCGGGACCATCGATATATTAAAGCTACAGCCCTTTCCAGGGCTACAAATTTTTCAAACGTAGTACAAATCTGTACTCTACAAATTTCAAAATCAACTTGTCTAGGTTATCATTCGTTAATGCCTGAAACGAATGAAGACGAATCATTTCAACTCCGACTTGCAAGCTTCTTCAATGGTTACCGATACAACCAAAATCTGACTAGAATAAATGAATTGAAGGTTGTTGTTGCACGATTTTTCGTATTTTGGTAAAATAACGTAATAAATATTTATAGTGTAAGATTTTTTTAATATCACGTTATATTCGTTTTATCGCATTATGAAAATTGGCGGTTTTCGTTTGGTATTCTGATGTTAACAATAAAACAATTTCCTGGTTTGTTCATTTCACTCGATTTGTATAAATGTTGGCCGTCGTTTAATAAGTTGTAATAAATATTGTCATAAGTTATATTAAAATAGTCCGCTTTCCATATTTCACGCATACCCTATGACCTTTTTTCTGATAATAGCTGTAAAGAGTATAGCGAAAATTAAATAAAGATTGAATGTGGCTCAAATTAGAATTCTCTGAAAAAAAAAATACTCCACCTGCTAACAGTTGATTAGTTTGCAATTCTTGCAATTCTCTACTGGATAATATTGATAGGAAAAAAATGACTGCAATGTTAATAAAAAATGGCAACCTGCAAGAATAATGCCTTACAATGGAGATAAAATATAATAACAATATTATTAACATAAATGTCAATATGAATATAAGTATAAATATATATTCAATATTTTTTATTACAACATTCTCGAATATTTCACAGATCTATGAAGGAGTCTCAGAAATATATTCTTCTAATCCGATCTTAATAACAAATATTGTTGATGAACTTAATTAATGAGAGATAGAATAATAAAAAAATACAGCTTCTGAGGAAAAAAAGTTCTTCCGAGAATCGAACCACGAACCATGCGGTCTCACGACTATTACTCTATCACTTGGACTATTCACTATTTCTAATAATGTGGTATTCAAATAATATATAAATCGTTTCACTGATTTTGTTTATTTTTTATCTTTTGATTTACGGCGATAGCTTTCTGCTGATCTCGTATTTAATCATATCTGAGATTATTTAAACGGACAAACAGGCTTCACTTTGGAAGTTTGTTAAATTTTACGCATTTGTTTTATGAGGTTACGAAAACAACAAGTATCAGCTATTAGTTCGTTATGCTTTTTGCGCATGATCAGTTGTATACGTCATACGCATGCCCGAGTCCCTATTTGCAGGGGCGCCGCTCGAGAGGAACTAACGGGCGGCGACATTTTTACGGACACGGCGGGAGGCCAAGCTTGCGCTCCTTCCCTATAGTCTCCCTGGAACTCATATTCGTTGTGTGCAATGCCATAGCGTGCTCGGACTTAGGGCGCTCATGGTGGCCGGAATTCGCACATTCTACCGGACAGTCAATCGTTGTCTTATAGAGCTTAGCAATGGAAAAGCCACGCAAAAGAAACGTTAGTTGTTGTGTAAAATCGTGCAAAAATATATTGAGATCCACGAGTAGAGAAATCAAATTTTATTCGTTCCCGGCAGCAAGTTATAAAGCCGCGCAAAAAAAACTGTGGATAGATTGGGTTAATAAAACGAAGTAAGTATATTTTTTGAGGTTATGTTGATTCGTCTTTTGAAAGAAATGCATGTCAGTAATTTTGTCACGCGAATGACAGTTGTCACCTAACCCCAAAACAGAATGAAAAGTAGCGAAAAACGTATTTTAAATGTTTGGTACTGTAACACAAATTTTTTATATTGCACTGCTGTGGTTCTACTTACCTTAAAAAAACTATTTTATTATAAATATTCAAATTATTGAACGTAAATAAATAATTTTAATGTTCATGCGTTTGCGTGTATAATATTTCGTCAGTAGAGAATTTTCATATTACACCGGCACGCGGCGCCACTTGGTTCTGCGCACACAGCGAATATCCAAGCCTGCAGCTTGAGAGGACCCTTAAGGCCTTAGGCCACTCTAAAGGCAAAAAAATGCATATTTTGTGATTTTTTTTAGCGAAACAATAAAATTATGGGAGCTCTAGTATTCCAGAAAACCCTTAGGAAAGGGTAGCTCCCATTGGATATCTCTCATCGCTCGTCGCAAATCGCGTGCAGTGTGCAACCAGCCTAACGCAAATGCGTGGCTATTGTTGTCTCTGTCGCACAGAACACCCCTCGATTGCAGCGACTCTAGCGTCGAGCTTCGGCAAAGGAACCATGTGAACTAACGGAGTTTTCCGACCTGTATGTAAGACTATAATATTAGGTGATAAGTAGCGCTACGTACAAGTCTGAGGTAGAGTTAAAAAATCCGGACTGGCGCGGATGCAGCGCGAGCCAATGTTTGTGGGTTTGCCGCGTGTAGTAGATACTTTCAGGCGATTCATCTTTACCGACTGTTATGTATGCAAGTGCGTTATAATTGTTGCAAGTTTCGTAAGTTTATTTCTTATGCGTTCGACATTACATATTTCCAGACCTCTCTATTCAACTCGTACTTTTTTGTCGAAGTTTTGTGCATTTTCAATTTCTTGCATAGTGCATAGTGCATATGCATAGTGAAATACGAAAAGTTTGAAAGAGTAAGGTTATGTTTTTTCGTACAACGCAATGTTGTATATAAGTTGATGTTCGCGTGTACGATACGTATATACGCATTTCGGAGAATAATCGAATTATCACTAACCAAAAAAGAAGCAAACGAAGCGTTTTTCTCTGTACTGTTTCGTTCAACTTAACCTAACGTTCGAGGCTAAAGCGGTGATATAAGCCAGGTCGTACGAGTGCGAGAGAGATAGCTGAAATTTTTGAACAGAGATTTTCCCGAGATAGATAATACATAGGGCAAGAGAAAATCGTCAAAGCTTCGTTTTTTTATAAAAAAAAAAACGCACAACTATCTATGAGAAACCGATCGAAAATTCGTGAGGTTATGTTGACCCTGTACATGCCCTTAATCCTTCCATTTCCAGCATCGAAGTTTCACGCAATTTCAAAATTGTTCCTTCCGGCATGTGCTCAAAGAACGGTGTGTTGCAGGCCGAGTTGCGGATCGTTTCACCTTGAGTGCGTAAAATCACAAACCTCGATGTCCGAGAAGACGCGAGGCGTTATGCGAGTCCTCTTAAACAGCATTCTGTCCGGTTTCAAGCCAAGACCTAAACCAAAACTAATAGGAGAAGACTACTTTGGGACAAAGTTCTACGAGGAGCCGAAGGAGCCAGGCCGAAAGACCCAAGGCCGCTTCTTCGAGCCACTGGACAAGGAAAACTTTGAACAGGAATTGCCAGCGGAGTGGGAAGCATGGCTGAGATATCGACGCCAAGAACCGCCGACCAAAGAAGAGATCGAAGTCAATTCTCGTATGATCTTGACGAAGCGCGAAAACGCGGCTAATTTAAAAATCGAATACGCCGTTAACAAGGAGGAGAAAGCACTAGAGGTCAAAGATAGCAGCCAACACTCCAATACGGCGTTCCCTACCTACGAGGAGTACACCACATCGCCAACCAAGATATGGGAACCAAAGAAATGATCGTAGTGGACGATATTGAAGTTCGCATCGTTGGATTGCAACGGAAATGTATTCTTTTTTATTAAAACTTTTTTTTTGCTTCTGAAAATCACGCAAAAGTGTTTACGTGTTCCTAGAGATTTAGGACCTTAAGGGGGAAAAACCCTTTAGGCGCCCGAAAATGAGTATTTTTTAAGGAGGTACAACTACTTTCTCGGGGTCAACAAAGAGACTAAATTTATGTTACCCCACGGGTGTTCTGATTTAAGTTAATTTATGTTGAATATTCGTATTGTCGATCCCAAAGTGCCAAATTTGTGGTGAATATTTTATTTATTGCATATTTACTAATAAAAACAGAAAAATTATATCCTCAACGACTCTGGAGTCTTCACGACGATTTCCAAGCAGTAGCGAGATTCTGAAACTCGGTAGCGACCGTTGTCGTTATCGTTAGCTAGCGACAGCCAATAAGAGGCTCCCTTTCTTCTGATCCTGCATGCGATTGGCTGTCGCTAGCCAGCGATAACGAAAACTGTCGCTATCGAGTTACAGAATCTTGATACAGAGCTAGATTATGCTCGCCAAACGAATCAGCCGTTGCGCCCGACGTTGGCAAGTCTATATGAACTATTTCGTCATTACGATAATATTCAACCGGAAGTTGAACCGTTTTATAACGTAGTGCTTGAACTACACGGTGAAGTTCGAATTTTCGATTTTTTACAATTATGTCTAATTTATCAAATTTCAGTTTTCCGACGACATTAGTTGGATAAGTGAGCAGCAAAACCGTGATCACCGCACTTCCGGTCGAGCATCTCCATAAGACGACGTGCTTCACTAGCTCAAAGTGCTCGATTTTGCAATTTTATTACAAAAAAACTGAACGGTCAATATAGCTCAAATTTTTCCAAAGGGTGCATAACGTATTCGTCAACATCATATAAAAAATTCAGGCCCGAAAGTTGGATTCGTCCCCATGATCGTATCTCCTTAAAGGTAATAAAATAATCGCATCATTTGAAAATTTTGACATTGTTACAATTTCAAAGTGTTAATTTTTTTTTAAACCGAACAAATTGGCGGCCTTGGTACTCCTTTAGGCGACTTTTGCGTGATATCGAAAAGTGCTATATTTGTCTGATTTTTTCTATTGATCTGAAACAGTGATCGAAAATATTTTTCGATTATTGACATGTTTAGGGGAAGGATATACCCATAAAAATATCAAAAAAGTATCCAATTAAAAATTATGTAGGCTTTTTAATGAAAATTTCATATCTTTGACCATTTTCTCGACAATTTTTTCCCCAAAAAAGTAATTTCTTTACGCGATAACCTTGAAACTTTGGGTATATCCTTCCGATAATGTTATAATGAAAAACCTCCCAAAATTTCAGCCGGATCGATCAATAACTTTTTGAGCTATAACATGAGCACTTTTTGAAAATGCATTTTCGAGATAATCGCGTTTCAAGTTTCCCTAGTTCACAGCATGCGGTCTCAGCGCGCTCTCGACCATGTGCTATAACTTCATGAATATATCGTATTTCGATTTTTCAATATACTCTCAATATATACTTTCGAAACATGTAAAAAAAAATCGAATTTATGAACATTTTAAAGGGTTTTTCCCCCTTAATTTGCAAAAGTCTTTGGATATGCATTAAAATAACGAAATGAAAAATCAACGAAAAAAATCACTGTATTCCAACGACGCAAACTTCAACGTCATCGTAGTGGGAGTTTACGTGAATCCCGCGACTAGGACAATTTAAGAATGTCATAGAGTTGTAATTTATTGTATAGATACTGTAATATATACATTGATACGCACGGTGACGTCATGCGTGTCCTGTATCGGAGCGACCATTATCTTATCGAACTTGTTTCTATCCGAATGGAAAAATGTTCTGTTGCTCTTATGTAAAACAATTTATTTAGTCGCTTCTATGTAGTTAAACCTTTACTGATATCGTCATTTACTCGTCCTCCCTACAAAAAAAAAAGCATCCACATTAAACATTCCATTCGCCATGTACACAATTCAGAAGATCTGTAATCCGCACAAATCACTTTTCATAATTCTCACGATTCGCTTTTGAATTATCGAACGGATAAAGGAAAAGAAAAAGTTATCTTCATCCCGAACACATTTCGCGAATCGCAAACGCGCTTCGGTCGGATTTCGAAAAAGTCTCGCACCGATTATACTTTGACACGTGAACACGAAGAAAAATAAGAGTAAAAAAAAAAGAGGAAAAAAACGGCTAAAACGGATCGAAATGTCGATGCACGGTATTGTAGAATTATTTCATTGGATCGTACGCATCGGACGCAAGTATTCGGTATTGCCAAGCATCGAAAGTGTACCGCGACAACGCTTCTTTTCGATGCTCTATCGAAACAAGCGAGTTTTCTTATCCATTTTACATCGGACTGTTTGTTTTGTTTTTCTTTCTTTTTTTTTCCATAGTTTCGGAATTCTTCCATAGGAAAAATAATTTCAGTCACCTCACGCCCTATCCGACGGAATCTTTTTTTTTATCCCCTCCCCCACGTAATTTCAACCGGAAAAATCACTGTTGTCGAATAACGCCTGGTCGTAAAGTTCAGCCTTGACGAGACGACCGCCGAAGTACCGTCCGTTGAGCGAGTCTCTTGCTCTTTCGGCCTCTGAAAATGACAATTCGTCATAATTTACGGTGAAAGAAAGAAGACAAGCTTTAGCAAAAATGTTTTTTTTTTACCGGTCATTTGTGAGAATTCGACGAATATCTTTATGATAACTTCCGCATCCTCGTCGTCCTCCGACTGACGCTCGTTATAAATAATTACACGCTCGACCACACCGAATTTCGAGCACTCGTCCTGTATCTCCTCCTGCAGTGTCTCGTCTACGTCCTCCGGTGAGACCATGTTGCGCAATATTACGACCCTCGACTCAACTTTGCGCATCAATTTTTGCATCACCAAGTGACGAGCCCTGTGACCCTTTATCGATATATTTTCTTGCTGCTGCAACGTCTGCGTCTCGGTTTCCTCCAGCAATTTCTTCTGCAATTCTTCCTGCTGCTTTTGTTGTGCCGCTTGCTCGTGAGCTCGTTTTATGATGTCACTACCGAGACTCGTGGCCACGGGAATCTGCCGAAGAAACAAACATTGTGGAAATTTTGGCTTTTAGTGGAATCTCGGTTTTTTAAAGTATTTAAATATTTTTTTTGAAACGATCTGCTTCGAGGCAAGAAAATATTGCTTGACGAATAGCTGAAGCCAGTATTCTAATCTAGAAATTTGAAGAAAAAAAAATCGATTTTTTTTTTGTATTTTCTTAAAGTATAGACACTTAAGTACGACTAGTTCTTCAGGGTCAACAAAGAGAATAAATTTATGTTACCCCACGGATGATCTAATTTATGTTAACTTATGTTGAATATTCGTATTGTCGATCCCAAAGTGCCAAATTTCTGGTAAATATTTTATTTATTGCATATTTACTAATAAAAACTGAAAAATTAGATCCTCAACGACTCTGGAGTAGTCTCCATCCTATTCACAATATGACAGTTTCACCATCAAAACGGACTAAAAAAACGTTGCACCAAATCTATCGGAACCTTATTTAAATAGCCCCGAATTAGCTCAGCTGAATTAACATTATAGGTAAAATTTTGCATTTTATGACGACTCGCCTTCACGACGATTTTCAAGCAGTACCGAGATCGTGTAACTCGGTAGCGACCGTTTTCGTTATCGTTAGCTAGCGACAGCCAATAAGAGGCTCCCTTTCTTCTGTGATCGTGCACGTGATTAGCTGTCGCTAGCTAGCGATAGCTTCAAACACGCGCGCTGTTTAGCACTTACGCAACGTTGCCACACTTCGCCTCTACGTTTCCACGTTGGAGGAAAAACTGATCGTTTTCATTTACAACAATGTCAATAATTAATGAAGGGTGTAGACGGATCATTTAATTTTTGGGTGACATAGTTGTCATAATGTACTAAGTGGTTTGACAGTTTTTCATAATATTCTTAGCATTTTTTCACACTATTGCGTAAAATTGCCGATCAGCGATGCGTGTAAGACATCTCCCTGTATTAAAAAGTGTGTTTTTCAATTGTAAATATTATGGCAACGGTGTAGGCGAAGTATGGCAGCGTCGCACAAATGCTAAATGGCGCACGTGTTTGAATACCACTAATCGCCGTGGTGCGGCTATACTTTCAATGAAATGCATGTTTAAAAAGGAGTGATATATTTTATTTTCGACACTTGGCACTTATCGTTCAGCATTGATTCGGTTTAACAAAGATAGGTAAACTTTTTATTTTCCTTAATGGATTGCGTGAGTTGCTGCGCTCGCTGATGCTCGCGGTAACAGAATAAGTGTCGCAAACCGTAAAAAAAAAAAACGAACTCGCAAACAAGCAGTGTGCTGGAGGCAATTTTTTCAAATTAAAAAAAAAATAAACAATTGAAATATCCGCATTGATATAACATTTAAAAGTTAGTTATTAATACGCACGTATGTATTAATTATTTTTACACACGAGTTATTAATACGCACGTGTAAAAATAATAATCTTAAGGGGGTATCCCTCTCTGGAAACTTCAAAAAATCGTTTTTTTGCATATCGTTATAGTGTGAACTTTCAAGAATATTTCAAGCCCAGCTGAACCCAGAAATTCTGAAAATTGACGAAGTTACACCTATTTTAGTGGATGATTCGCGTGTAACGAAAGCGGACATCAAAGCACAAGAACACTCAAAAGAGGCTCGAACTGCCCGGAGATTGCATAGATTAGGTGTGCAATACGATCTCGATGATAACGAAGGACACTTATATGGTGCCAGAATCGCTGACTAGCGGTAAGACGACAATATTTCACAAGATCGTATAAAATATGTACCAAAACTTTGAACGGGATTATCTCGAAATCATTATTCTGACCCTTCATATTGGGCTTCTAGAGAGGGATACCCCTTAAATGCATGACTTGAAATTTATTACAGTAATCGTGTCGTCTTTGAACGAATTATTGGTTTGTTGAAGTTGGCGCCTTGCTCAATACGAATATAATTCACTCCCCTGATTCTCCCTAAAGATAAGCTCTTTCGGAACTCCTTAAGTACGTGTATTAATATATTTTTGGAAATGATATGTCAAGTACAAAAAAATATTGCTCGATCAATAGCTTAAGGAATTATAACTTCTTCGAATTTCAATAAATACCGACCACTGGTGCGCCCATGACCGTTGGAACGACGACTGCGGGTGGAGGAATCACGATCGGTTGTCCGGGTAGCTGCTGCATCAGCGCCGGCGGTCTCGTCAGAGTTTGAGGTATAACGATGCCGGGCGGAGCAATCACCGGGGCAACAGTCGCCATAGTCGGAGGTGAGAGCATCACCGATGGTGTCGTAGGGCGCACGATCCCCGGTAGCGCTAATAATGTAGCAAAAAAAAACATTCTTCGTTGTAGCAAACATTTGTGTGTACAATTTCTGTATTATTTCGCGATTTGCAGAATAATTGTCTATTCCCAGCTCGATGGTTCGGAAATTATTATTTGTAAGCGTTAATTGTGTGCAGACTTATCCCATAAAATGAGATAAAAAGGTGGCTGAAATTTTAGGAATCGTTGATTATGCTATTATTACGTGTGCTAAACACCAGATTATCTGTGAAAAATAAAGTAGAAGTAATCGCAAATGGGAGAAAATCCGTCTGAAATAAGAAACATCCAAAATGGGAATCCGTCGAAATGGGGCAGAGAACTTAAAAGGGTTATGAGGAGGGAGGTAGGCGAAGGCAGGATACTGGGTATGATAAGGTACATTGAAAAGATAATAGAAGAAGCAATTGAACAAGCGAGATACAACAATGTCCAAAAGGACTGCGGGCGAAAATCGCCAAATCGAGTTTATGCGAAATGTACAAACATTTGAAGGGGGAAATAGGACGGGAAAAATATTGGGACGAGGAAGACGTGAGTGGGGGATCTAAAGGAAGAGTGGAAGTATCAGATGCGGAAATCTGAGAAAAACAGGAAACAAAGGGAAGAAGGGAGTGCGGAATCTGTGGAGTTAAGAAGGAAATCATGGAGCATATATGGACTTGCAGGGAAGCAAGGACAGAAATAAGAAAGGAATGGGTAAAGGCGGTAGACAAATGGAGAGGAGGAAGAACGGGAGCAGGCTTAAGACGGTGGTTGATACGAATATTGAAATGCAAGATATAAATAAGTGGGTGTTTACGCGAAGGCCTTTGGAAATTATAAGGCCGGAGCCTGAATTAGAAGGTCCGAAAAATCGTTTTTTTTTTTAAATTGCTTAAATCGATAAACTATCCAAGAATATATTTACAAAGTTACAGAGGCCAATTGGAAATATTTTCGAAGATACAAGGCCAGTTTTCATTTTCACGATTTTTCCAAATTGGCGGGCGGTGTAGCAAAAAACTAAACGACCTATTGAATCAAACCAAAGTTTATTTTAGTATGAAAATGTCTTCTAAGTGAACGTAAAAAGTCGTTAAAAAAGTATTTTTAAATAATTTTAAAAACACGTTAAGGTGTTTTTTTTTAACACATTTTTTTTCAAATTTGAGAAAAGTTATAACTTTCCGATTTTTTCAGCTTTTCCCTTAGTTCACCCAGAAGAAAAATATATGACAACTGAAAATTTTATTATTTTTTTGTTTCAGTCAAGAATTAGGAGCTGTATCTTTCCCGCCGATTGGGGACTGCAGTGGCAAGACGCACATGGAATAGGCTGATAAATCTGCAGTAATTTTTGTTTCATGTTGAACATTTTTTTTTATACATTTCAACTATACATGAAAAGATGTTTACTGGGCTCATTTGTTTTTTTCCCTTCTAAAAAATTCCCGAAAAACCGCTTTTTACCTTCTAATTCAGACTCCGGTCTTAAGGTATTCCTTTCACAAATCCGAATATTTAACAGTTAACTAATTTTCGTCTACAATTAAATAAAAATACATCTCAGTATACTGGTCACATTTCAAGCCAAGTTATCGAACTTTCAACAACAAAAAAAAACACGGCTTTAACAAACGTTTAATTTATGCACTTTATGGAAATGAGATGCTGGTCACATTTTTTAATATTCAATACTTAAATACTAAACTTAATACTTATATACTAACTCTAGATATCTGATATAACCTGCGCTAAGCATATCAAAAATTCGGAAGATTCCGTAACGATAATAAAAAAAGGGATTCACCGATTGTTTAAAGAAAATATTAATGATAAAATCTAGAAAAAATGTGACTAGCGGAAGAACTTTCAGAACAGCGACTTTTCAACGAAAATATAAAAATGTCTGAATCTACAAAATGTATGCGAAATATTTAATTTAAGTTCGTCGTTTGGCACAATAATTGATTATAACGTATTTTTATTAAACGCGACTGTAATCGACTAATGATTCAGAAGGGCCTTGTTTATACGCCCAAAAAATACGGACCTCTGCGAAAAGAATACCTTAAAAAGACAATGGAATAAGACAAAAAAATCCGGGGAGCAAGGTAGAGGGAATAAAGGAACGAAAAGCAATTGAATGCAATATAAAATAACGTAATACGCGCAATATAAAGTAACGTAAGAAAAGATAATAGAGATAAGTACTCGTATTAAGGATGAATATGTAAAAAGCGGTGTGTTGATGAATCGTGCAATCCAATTTTTCTTAATGTCGTCGAAGATACCTTAATATTGAATAAAATGGTTAATAATGATTTAATACGGAATGCAAACGAGAAAAAGTCATTGAACAAAAGTCAACACTTCAAAGAACTTTTATAGAGCTTGAAACTTCCCAAGCGTAAAAAAAGTTGCAATATTTTTTACAAATTTCATTTCCAAATTTCATTCGTCCAACAATACTAGAAAGCGGTGTTCATGCGTAACCGTTTCATATTATTTTTAACGTAACTTTATGCCCTGTACATCATTAACCGTAACGTCTTGCAATTAACGTTCGTGCAATGTTACCTTTTAGGGTAACCGGATTCAGAAGAGGCGGGGTGTTGGCTCCAAGCTTGGAGAGGCCCAGTGCGACGGCATTGCTCGCCACAGCATCCATAGCTTGAATCTTCGCTGTAGCAGCTGCGGCAGCCACAGCTGCCGCCGTTGGCATCATGCTCGTCGCACTCGGTGGTCCCATTAGAGCATTTGGTGGTGTTATGGCTCTGCCGACTCTGAGATGTTGACCACCGAGATCAAAGAGGTTCATCGAGGCGATAGCCTCGAGCGCCGATTGCATCGTCTCATACTCGATGAAACCATAACCTTTGTGCCTGTGTGGCGAGCTACCCTGCGCCAATTTACAATACGTTATCGGTCCGAACGCCTCGAATACCGATTTAATATCTTCCTCTGTCAAATCTGGATGTATCGAGGCAACATAAATACGATTATAATGTTTGCTCTCCTCCGTTATTTCGTCAATGACCGATTGGGCCTGCGGCATGTTCGATGGCCTTCCAACTACCTGTTGATCAAACAAACACATGTCTTTATAGCCTTCGTTTCTAGCTATCATCCAGATGAAAATTTGACTTGTTACGTATTATCAATCAATTGAGGAATTAATAAATAATTACGAATGCCATAAGACAATGATAAATGACTGTTAAAACATTTATTACGTATTCTTGCCCGCGTGATTGTAATCACCGTTTCAAAAATTTTGTATATCCAATTTTTTAATTATATTTTTCATCTAGTTCATAATTATTGCTCGCTTTTCAAAAATTATTCTTATATATTTTCTTTGTTTAAATTAATTTTCTTCTATAGTTTGATATTTTCGTCTGTATTAATACAATTATTATTTTATTTACGCTTTTCATTTGAATTTTGGTTTTCTACGATTCCCTTTTTCGTTTACATACACTTTCCCACATAATGTGAATATAGTTTTTTGTATTTTCATTTAATCGACAGAGCGCTAATTTTTTCATTTCCTTATATTAACAATAATAGAAGTTAATAAAAACAAAAAAAGCGAGCAATAATTACAAACTAGATGAAGAATATAAGAAAAAAAATTGGATATATAAAATTTTTGAAATGGTGATTACAATCACGCGGGCAAGAATTCTAAACGCAATATAAAAAAGTTGGATTTGAATTAAAGTAAATAAATAAAAATAACGTTTACAAGCGTTTCGATTTAAAAAAAAAATAGCGGTAGCAGGACGGACTCGAACCCAAAACCAGCAGCGTACTAGTCGAAGACCTTAGCCGCTAGGCTATCGCGCCGCTTAAAAAATTCTTGTTATTTTCGAGGTTCAAAAATTGTAGCACAGATTTTGTTTGCTCGATTTCGCGAAAACGAGGGCCCACCAGGGTGAACGGTAGCAGGGGGTGACACTTGGGACCGAACCCTACACTACCCTGAAAGGACGTCCCGAAATCGATTGCGTGCCTGGCAAGGTCCCCTTGTAAATCTAGTATTTAATAAAAATAAATCGTTATCCTTTACAGCGTTCATCTACACTACACGTCCATTTACTGGTGGTCGCGTGTCCATTTACTGGTAATTTCGTCCATTCACTCGCGATTAGTCATTTCGCTACTTGTTTATCAATTTCTCCAATATTATTTGTTGCAATAACTTCGAATATTTTTTCTACTATCCGAATATCTTTTGTTAGCTATAACAATTAAAAAACTTGTTTCGATGATATTTTCATTGTGCAGTCCATCTGAATCCAACAGTATCGTTATTTGTCTATTCACTGGTCGGATTATTCTACTTTTTTCGGAAAACATTTGAATTTATACCGATCACCGAGTTTGTGATGTTATGAAACATATTTCCAGAAGACAAAAAAAAACTCGTAAACCTGTGAAAGACTATCGAAAACAATTAGACAAATTGTGTAAATAAAAATGAAATAAAGGGATATTCAATATAAAGGTACACGCTCTACTACCTTGATGTTTCGTCCACCAATCATGACACCATTCATCTGTTCGACCGCCAGTTGCGCCGCCTCCGGTATCTCGTACTCGACGAATGCAAATCCTTTGTGCTTTTGGGTCACCGGATCCCACGACATGTTGATCGGTTTTATCGGTCCAAACGGTAAGAAAGCTTGCCTTATCGTGTCTTCCTTGAGCTCGAAGCTTATGCTCCCTACGTATACCCTGTGTCGACAATTCGACAATCATTTACAAGTGGCGCTCATTGCAAAAATTCGTTTTAGATTTTCTTTGCAGTTATTCCAATTTTGTAATAGTCTAAGAGGTAATATCAAGAAGGAGGAGACCATTATTGAATTATAGAGAGCTCTGCTGTCGCAGTACGTGGAAAAATCCGAAGTAGTTCACTGTAACAAGCGTATTCGTGGTCTATTTTCAACGAATTGAATTTCAAATACAAACAATATTGCACACAAGTTTTACCTAGTATGCAATATTGCTTATACCTTACTTACTTTACAAAAAAATTAAACTGATAAAATGTTATGTTCAGATGGCCTAAGGGAGTGCGTAATAGTTGCAAGTTCTTGATGTATTAACGGACTAACCTGCACATCAAGGCGAGGGCCTGTTGTCTCTGCACCTGATTTCGCTGACTGGCCATTTGCTACAACACAAAGAAATAACGAATCCATCATCTATGGTTCAATTGCCGTCAAAATTAATCAACAGTAAGTTAGCTCAAAATTCCCGACAGATTATATCATGCGTTGAAGAATCCTCCTCGCATTACTCAAAGTGGATGTTAAATTATTTCCATTGTTCAACACATTAAGTTATTCATTGCAAAATAGTTTTCAAAAATAATAAATGTCACTAATTTGTAAATTCGTAGAATTATAAGCCGATGAAATGAGTTTTAAAATATAAAAGTCAGACATTTATCGGGAATACCAATTTTATCCTGTCGGGTAAATGTTTTTTTTTTTCATAATTATCTACCGCTATTTACTACTTCGTGTTTCATCTACACCATTATATCGAATAAAATGATGATTTACGCATCTTTCGTGCGTAATAATTGTAGTAGAAGTTTGTTTATATTTGTTTTTTGGGTACAATCGTAAATCGCAGTATCGAAAAGAGGTGAATCTTACGGTACCCCAGCAAGGATAAAATTGCAAAATTACCTGCTGCTGATGTGCCAACGTTTGCTTCATCAGGACCATCTTAATGCTTTGCTCCAGCGCATATTTCTTCGCCCTGCCGACAGTCTCCTGTTGCTCGGATGAAATTTTTGGCAGACCAGCACCGGGCAAAGTGTGATACTTTGCGCCTGGTCCTACGAACAAACGAAATAATCGTACCAAAATTATATCTGCAATACAGTCTGTTCGACAAAAACGTGTACGGCTACATTTTTCCCGGAAACCGTTATAGAGTAAATTCGAACGCGAGTAGCTAGCGGGACCCATCCACCGAGATGCTTTGTATAGAAAGCGTCAATTGTCGTCCGACCGTGGTTACAAACGAACCGCTATTGTCCGAAAAACATGTTGAAAAAATACTTGGGCGAAAGAAAGTTTGGACCGCGATTGAGACAACGTGATTTTTCCGGACGAAGCTTCTTTTTGGGCATGTTCTCCTATTAATCATACTTGGTCGACCCACACCAATAGACACCAAAGATCTGGAACGTCAAGCAATTATTTCGACAGATTCGACTAATATGGAGGTCTTTGGCACCAGTTTATGTCATGAAATAAGTGGAAAATATGACACGGAGATGCCAGGCTATTCAGGGTGTCTAATTTTGACCAGAACTGAAATTTCATGACAATCAAGGATTATTAAGGCAAGGAATAGGAACTTTTTCATGACTTTTAGTATGATTTTCTGGTATAAAACTATAATTTATAATTCTTTAGGGCAACTAATTTTCTCAATTTCTATATTTATATTCTGCTCTTTGAAACAAGTGTATATTGTATGCCAATAAAAAGTATACGAAATAAACAAAGCCACAAAACTGTACAATTCCATGTGTAGTAAAAAATGTGAGACAAAAATCATTTCAAGTTTACTATAAAGAAATATATTTTGGGAACATCTGGAAAAATATTACATACATTTAGGAACTTTGAGTAATATCATTTAGTCGCTTTACACGAATTAAAAAAAAAACTAATCAGTTGAGATAACGAGTCATTTTTTTTTCTAATACCATAGATTGTCGCAAACCCGCGAAAATGTAAAATTATTTTGGATAAATTAATACAAAAACCAGCCATAATAATGAGCGCTACAGAGATCTTTAAAAAATCAGGTAGACTGGTAATTTTTCATGACATTTCATGACTTTTTCAGGGTCGAGTGTAATTTCAGGATATTTAAGACTTTTCATGACTTTTCAGGTCGGTAGACACCCTGTCATGTAGTATGTGTATTTTCTTTCGACGCTTTTTCCCGAATAGTTTTTGAGTTTTACCGTACCCACTCTTGTTGAACAGACTGTACATATGAGTGAACGGGTGCTATATGAATAAACTCAGATCTTATAGCTAAATGCTCACGATATCGGGAACAACGTTAACACGTGTTAGCGTGTTTTGTCTCAACGGATCAACAATAAATTGCACGTCATCCAATGTAACACCGAAACACTGGATGATATTTGCTTATTACGAATAATCGAAAGGCTATATTAATACGTATCTACCGACAATAGTGGATACGCGATTGGTGTGCGACTTCAGCGATCTCCCATGACAAGCAGCGTTGGTCTGTGTCAATACTTGAATGGATGACCGCTTAGCCGCGCACTGACTTGTGCACCAGCTAATGAGACCTAGGCCTACATTTCCTACGAACGGACATTGAAGAAAACAAAAATCTACAGATATTACACAAAGTGCAACTATTTCATGCCATTGAAAATGTAATCAGACCTTTTGGGTGATAAGAAAAAGGCACATGCAAATAGTATGAGTTGCTCTCTCTCTCTCTCTCCCCCGTGCCTTAAGGTCCCGACCAAGGCATAAATACATTATCAATCAATCAATCTATCTCTCCCAACTCTCAATTTCTCAAACTCTCCAACTCTCTCTCTCGAACTGTAAATATAATTATCATCCTGATAACCTTGTAATGTGCACATCAAAATTAAAATTTACAATTTGCAACCACAAATGACTCTACATGTAATGCAGCATTTTTCAACCAATCATAGGCATTCAGCATGTCCCCTCCCCCCCCTCCGCTCCGCTACAACACAGCGGCAGTGGAGTGAGGGTAACGTTATTTTCGTGTGACATCTCGCTAAAACAGAATCCCTATTTACATCTTTAAAAGCATTGTCAATACTAAAAAAAATGTAATACATACCAGCAACGACCTGCCCCGTCTGATTAAGATCATAAATCGGTCCTGGTAAGAAGTCCTGCGCCTTGCCTATGAAAAAATCATGTATTAGACGGTTGCACTCTGTAATATCGTCCGTTTAATCAATATCTCAACCATCTCGCTACAAAACTCACGTTCCACGAATTTTCATAATTCGCGCGAACACACTCGCGATAGTCGAAGTACAATTTCAACAAGAATAACGATTTCATAATAAAAATTAAAAAAAAAAAAAACTTCGCAGTACTTCGGGATAGCGTGGATTAAATCTTTGGTGGCTTTCTTTTCTTTCTTTTCAAATTTTTCAATGAGCGAAAAACTTGTACCCAAGGGGCCGGGGAGGGGGGGGGAGCAAGTGTCGTTTCTGAAGAAAGCACGACAAGACTATCGTACGTGCGAACGTTAAAAAGATTTTTTGTTTCTTCAGAAATGGGACGTAAAAAGTAACGATGCCGGCGGAGCAGCTTCCCAAAGTTGGATCTCCCGAGAAACTGTAATCTCAAAGAAATTAAAATAGTCGAGGCAGATATGCCGACATTACAAACAATAAAATCATTTTTTTTTTCTTTCGTCTTCATCTCGTGTCTCGTGTCGATGTAAATGCTTATATGGATATGGAGAAAAAACGAAGCGACGGTAAGGTCTATTTATCGACAAGGGAATCACGGAAAAAATGTCCAGAGCGCTTGATATTAAACGGATAAAGCGGTCGAAGACTTTTTAATTTGGTTCTCGGAGTGAATTGGTGGCATTGAAATCCAGTAGAAATAAAGTGCAGGCATATATATACATGCCCAAGAATATTGACGATAATATCCAATATATGAGTTTATCAAGGTATCCGTGTGTATTGTTGTTTGACGAAGAAAAAAAAAACTCCCCAAATGTTGCTACATTTTTTGAATCTCAGCTACGAAAATTTGATAGAAGCGTGATACTATGGAAAGATTGGCGCAATTTGGTTCTTGATTGGTCAAGATAGATCGAGTACTCTACTAGTCCCTGGAACAGAAATCAAAACACGTTGATTGAAACGTATTTTTTAAGATGCCTACTCTTTTTTAGTGTCATTGTTATTATCATGTTTTTTTTAAATTAATTTCCGGGCTAACGAAAAAGGACCATACGATTTCATTCTTTCTCTTAATTTCTTTGTTTTTTTTTTTTCGTTCTATCGACTCGTTTAGCCGTGTTCGGGGCTGAGCAATGAAGGTCGCGCGCACAAAATGTCCGAGAGCCTGAGGGCGAGACGCAGAAATCTGGAAGCACAAAGCAAAAGGAGAACACGCTAAGTGCATTTTTTTCTGCGCCAATCACGCTGTTCTTTTGCCTTCGACAACCTAACAACTTTTACCGATAACTGTTTAGCGGCCCTCGTGGATTTTTTTTTTTATAATTCTAACGGAAAAACAATTTAAAAAAAAAACCGGAAAAAGATAAGAAAAAAAGAACCAAAGCAATGGCGCACACCTGATTGCGATATTGATCATAACGCGATACCAATCTAACAGATCTTCGAATTTTCGTTGACGAAGTTCCCGCATATTTGAACAACTGATTGAATATATATGTCGCCACTGCCTCATCTCATTATGAGCCTCGTGATATCGAACAAGAACTGTGATGCATTTTCTTCTTTTTTTTTTAGACAAAATTTTTTTGTTTACAATGTAAACAGAAAAATGTGAAGTGTGCTATCGCGGATGAAATACTAAAAATTTGGGAACACGAAAGGTAATTAGGAAATATTATGAATTGGTAGAATTGATAGACGGTAGGAGTGTGTAAAATTGTTTCCTTCTTAACGAAATGTTTTCTTCGTAACCCTGACGTCTTGAAGTCCGCAAAATGCTTCTGAAATTATATTTTTTAGCTGTTTGCTATTCGAAAGACAGAATAAATATAAATGCATTTAAAACTTTCATCGTAACTAATCGACTCGAGGCAATGAAAAAAATGAATTTTGAAGATACTGAGACTATGGATTACGGATAATAACTGCAAATCATTAATAAACTGTTAAGGTATTCCTTTCACGAATTCGACTATTTAATAATTAACTGATTTTCGTCTACAATTAAGTAAAAACACATGCCAGTATACTGGTAACATTTCGAGCCAAGTTACCGATCTTTTAACAAAAAAAATTACGACTTTAAAAATCGTCTAATTTTTGCAGCCCTTTTATGGAGATGACATGCTGCCCACATTTCTATCTAAAAATGAATATATTAAATAACTCTAGATCCGTGATATAAACTGCTTTGAGCATGTAAAAATTCTGAAGATTCCGTAACGCCAATAAAAACAGGGGGTCACCGAACGTTTGATGAAAATATTAATGATAAAAGTAAGAAAAATGTGAATAACAGAAAAATTTTCGTAACCGCGACTTTTCAGAGAACGCGTGAAAATCTCTAAATCTACAAAATTTAAGCGAAATTTTTCATTCCGGTTCATCGTTGGGTATAATAATTGATTGTAACTTACTTTTCATTAAGCGCCATTGTAATCTACTGATTCAAAAGGGCCCTGCTTATGTACCCACAAAAAAACGGCCCTTCGCGAAAGGAATACCTTAAGAGAGTTCATTCACTCAACGTTAACAATTATTTCCTGAGACAATTTTTATAGAACCAGCCTTTGTAATGTAATATAATATACTTCGTATATTCTTTTATTTACGAATTGTGGAGTAATTGAAAAACTCTGGGGAGTTTCGCAAACGTTGTCCCCTCTTGGTAGCTGTGCAAAAAATCGCGATTTTCTCTCGATGGTAGTAATTGTGCTCTGTAAACGCCGCATATTAATGGAGACCATATATGAAACAATTTGTTGGTTTCGTGTGTACAAATTTCGCGGGTATTAATGAAAGATCGACAGAGATAGAAAGAAAAAAAAAACACATGGCGTGTCCGAGATACGATTTGTGTGACAACACTTCTAAAATCGCATAAAAAGTAGAATTCGTGATTACAAAGATACCGTGTGCAAGATAATTAGAAATTGGTGTAAACGAGATATGTTAGGTCTATTGTAGGATTTCGAATTTACGTTTGGGTTGAGCTCTACTTTTGTGGTACCACGTGGTAACAGGCTACCAAAATTGTTAAGGAGGTGCGACTAGTTCTTCAGGGTCAACAGAGAGACGAAATTTATGTTACCCCACGGGTGTTCTGATTTATGTTGACTTATGTTGAATATTCGTATTGTCGATCCGAAAGTGCCAAATTTGTGGCAAATATTTTATTTATTGCATATTTACTAATAAAAACTGAAAAATTAGATCTTTAACGACTCTGGAGTAGTCTCCGTCATATTCACAATCACAGTTTCGCCATAAAAACGGACTAAAAAAAACGTTGCACAAAATCTATCGGAATCTTATTTAAATAGCCCCGAATTACCTCAGCGGAATTAATATTATAGGTAAAATTTTGCGTTTTGTGGCGACTCGTTTTCACGACGATTTCCAAGCAGTACCGAGATTCTGTAACTCGGTAGCGACCGTTTTCGTTATCGTTAGCTAGCGAGAGCCAATAAGAGGCTCCATTTCTCCTATGATGGTGCATGCGATTGGCTGTCGCTAGCTAGCGACAATGAAAACTGTCACTACCGAGTTACAGAATCTCGCTACAGAGCTAGGTTATGCTCGCCAAACGAGTCAGCTGTTACGCCCGAAGTTGGCAAGCCTATGGGTGCTATTTCGTCATGATAATATTCAACCGGAAGTTGGAACCGTTTTATAATGTGGTGCTTGAACTACACGGCGAAGTTCGAATTTTCGTTTTTTTACAATATGTATTATGTCTAATTTATAAAATTTCATTTTTCCAACGACCTTAGTTGGATACGTGAGCAGCAAAACCGTGATCACCGCACTTTCGGTCGACCGTCTCCATGAAACGACGTCACTAGCTGAAAGTGCTCGATTTTGCAATTTTATTACGAGCAAACTGAACGTTCAATATAGCTCAAATTTTTCCAAACGGTGCATAATGTATTCATCAACATCATATAAAAATTTCAGGCCCGAAAGTTGGATTTTTCTTAATGATCGTACCTCCTTAAGTGCAATTATTGGAATCCGTGAGATGCTTAAGCGAATTTGTTTCAATAGTTTTGACCGTGAGAAAAAGTCGCCACGATCGAGGAGAGAGAAAGAAGATGTGTGAATAAATTTGTGCGCACTGTTCTGTAGGGATGTCTCCGTGTGGACGTCTTAGCTAGTGGTGAAGCAAAACTATCATATTCGTTTCTCTTACAGTCTCTCAAGTTTTATTGACTGAATCTTTAACTAATTTCTCATCGGTTGAAAAGCGCGCTGCGATGAGTGAATTGAAGAAAAAGAAGAAAAAAAAAACAATAAGAAAACGAGACTCATAATGAGAAAAAGAGACGATTATAAACTATCCTAAATGCTGACCTATCTAGGAAGAAAAAAAAAGCGTGGAACGAGCATCGAGTATCGGCGCTGTATGCACGACAATACACGCCCATTACGGCGAATCGAGTTTCATTTTTGTTCTAAAACTCGGTATTTTGTTTCTTTTTCAACGAATGTAGCGTTCTCTTTGATTGTTTGGCGCACGCTCATGATCACAGCTCAGTCGAAGGCCACAGATTCTGTATTGTCTCTCCGCTGTAACATCTCAGAACAGAAGGACAACCATACATTAGTTTTGTTAAGGGCTATCTTGAAACCCGATTTCGCCTAACAGAAAGAAAGAGAATGAGAAATACAGAGTAAATGAAAGAAAAAAAAGGAAATAATTTATAGGCCGGCCGTTCCACAACGTATCTCGTTTAGTTTTTTTTTTCGTACGGTCGGCTCTTGACACAATATCTAGTTCCTAAGCTGCTCGACCACATGAAAAAATACAACTCCCCTTTTTTCCTTAGCGTTCAAAGTTCGCGTATAATTATTGTTACAAATATATAAATATATGCGCATACATATATGTATAAGAGGTATGGCTGACTAACTCGGTAAACGTTCTACCTTTGATCCTGTGTGACTCAATCCACCATGTTGTCTTTCAAGTTTCTAATCTCTTCAATATGAAATATTCGACACTGCGAAAACTTAGAAAAATACTAGAAAAATCATGTATCTGAGGTTAATTATCTTCCCACTATTTATTAAGTCGATGGAAATTTAGTTTTCCGCGTTCCAAATCGACTTACATTTTTTTTAAATCCGATACTAGAGTTTCCAGAGATTTTTCATGGTTTCAAGTAAACATTTGGATGTTAAAAGTAAATGTTTTGGTTTTTAGAAACAATTGAAATTTTGGCTATTGAAATAAAATTACAAGTCCTCGTTTGAACAGGTCCAAATCATTTTGAATTAAATCTGAAAGAGTCGAGTTCAAACATTTCCTGAGTTTGTCCGGAAAACCTCATATACAAATGGAGCATTCTACAACAATTCGATGAAATATGTGGCTCTTAGGTTTTTAAATCTCTGGCCTGATTTTTTTTGTCTTTCAAATTTTGAATTGTCTGTTCACTGTTCCGTTTTCATTTTCATCTCGAATATTCTCCATTATATCAATTTTAATATTCACGCATTCCGGTACATTTTTTTCATCGCCATTAACTTAAACACTTGCAATAAATTGTAAAAAATGTACGTGATTGTATTGTTCAGACAATAAATTGCAGCTATGAATCTCAGAATAATGAAATTTTACATTTAAGGCAGTATTGTTGTCTAGAGCACTGTTTTGGAGGAGATTTTCAGGATGGAATAACTGTTGAACTGTTTCAGTTTCAAAAAAAGTTATTATCGTGTACTTTTGTACGTTTGATTACAACAGTGCGCCGGACACGCCGCAATTGGTGACCAGTGTTGCGGATTCTGTATGAATGTGAAGAAAAAAAAACCAAACATATTCTTAATCTGTATAAGTGTTGTGATGTTTGGTACCAGATTTAAAAACAAAATATTTTTTTGCCAAATCGCTGCATTGATGATCAATTTTTTCTATTTTTCTGACCATTCTACGAGTTATATATACAAAGAAACATATATTTCGACTCAATTCTGCTACCAAGGTTGAAAAACAGTCTACTAAAAGTGTGAGCCAAATTTGAGCTCAATCGACCAATTGGCTATCGAAATGTTGTGGTTGTCGATTTAATAAACATAGTTTCGAGAGAAATGCATTTAAGGGATCATCACAGTGTGAAATGTTCAAAAAATCGATTTTTTTTTGCATTGTCCGATAGTATAGACGGTTATAAACATGCTGTTCAATTTTTGGAGCGAAATTCGAATAATTTCGGTCGCTACAGCCTTTCTTAAAGAAAGTTACTCGAGCAGCGGCGTGAGACTTGGCGAAATTTTAAACGCGTTTTTCTCTAAATGTCGTTTTTCAAAACGGTGTACACTCTCAAAGGAAGAGTTTTTAAGCTACCCGTTTCAAATTTTGGTACGACATTCTTCACGCCATTCGTTATCTTGCTATGGAAGCTTTTTTATTTAATCTTTGTATTTTTTTCACGAAAAACTCTCAAAAAAATAGGCTAAATTCGATATATTTTTTTTCTAACCGCCGCCATTTTGTCAATTTTGATTTAAAAAAACCTCCATAGCAAGATAGCGGCTTTCATACTGAATAATAATCTTTTTACAAATTTTGTTTCAGATAATATTTACGGCCACAACTGTGTACACCGTGAGGACTTTTTTTTTTCGAAGATATTTTCAAGCGTAAAAAATAATGTAAAAAATATAAAAATAAACGTTTAAAAATGTATTATCCGTTCTTCATGAGTGCTTTAATTTGACATAAGAAAATCAGACTGATTAGCGTACCATCGAAAAAAAATCGCGAAAATCAGCTATCTTTCGGCCTGTTACACTGTGATGATTCCTTAAAGTTTTCTGCATCTGACCCATGCTCCCCGAGATCCTGATAATTTCTATAACTCGGCTAATTTTATAAGTACCACTAAACGGTTTCCACAGATGTATTCAGAAAGGTCTGGAGAACAATAGAATTTAAAAAGTTTTTTTTTTCAAATTTCTAGACAACAATACTGCCTTAATGGTAAAATTGCACTTTCGCAAAGTATTTTCTCATTCGTTGTTTGTACGAAGATTTGAACCCTTTGTTGTCATACAGGATCGAATTGACCTGACATTCGATGGTTGAAATTGTGTCCTTTGACAAATGTACGCCTTTATGTTTTTTTTTCCAAACATGTTGCCATTTAATTTTTCAAATAATAACGTCGTTTACGTAATTAGCAATTTCAACCGATAGGTTTAAAAATTGGCCTGGTCAATCTGACCCAGGCTGATAAATACGCAACTTTTGAGGCCCGTGACAACGAAGGGTTCAACCATAGCTGAATGAGACTGTTATTCCTTTTTAATTTTTTTTTCCATCCATCTTCATATAGACCAAAGTACACTAGTCTTTGTAAATTGACCATAGATGAGGAATATTTTTAAATAAACTTTTCCAATTAGGGACAAATACTTGAAGGTATACAGCTTCAATGATATCATTTGCATTAAAATATCCATACGACGGAAAGTAATTCAGATGAAATTTCTATTTATCGTAAATCTGCGAGAAGCTGTAATAAAAATCAGCTATGAGAATAGAAGACTCAAGCGCCAGACACTCAACAAATAGTCGTGGAATGTTCCATAAATATACAATATAACTATGATGCACTTGCTGACAATTGCCATTTTTTTTTTTGCGTTCTCTTCCATGTATGTCTCTCCGTAGACTCTCGAGAGTTTTACAGAACATAATTTATGCAGCTCTTTAAAAATGTACGAGCCTCCGGCTGTGTTAGCAATATACCTGTAACCCATGGTGCACTTCCCGGTGATTCCTTTCCATTGGGAACCGACGACGCCTATAAAAAAGATTTATTGTTGAATTTTTCGTATTATTATTGAAAGACACATTAAACATTATTATCCTGTTTCCCAACAAATAATTTCATATTGTCTACCGAATAATTCTCTTTCAATTGGACAATCGAGCGATTTTGTGTCATTTCATGACATACCGATATGAATTTTTAAACCTTCATATTGGGTATCATCAGTCAGTCTTAAGGAGCCTCCGTCAGGGTCGGGTTGCGCGGGCGCATAAGCAGAGCTCTTTCTTTTTTTTTTAGTAATACGCATGTTTGTCATACAATTGACAATAAACGTATCGATGGTAATTTAATACAAAACTTATTAGTTGTACAGTAGAACCTCAATGATCCAAACTAATTGGGACCGGACATCGTGCGGATAATCAAAAATTCGGATAATCGAAAATATATCTCAAATTTCCGGGAAAATCAATTCATATGATATAAATAGTATCGAAAATTCTCTTTATTAATCCAACGGCCCTAAATTCTTTACTTAATAGCAATTAACAATGAATAAAGTTTTAATTTTTATACCGCCACTACTTATGCAGTTAGATCACAATTGCGGCTTAAAATAATAATCAATTTTTGGCTGTCTCATCGTAATTTTCCGTTTTTTGGCTCCTAAGTCTCGAATTCGTTTCAAGAACAACAGCTGTGTGAGACTATTTTCTGGTTGGGTTTCAAACCATTCGAGGGCGCTTTTAAAAGCGCTGAATGCTTAGCTGTGAGACGGTTTATTATGCGCTTCCGAGTCAGATAAATCGCCATCATCATCATTGTTATTGTCATCCTCTTGGGCCCCTTGCACTAAAGATATTAATCTCATGGTCATCCAAAGTTTGAAAGCCAGGATCAAACTGCTGGAAGACGCTCCTGGAATACGCTCGTACATACAATTTTTCTCGTATATACATATAATGTATATACGATCTAATGGACGAAGTTACATATAGACAATAATGTATTTTGAAAATATCTCGAAATGTTAGGATAGAACTTTCCTAGAGACAAAAAGGGGGGATATCTTAGGGCGATACTTTAACTGAGAAAAAAAGACCACCGTTGAGTTTGGATAAGGCGCCAAAGCGTTGGGATAACCGAAAACTCGAATAATCAAGGTTCTACTGTACATCTATAAATAAATGCCATAAAATTGGCACAATTTTACGTGACGGTACTGCATAAAGAAGTACAGCAACAGCGCAATTCTCCATCTCATTCTCTCCTCTGATTACTCTGTCGTACTCATGACACTGACTGACTGTCGGTGTCATGAGTACGACAGTACGCTGACTGTAGGAACTTGTTATTGTGCACAAAACTTTCGTTTTTTTAAAAGACTTTACAGAATATATTAAAGATGTTTGTTTACTTTGCAATACAAATTAATTTTTTATGATTGTTCAGTAATAAATGTTTAGGTTTAGATTTGGGTTTAGATTAGCAAAAAGCAATTACATATTAATTAATGGAAGAAAATCAATTTTATGGAAAAGCTGAAAGCTTATTATATGGGCCTGGTATCGCCGACTGACCCGTAAATAATTTTAATAGTTGGTTTTTTTATGTGTCAAAACTTGAAACGTGCTTTTCTTAAAACTGCATTTTCGAAATTGACGTGCAGGATTACTAGAAAACTATTAAGCCCATTGAGTTGAAACTTTGTAGAATTATTGATGATATTCCTACCTACTAGTTGATGAGAATTGTTTTTGAAAAATTAGAAAAAAAAAAACAACTACTTTTTCAATCCAAATTTTACAGTATTTTGCATGAAATTTTGATTTCTTTTTACACGTGCCATTGAAGAAAATTTGCATTGTCTTTAATTTAATTACTGTGGAATAGAAACATCGATGTTCGAGATGAAAATTTTTAAAACTTTTTTGCAGATCAAGGTGTGTGGAAAGCTAGACTGTACGCAGATCTGCAACTCTAGCAGCAACCTTACTGTAGCACTCTACCACAGCACCGCTATTTTGATGATAAATTGTTTAAAAAAATGTGTTTTGTGTACCTAAATGTACTATAACGGAGTTTCGGGTCAGCTTATCTTTAGGAAAAATCAGGGGGGAGGGGTATTTTATTGTTCTTGAGCAAGGTGCCAACTTCTACACACCAATATTTCGTTTGAAAACAACACGATTATTGTAATAAATTTCGACTCCTGCATTTAAGGCCATGTGTCACACGTTCAGTCGGTAAAAATCCTACTGCCAAGTTTTCTCCTAGACGGATCATATTTCGGGTAAAAGAAGAGAAAGCGGTTGTTCGTCGTTCAACAGAGCGGAACGTGTTTCTTTTCTTTTTTCCCAAAAATCAACCGTTTCAGAAATCATTGGGAATCTGCAAATCAGCTATCTCTCTCGCACTCATGGCCGCTCGGTCGGTGTGACACTTGGCCTTAAGATCATTATTATTTTGAAACGGGCATATTAATAACGTGTTTTAAATGTTATATCAAAGAGAATATAATAATGTGAAAACATTTACATTTCTTTATAAAACCAAATAAATTCTAACTGACAAATTTCAAATGTCCAAAATAAAACATACCACTTCTCTCTAAAAATGTCTCTATGTTTCGTCGATGGAGGAGAACTGAACGTTTCCATTTACAAAAATGTCGATAATTAATAAACGGCGTAGATGGATCATTTAATTTTTGGGTGATGTGGTTGTCATAATGTACTCAGTAGTTTGACAGTTTTTTTATAACATTCTTAACATTCCTCACACTATTTCAGGCATAAAACTGCCTATCCCCCAATGTTAAAACGTATTTTTCCAATTGCAAATTTCATTGAAACGGTATAGACGTTCAATTTAAAATTTGGAGGATGCATTCAGTATATGACAAAGAATCTGCTATATAAATGTAAATCGAATCATAGCATTTTGTCGCTTGTCCCGAAACACCTTAAAGTATACCTATAGTCAGTGTTGGGTAAAATTTAATTGATAGGGTAACTACAGATCAACAATTAATTGTTTATCATGACTATAACAACTAACAATGAATTAATTGTAATTGTGAAAACTTACGTTTAACAATTAATTCATTGTTAATTGCTATAGTTGCAATTTACAATTAATCAATTGTTGATCGTGACTTTCCACAATTAGAAACTAATCAATTTCCAATCTTTTTGGTGTATTTGATTAAAAACTAACAATTAAAACTGATTATTGTATAGGGTGCTGTGTAAGCCTACAAAACCCAAAAAAACACGTCGTATCTGATATCTGTAAAGTTAAATAGGTTAATTGTTAGTTTTAATTGTTTCTTAGAATAATTTAAAAAGTGAATTGCAATTGTTTCAATTGCGAGTGGCAATTAACATAGATTAATCCAAATAAATTCATTGCAACTATTTAATAGTTAATTGCAATTAATGGTAATTGCAATTGAATTAATTACAATTACTTTTTCACTCATTTAATGAACTTATTGAGAATTTAATTGATTAACGCCCAACACTGCCTATAGTTTGATAAATGTAAAATAATTATGTCTCAGTTCGAAAAATCCTTCAAAATTGCCCAATTTTTTCCCATCTAAATATATATTCAGCCTTAATCGATTAAATTTATTATTTTAGTACGCTGAATCTAATTGTTTTGCCTTATACATCAATCACAAACGAATTTAACCCTCATTCCGTGAACCTGGGTCATTTTCGTCCTGCCCAAATCATTTTATTCGCAGGTTGCTATTTAATTTAAAAAAAAATTATTAAAAATAAGAAAAAAAACCCTATTTTTCCTTGAGAAGTACAGCCTAAAGATAGACCATGAATTTTTTCAGATTTTTTCATTAAAAATTGTTGGTTTGGTAGTGACAGAGGTTCATGCGATTAAGGTGTCTCAAATACCTTCATGGATTGAGGGTTAAAGTTAGGTAGCTCACGATTTAATTCTCGTACATGTGGTCCCATGTTATACGAAACATCCGATTTCTGTGACATCGCCGAATCTTCGTACGATCGCAAAACTTCTTGGAACTAAGTATTTTGACATTTTAACATTAAATATCTTTTTACATAAGTCGTTAACCCAAAACTTTTATTGTATGTGGAATTATCATGACCTAATTAACGTTACTATAGTTTTTTGTCAATATCTGTTGCATGAGTGCAAAGACTTGATACAAGTTTTTTGAAGGTGACACTTTCATAAGCCCCATGTCAAAAATTCCAAGTTCAACAATTTGTAACTTTCTTATTTAGTCGTTAACCTTATCTGAAACTTTGTATAAGCAAATATGGGTACTTTATCTGTGATACAATTGAAAATTATTGTTTTCTGGCGGTGAGACGTTCATGACGGAGGCTCGTTAAAGTATGACGAACAAGGACAAAGAGCTAAAAGTTGTTGAATCGAAGTGAGATTGTCTGGAATTTATAGGTTAAGCTAATTTGGGTTATTTTGTAACTATCGACCGCTCAACAATGAACAACTCGAATACGAATATTCTTCTATTTCAAAATATTTGGAATGTTGATTCATGGGAACTGCAAAACGTAGAGTATGTTAAAAAGTAAGGTTATGTTTTTTTATATTTCCTTTTCCTACTTCAGTTTCAATAATGAGCAGCTCATTATTAAAGTCGAAAAATAAGGTTATGTTTTTTTATATTTCCTTTTCCTACTTCACAATTTCAATAATGAGCAGCTTAATTATTTGGGGAATAATTTCAGCCGACGAAGAATTCATGAAACATAAGAAAGATAAATATTAACTCTAAAAATTGAATATTATAAAATGGATATTTGACAAGTAGCCAATTATTTCTCAATGCCAAATGGCTCTGAAGTTGCAAAACCTTCCAAATGCCGATATTTCGAGGTTATGGAAGCGCCAAATTATTAGAGTAGCGATGAGAATAATTCGCGAGAAAATTTAACTGATTACGAAAGGGTTTTATTTTTCTTTCACGGATAGAAAATCGATAACCTCCGCACTGGATTACGTTGATAATCGAAGAAATTTAAACAATGTATTCGCTCGATTTGCAAGCTAAACACTTTTACTTCGAACAATATTCTCTTTATACATATTTAGGAAAGGAAAGCTGGTTATGCCCGGTAAAATATTGTATTCTTGTGTACGTTACGAATCATAGTCGCCATGATGCCTCTCTGTCGAGATTCACGAAAACCGCGAAGTGTCGCTTATTGTTGTTTCAATAAATGGCGCATAAGAATAGCGAGTTTAAAATGCTCACCATTGTTCCTGAACCGTTCATCGTTTCGTCGAAGCCAATTGAGAGATTATAAGCTTGTACTGTCACTCGAAACTCACAGAAATACGGTTACTTTTATCTTCGAGGGACGCACGCAAAGACGCAACTCTCGTCACCCGCCATCAACAAGCGGCCAGTTGTCGCCTGCTTTGCGGATATGCCGAGAACTTATGTTAGCTTTCCTGTACTGCTTGAGTCAAGCGCGCAGTTAAAAAAAAAAACAAATTTTCCGAAGCATTGTTACATAATGATTGTTGCTACAAAATGCAAATGCGTGAGAGCGTACGCATTTAGATCAAGCGACGCGAAAGCATATTAACGCCAATTAAAAGGCAATAATAAGTGTGTCTCTAATTAGAATTTATTCATCCAGTGCATGGAAACTACATAGAGTCCGAACTTCAATGGAAGGGGTATGGGAAATGTGACCACAAAATCGAGGAACCAGTTCCCGAAACCGCCACTTCGTGGCGCTGATTGTTATAAGCGATGGCTTGAAATTAGCTATGCGTGAGAGAGATCGAATGATAAAGCGTCATCAATCGATCGGCCATATTGAATTGTTGTCTGTGTGTTGTTGTCGAGTGAGTTGTTATTTTGTGTCGAGTGCGCGTTTTTATTATTGAGATCTCAATTGTAGTTTGAACATTGTTCGAACCACAAAATGTAAACTGAAAAATTCAATCTCATGTTTTGTCCATGTATCGAAATAAAAATCGAATTGATTTGACATGTTAAATAAATTTTTGTCGCTCCGCAAAACTTTTCAAAAGTCAACACTTTCATCGTCTTTGGCTTTTGTAGAGAAGCTTTTCAACTATGCCGATATGACGAGTTGCCCGAAGTATAACTTTGTGGTGAACAATTTGTACAAAAAATAGGGAAAATAAATGGGATTAAAAAATATGACTAATGATACAAAATGGAAAAAAAATTTTAACGTTTTTCTCCGGCTGAATTTCACGAACGATTTTCAGTTCATTTTCTAATTACAATTTTTGAGTGGTACACTTCATGTCGACAAGGACATAATTCGTTCTCAAATACTATTTAAGGGGGGAAATCACAGTAAAATTTCCAATTTTTCGAAAAAAAAAAATTTCGCTTAAAAGGTGCTTTAGGGTCTTAAAAATAATATACCAAATGATGGAATACGGCAAAAGTGTCCGAGTGCCCAAATTTTTCATTCTGCGGTAACGCCTCTCAGGTATGCTCCGAGCGCCTTTTGTGATCCCGGCGCGCGCTGTAACTTACGACTATGGGTGCAGGTATAACGGTAGTCCATAGAGAACAAAGTGCCCTCCGAATAGTCTAGAATTTTAAGAATTCCTATAGGGGTCACTATATGTAATAGACATACGAACAAAACACGTGTAGCGTCAGTGAACGCTACTGTTTGGGCTATGGTACCGAAAGGCTTGAATTCTGGAAAAAAAAAAATTGACATCGGTACGAACATCGCAACATCCGTTTTCAATGACGGATTGATATCAGTTTTACACATCATCGAAGTCATGGGGATGAAAATCGGCCCGAACAGCTACAACCTATGCGCGGAGGTCGACGAAAAGCGTATCAAGAAGGCGGAAAAATCTATTAGTGATGGCGCAAAACAGGCCCGACTCGACTTGAAAAGTATGCGGAAAGAAAAAGAAGAGTTGGAGGTGGATTTAGAAGGTCAACTGTACGGTGCAGGCATTGCAGATTAGAGGTATATGAAATTCTTATATGGTTTCTCAGTACTTAAAACTTTAAACGCGTTTTTCTCGAAACCACTTTTTTTGAGCTCGCCGAAGACATAACTCGAGCAAATCTTTACCGATCAACTTGAAATTTTGACAGTAGCTTCGAAATATCTTTCTCCACGGAGCTACGTAGGATTTTTATTTTATATGGCTTAGTTTTTTTTTATCGACGATTTTATGGCGTTTTTTTTTGTTAAAAATTTAACTTTATTTTCAAACATGCACTATTTTGTGAAAAATCAATATATCGAAAAAATCCTACGTAGCTCGCTAGCTGTTGTTATATGAAAACTAAAAAATTTGGTTTTTTCTTGCAGGTCAAAAATTAAGGAGTCTACGTCTTCGGCCATCGACACGCTTTCAAAAATAGGCGTCTTGGGGCATATGCTGCGCAGCCGCCATTTTTAAATATTTTTTATTGAAAAAATTACATTTTGTACTTTTTTAGTATTGCTATAAAACCTACTTTACAGATTTTCGATTGATACTTTTATTCAGCCAAAATTAATTCCCGAAAATATGCCTATTTTTTTGTGTGCTACTGTGATTTCCCCCCTTAAGTTCGAAGATCATTTCACTTGAACAATTGATTTCACTCATTGTTTGACGTTCATGTCATGTTTTCTTTCATTTTTAATTCTGATCCATTGTATCCATTTGTAATATTTTTTTTAACAAATATTGTATTCTTATATATACATTGCAGCAATTCCGCAGTAATGATAGATATATTGAATTATTCATTTAAATGTAAATCTAGCAATGGTGTATACAATGTATACCAACCATTTTAAAGATTTTAACTGAATTTCATTTGTTAGATTATGATCAGTTATAGCGTCTATAGCCAAACAATTTTTTCCATTGAACGAAGTGAGCTTGCATGCCTCATGCGCTCACCACTAGCTAATTCAAGCCATCACTTATAACAATCAGCGCCCCAAAGCGGCGGTTTCGGGAACCCTTCGGTTCCTCGATTTTGTGATCACTTTCCTGATGCACAGTTCGGGCTCCTTTATGTAGTCTCCATGGTTTTCGTTATTATTAGCTAGCGACAGCCAATAAGTCTTTTGTAATCCTCCATGCTATTGGCTGTCGCTAGTTAACGATAACGAAAACAGTCGCTAAAAACGTTAAGGCCCCTCTACACTACTCGTTCGAAGTTCCTCGCCGAAGTACTCGCCGAAGCTAGCCGAGTACGAGGAGCGTCACCACACTACTCGCTCAACTTCGCGAGAACTCGTGCTCGTGACTTTGGCCCTTTGACTCGGCCCAAAATACCGACACCGATCGGAAGTCGCCCGAAGCGAAGCAAAGCGAGGCGAAGAAGCACGAAGTGCCTCTCTACACTCTCGTCCTCGCCCAACTTCGATTAACTTCGCGAGTAGTGTAGAGGGGCCTTTACATACAGGTCTGGTGCCAGGTGCCTCTAAAGGCCCCTCTACACTACTCGCGAAGTTAATCGAAGTTGTCTTTTTTTAGCTAAAAATGCAATACTGGGGCGAAAAAAAATCGTACGAGACTTTCTAAAAAATAAAAATGTAAGTTTTGATATCCTTTTTAAGTTTACCATGGAAAAAATCGAGGAAAATTTTTTCTACAAACTTTGATGTTAATTTTCGACGGCCAAAAAATAGCCGAAAAATGGCCACGTTCAAAAGTGCGCACCGGGGCGAAAAAAAATCGTAGAGAATATTCTAAAAAAGCAAAACAAAGGTAAACTTGTCCTCTTTAAAACGCCACTTGGGAAATTCAATTACCTTTATTTTTGAGTCCGCTATGTAAATTTTATTGCGGTAAGAAATTTGAACTAGTGCGTACTTTTTTGTCCAGTAGTGTATATACAGGGTGTCACAAAAGTAACGGGACGGCTGAATATTTCCGCAGGTAAGACAATTTCCCAAAATGTTAAGGTCGTTCTTGAAGTAACTTTTCCCAAGGAATTCAATGGTGATGTTCATTTTGACCTTGGCGATGTCCTTCAAGGTTATTTCAAGGTCAACTTTTGTTTTTCAAATGGGAACCCCCTTTTTTGACATCGGCAATCGATAGAGCGGGAAATTTTACGTACAGATATGTACTTAAGTCACCGGTCCCCCTTGACCTTGAAGGTCACTGCAGGGTTAATTAAACTTAAATACAGTATGGATACCTCGGCCAAGAATAGAAGCTTCTTAATTAACCCTACAGTGACCTTCAAGGTCAAATTCGACCGATGACTTGAGTACATATCTGTACGTCGAATTTCTCGTTCTATCGATTGCGGATGTCAAAAAGGGAGTTTTCATTTTAAAAAAAAGTTGACCTTGAAATCACCTTGAAGGTCATGTTCAAGGTCACGATCGAGGTCACCACTAGATGCGCCTTGTTAAAATTGATAACTTTGGTCTTAACGATAGAATTTAAGAAGCTTCTATTCTTGTCCGAGGTATCCATACTGTGTTTAAGTTTAATTAACCCTGCAGTGACCTTCAAGGTCAAAGGGGACCGGTGACTTAAGTACATATCTGTACGTAAAATTTTCCGCTCTATCGATTGCCGATGTCAAAAAAGGGGGTTTCCATTTGAAAAACAAAAGTTGACCCTGAAATAACGTTGAAGGACATCACCAAGGTCAAAATGAAGGTAACCATTGAATTTCTTAGGAAAAGTTACTTCAAGAACGACCTTAACATTTTGGGAAATTGTCTTACCTGCGGAAATATTCAGCCGTCCCGTTACTTTTGTGACACCTTGTATATATATATGCTGCAGCGGGCCAAAACCACAGTCTTAAGTACACTTTAACGCTGGTACCTAGAAGTTAGCCAATCAACAGCGATTTCGCACAGCCTGTTATGGCTCAGGTTTTTTTTTTAAAGAATAACCAATATCTTCAAGTACGATATAAATGGAAAATATTTAATTTTTTCCGTACTGATCCTATGATGAGAATAACAATTATTTGTTATTTAAAAAATCCCCGAAGTTATTAATTATCGGCATCCGTAAATATCAAGCAGGGGCACTTGAGTTCTCAGACAGTAAATTATACTTGTATGCTAAAGGGGTAAATAAAGTCTCTAAACTTACATAGGTATGTCATTAATTTATACTTACATCGATGAGAATTCGTCCATCTGGACCCCACTTCACTAAATTTCGCACGATATATCGTGGCTCGAAATGACGTTCGCAAAGGTGTTGTGACGTCTTTAGGGATTCAATACCGAGAATAACGACCTCCCATTTTCGTCGCAATTCTTCATTTTCCAGAACTTTGAACATTGATGGATATTTACTATCGTTTTTTACATTCTTTTTTTGCAATTCGGCACTACGCACGTGTGAGGCATTTTTTCGATTCAATAGACAGCGCTGTCAAGGTGATTGCTGGTATATCTATATCTACTAACTGCTAACTGACGGCGCCTCTAGCAGATAAATAAGGAACTATGTTTTTTCCTCAGTATCGAGGATGCCCCCCAACGCTAAAAAATGCCGGTGTTTCCCGACCTGTAAAGGCCCCTCTACACTACCGCGAAGTTAATCGAAGTTGGGCGAGGACGAGAGTGTATAGAGGCACTTCGTGCTTCTTCGCCTCGCTTTGCTTCGCTTCGGGCGACTTCCGATCGGTGTCGGTATTTTGGGCCGAGTCAAAGGACCGAAGTCGCGCCTCGACTCGCCCAACTTCGATTAACTTCGCGAGTAGTGTAGAGGGGCCTTAAGGCTATGTGTCACACGTTCAGTCGGTAAAAATCCTACTGCCAAGTTTTCTCCTAGACGGAACATATTTCGGGCAAAAGAAGAGAAAGCGGTTGTTCGTCGTTCAACAGAGCGGAACGTGTTTCTTTTCTTTTTTCCCAAAAATCAACCGTTTCAGAAATCATTGGGAATCTGCAAATCAGCTATCTCTCTCGCACTCACGGCCGCTCGGTCGGTGTGACACTTGGCCTTAAGACTGTGGTCAAAACGGTTTCCGTACAGCACGCTCCTAAATGAATCTCCCGCTGATATGAATTTCAATCGTCCACAAGCATTTCGATTTTAGTGTAGAAACTCCTTAATTTCTCTTACTTTCAAATCCATGTAACGTAAATTGTTAATTACTAAAATATGTTGGTCATTTTCACAAACACATGAATATTTGACTGTTTTCACTGGGATAAACAATTTCACCTGAAGTAGTTCGAAATTTAGTATGCTAGTTAAAAATAATGGATTTCGAAAATGTGGAAACATTAAGGGATCATCACAGTGTAAAATTTCCAAATAATCCATTTTTTTTATCATCCGATAGTATACACGGTTATAAACGTTCTGGCCAATTTTTAGATCGAAATTCGAATTATTTCGGTCGCTACAGCCTTTCTTAGAAAAAGTGATTGGAGCGTGAGACCTGGCGCGAACGGCGCCAGGTCTCCCACACTCCGAACTTCAAACGCGTTTTTCTCGAAATGGTGTTGTTCAAAACGGTGGCCACTCTCAAAGGAAGTTTTCAAGCTATCCGTTTGAAATTTTAACAGAATATTCTCACGTCATTCTTTATGTTGCTATGGAAGCTTTGTTTTTTCAAATGTTAGTATTTTTTTTAGGAAAAATTGTCCAAAAAAGGCTAAATTTGATACTTTTTGTTGAAACCGCCGCCATTTATTCAAATTTTACTAAAAAAAAAACCTCCATAGGAACATAGCGGCTTTCCTACAGATTAATAATCGTTTTGAAAATTTTGTTTCACCATGGGACACCATTTTTTTCCACGCAATTTTCCGCAAATAAAAACAATGTTAAACAATAAATTAAAAAAAAATGATTTTGTATTCTTTATCGGTGCTTCAATTTGTAAAAAAAAATTAGACCGTTTAGCTTATCCTAACCACCTAAAAAAAAAATCGCGAAAATCGGCTATTTTTCGGGCGGTCACACTGTGATGATCCCTTAATATTCTAACTTGTGTAATATAATATGGATAAAATCATGACGATTGGGCGTTTTGCTTTCAAACACAATAATGTCTGGTCTAAATTATTGCCTTACAAGGGGAGAGCCAGACGTTCATAACACCGATTTTCGTTGAACACTTGGTGACCCACGCAAAAAAAATCGTTTCTCAAAATCCATCACGTTTTTCATTCAAGAGATATGAATAAAAATCAATTCGATGTATTTCAAAATATGCAAAATACTTTTTACACAGATGTTAAAAAGCTGGTACTATTTTATCGAAAAAAAAAAGAATCTTTTTTTCTTGTGTAAAAGTCGTGTTGAACCTTAAGAATCAGGGATTTTCGGATTCCCGACCTGCAAAAATGAGAGTGGAAGTATTATCCATGTACGGAAAAACATTAAATTTCTCTTATGTAAAACAATTTATTTTGTCAATTTCTATGTAAACATTTACCGATATCGTCTTTTACTCGTCTTTAATCGCAAAACGTACCAGTGCACAAACGTTTATTCGCCGTTTATATATTCGTGTCGATAATTTCGTCGAACTTTTGTCCCTGCTCACTCGTGTGTCTCTAGTTTACGCCCAAGTAAGAAAAAGTCCCACGGGTTCCGTGCTAATTTTTAATCATTCACGGTATTTCGAAGAAACAACAACAAAGAAATCGACAAGCACTCGAGCTTTCGAAATATTGGGACACGGAATCTTGGATAAATAGTGCAACGAAAAAAGCCATAAAACCAAACGAATATTCGACATACGATATGAATTGTTAAATCAAGTCGCGCGCTACGGGCGCAAATGTTAAGTTTTGCAATCAATCGAACATGTGTATGTCATAACGTCTTTCAATGCATTATCGAAACAAGTATTCTCGTATCCCATTCAACATAATTTTCATCTCTGAGAGGTGAGGAATTCTTCCATAGGAAAAACACTGCCGTCCCACTCGTGTCCGAGCTGACGGGTCTTTTTTTTTCGCTAGTTACTTCAGCCCGAAAAATCACTGTTGTCGAACAACGCTTGATCGTAAAGTTCACCCTTCACGAGACGTCCGCCGAAATATCGACCGTTGAGGGAATCTCTTGCTCTTTCGGCCTCTGGAAATGACAATTCGTTACAATTTTGAAAGAAAAAGTCGAAATTTCGAACTTTCGTAGCACAGTCTTTTTTTTTACCGATTAGCTGTGCGAATTCGACGAATATCTTGACGATGACTTCCGCGTCCTCGTCGTCCTCCGACTGACGCTCGTTATAAATAATTACACGCTCGACTATACCGAACTTCGAGCACTCGTCTTGGATTTCTTCCTGTAAACTCTCGTCAACGTCCTCCGGTGCGACCATATTACGTAGTATCACGACTCGGGACTCGACTTTGCGCATTAGTTTTTGCATCACCAAATGCCGAGCGCTCTGTCCCTTTATCGACATATTCTCTTGCTGCTGTAACGTCTGGGGCTCGGTCTCCTCGAGTAATTTCTTTTGTAATTCTTCCTGTTGTTTCTGATGAGCTGCTTGCTCGTGTGCACGCTTTGTGTTCTCTGTACCAACAGCGGTAGTTGTTGGATTCTAATGATGGTGGAAGAAACGAGCGTATTAACAGTAAGAAAACAATCACGATTTTCCTTCTCGAAGGCCTAGGTCAGTGTTGGGCAAAATTTAATGGCTTGGGTAACTAAAGATTAACAATTAATTAATTGTTAATCACGACTATAACAATTAACAATTAAGGGGTTTACGTGGGATTGAAAATTTAAAAAAATCCATTTTTTTAAATTTTATTATCTAATAGTACAATATGTCTAGAATATTCTCCCAAAGTTTTAAGTCAATCGGAGTAAAAGTCTAGGAGAGAGAGAGAGCCTTTAGGAATTCCCCCCGTTGGGAAAGACCGGCCGGGAGCGACGCAGGTATACGCATTTTTCTCAAAACACTGTTTTTGAAGTCGGTGGACACGATTTCTCAAAAACGAATGCACCGATCTTATTGAAATTTTGCACACTTCTTCAAAATAGCATTGACTAGTGATTGAATGAAGGTTTTTTTTTCGATTACAAATAATTTTACAAGGCTATACGTACTGTAAATTGTAGCAAAAATTGAACTATTTTGCATACAACTTTGCCAAAAATTAAAATAAAAAAAAAAAAATCCTTCGTTCAATCACGAGCTATACTTATCTACTAACAGAAAAATTTTAGTTTTTTAATTTCAGACAAAGTTATCATGAGTTATCCTGACCACCACGACGACACTTTTTTTTTGAGGGATCTCCGGAAACCAGGTCCCGCCGGCTGACTTTCCCAAATTTTTGGATGAAATTTTTTTTTTAATATTGTTGAAATGTTGCTCTTTTATGTGCTTAACATTTTGAATAAAATAATTAATATATATTTTTTAAAAAAAAGAGAAAATATGCTTTTTTTGGGCTTTGAAACCCACGTAACCCCTTTATTAATTGTAATTGTGAAAACTCACGATTAACAATTAATCAATTGTTAATCGTGACTTTCCACAATTAGAAACTAATAAATATTCAATCTTTTTGGTGTATTTGAGTAAAAACTAACAATTAATACTGATTATTGTATAGGGCGCTGCGTAAGCCTACAAAACCCAAACAAACACGTCGTATCCGATATCTGTAAAGTTAAATAGGTTAATTGTTAGTTTTAATTGTTTCTTAGAACAATTCAAAGAGTTAATTGCAATTGTTTTAATTGCGAGTTGCAATTAACATAGATTAATCCAAATAAATTAATTGCAACATGAAATTAATGTTAATTGCAGTAAAATTAATTGTAATCACTTTTTTAGTCAATTAATGAACTGATTAAAAATTTAATTGATTAACGCCCAACACTGGTCTAGGTACGATTTGTGTTGACTACTTACCACTGGTCCACCCACTACCGTTGGAGCAATAATCGCTGTTGGAGGACTTACGACTGGTTGTCCAACGATTTGTGGAATGACGGCCGGTGGTCTCGTTAATGTTTGAGGCATTGCGATTCCCGGAGGGGCAATAACTGGGGCAACTGTCGCTGCAACTGGTGGCGTAAGTAGCGTCGATGGCGTCGTAGGTCTTACGATTCCTGGTAACGCTAAGAGTAAATATCTACATATAATACAACTGTAAAGGGACTGTAAAAATTCCCAAACTACAGACACTCCGTCTGTAGTTTTGCAATTTTTACAAAATTTCTTCACAGATCGTCTTTATTAAGTGAACCAATTAAAAAAATCGTCTTGAGCCAGTATTCTGGTCTGGAAATTTGGAAAAATCCATTTTTTTAACGTATAGACTCTTAAGATTATGTCATCAAAAGGAAATTTTAAAATTCCCAATGTTTACAAAGTTATAGCAATTGTAATACGGCTTAATTGGGAGGCCGCACCGTGCGCGAATCGGATGATCAGAAAATTCTAAGCAAGCTACAACTGCTCGCAGGGAAAAACGAGCTTCAGAAAATCATCATATCGAAGTTGAGGAAGGCACACTTTAGCAGGCAGGAATGGCCGATCAATATAACTTAAATTTAACATGCCATTATACCACTTAGAAAGTTGCGTTTGTCTGAAATTGTACTCAAAACTTCAAATGCGTTTTTCTCGAAACTACTTTTTTCGATCTGATTGACATAAAATCTCGAGTTCTAACCAACTCATTGACTTCTTATTTGGTATGGACCTTCAGTATATATCCCTCTACCGTCCCTACCACGGGTATAGTGAAACCATTATAATTACAATTTTTTTTTAATTTTAAGGAGGCGCGTCTTGTTCTTCAGGGTCAACAAGGAGACTAAATTTATGTTACTCCACGGGTATTCTGATTTATGTTAAGTATGTTGAATATTTGTATCGTCGATCCCAAATTGCCAAATTTGTGGTAAATATTTTATTTATTGCATATTTACTAATAAAAACTGAAAAAACTAGATTCTCAACAACTGTGGAGTAGTCTCCGTCATATTCACACTGACAGTTTCACCATAAAAACGGATTAAAAAAACGTTGCACCAAATCTATCGGAATCTTGCGTTTCGTTTTTTTTGCGTTCATTTAAAAATTTTGCGTTTCGTAGCGACTCTTCTTCACCACAATTTCTAAGCAGAGCTAGGTTATGCTCTCCAAACGAATCAGCTGTTAGGCCCGACGTTGGCAAGTATATGGGTGCTACTTCGTTATTATGATAATATTCAACCGGAAGTTGGAACCGTTTTATAATGTAGTGCTTGAACTACACGGTGAAGTTCGAATTTTCGATTTTTTACAATATCTATTATGTCTAATTTATTACATTTCAGTTTTCCAACGACCTTAGTTGGATACGTGAGCAGCAAAACCGTGATCACCACGCTTCCGGTCGACCGTCTCCATAAGACGACGTGCTTCACTAGCTCAAAGTGCTCGACTTTACAATTTTATTACGAAAAAACTGAACGGTCAATATAGCTCAAATTTTTCCAAAGTGTGCATAAAGTAATCGTCAACATGATATTAAAATTTCAGGCGCGAAAGGTGGATTCTTCTTAATGATCGTACCTCCTTAAGGCGGGCAACCAGTTTAGATGCTTCAAAAAATAATTTTTTTTTAAATTTCATAAACCGTTAGCTAAATATCTTAAGAATACACCCTGAAAATTTCAAAACGATATTCGGATTCCTTCTAACGGTATGTATATAAATGATAAAGACTCTCCGCTCGACTTCCAAGCGCGCTCAGGTATCCACGAGCGCTCAGTTAGGTAGTTTGTTTGGGCTTGTTCGGGTTTTCATAACCCAAATTTGGGTTTTCATGACCCAAACAAACCCAAACTTGACCGTTTGGCGATTAGCTCCAAAACATCTCCATTCTGGGTACAAAATAATCGAGGTAGCGGCATTTCTTGTTGCTATTTTCTTCAATGAAGGAAATTCAGCCCTACTCATGGTTATGAATGAACTACAAATTGTAGTTGGCAGACAGAGCTACAGATATGCCGAGCAAATGGATCAGATGCGCGTGGCTCGGCAAAATAGAAAAAGTTTATTAGAGACAAAACAAAGCTCGAAAAGCTCGTAAAGAGGGAATGCAAGCTTCAAATGAGTTGCATGAGGAAGGGGAAGGACTGCTGTATGGTGCTGGAATCGCTGATTAATCGGTAAGACACTTTATCATTTGATTAAACACATTTGACTTTGAGTTTTTCGTTTGTGAAACTTTAAGGGACAACACCACTGTGACGGCTTCAAAAAATCGATTTTTTGAAAACCATCTAGAAAAATCTAAAATACATTTAAGATTAAGATGCCGTTGGACCCAGGTCGAAAAAATAATTATTTTCGGAGATATTGAATATTTTGTGGAGCGGTGCAGCGCTCCGTGACGCTCGGGGTCCCGCGCAGCTGCGTGCCTCAGGGTCGGGCATATCGAATAGCGATCCATATGACGGTTTCGAGATAAAAAAAAAAGAGTGCATCGATCATGTCCAAAAACGTATGGGGACGCGCCTCCGCGAAATCGTGAAAAAACAAAAAGGATTGTCTGGCAGAGGAAAGCTCACCGGTAAATTGATTGACGAGTTGAGCACATATTACGGCTTGGCTATTCGGAGGAACAGCGATGATGTTGAAAAAATGAGGAAGGCAATTTGGGCAACTATCAAACATAAAATATCCACAGATAGTGAGCCACAACATGACGATTACCCAGAGGGAGCCGAGTCGTGGTGTTCGTGGCAGCGAACGGTCGCAAGCGGTAATATTTCTGAATATCGCCATAAGCCGCCTCTTCCTGAGGAAGTATTGGAGGCAATTACGCCAGTCTTCGAAAATTTGAGCAGAGACGATTTGCTGCAGCGTTGTTTGGGCGGCTTCACGCAAAACAACAACGAAAGCTACAACAAATCAGTTTGGGCAATAGCCCCCAAGTGTCAGTCCGGGAGCAAAAAAATCGTCGATATTGCAGCTGATATCGCGGTATTATTATTCAATGATGGTCTGAGAAGCCTCATGAAAGTTTTGGAGACGTTGGGGATAACTATCGGCCCAAATTGTTTCAATTTTTGCGTTGAAACCGACGCAGCGCGGATCGAGCTGGCGGAGCGCTCGCTCACAGACGCTGCAAAAGAGGCAAGAAGAGCCTCTACAAGTTCGAGAAAAGATGCTAGGGACAATCATTTGCTTCTTGAAGGCCAGCTATATGGTGCCGGCATCGCTGATTAAAGGTAAAAAATTTTTTTTCTAATTTATCGCATAAATTAACAAACCTAAAACTTTGAACGCGTTTTTCTCAAAACCACTTTTTTGAGTGCGGCACGCAGCAGAACTCGAGCAATTTTTATCCGATCGACTTCAAATTTGGACTGCATCAATAAAACTAGATTATCTAAAGAAGTACACAGGATTTTTTCGATATCTCAATAATAAAAAAAGTTATAGCCTATTTTCGACGAGAAATTTTGCTCGAAAATCGTCCTTTAATTTCAAAAGCGTGCCTATTTTTTAAAAATCAATATTTTTTCAAATCCCTGTGTACTTCTCTTCAAAATATCATATTATTAACGAAAACACTCGGTATTTTTTTTCAGATCGACTTTGAAGACAGTTCTGCTGCGTGCCGCGAACCACTGCAGAGGCAACAGTACCTGACGCGGGAGCTTCCCCAGCGTCACCATGGGGCGTGAAAAATTTGAAATTTTTTTTTTATGTATCTTCAATAAACAACGAACAAAACAAAAAAAAATTTCGAATATCTCTTTTTTTCCCACAAAAAAAAATTCTTGAAAAATGGCAAAAAAACAAGGGGTCACAGTGGTGTTCTGCCTTAAACGTGTTTTTCTTGAAACGACATTTTTTCAATTTGCGAGAATCATAACTCAAAAACTAATTGATGGATCATCTTCAAATTTGGAACACGTTTACATAATATAATTTATTAAAACATGAACCTAAAGTTGGACAGATTAGATTGTTTAAAACATATTTATTATTGCGAAATGTCGGAAAAATGCTAAAAATCGATCATTTTTTTACAAACATTCAACGTTCCAACATTCAATTCTCGATTGTTTTTCTTCAAAATTTAGGTTCTTGTTCTTAAAAAACATCTCAAGAATGTGTAAAAATTTGTTGGACTATTTCAGATGCGAATTGCGAGCTGCACAATTCCCGCAAATCGACAACGACGACGAGAACATGCCAAGGAACACAGCGGATTACACCTTAATTAATGCAAGAAATAACTAGAAAAAATTACCAGAGATGTATGGAAATATGAATAAATTGTTGTCAGAGTTGTGGAAATTACTGTTTTTTTTCACAATAAAAAAAATCCAGAAAATCATCTAATTTTCGGTCTCCTAAAGTGGTTGCCCGCCTTAATCTTTGTTAAGCCTGTCAAGATTCAAGACCACGTTGACAAATTTACTATTAATAAAGTGATCAGTTAGAATGCTTCAAAACGTAGAATATCTGCACAAAAAGGTATACACCTTAAATTGTGATTCGTATTTTCGAAACAGTTTCTTATTCCTTCGAGATGGAACATCACGTTTCAAGGGTGTGAAGAATGACATGATAGTGAAAACTGTTGTGAATAAATTTACCTGGATTGAGAATTGGAGGAGTGGGTGTCGCGAGTTTGGTGAGTCCGAGAGCGACGGCATTGCTTGCAACAGCATCCATAGCTTGTATCTTTGCGGTAGCAGCGGCGGCAGCTACAGCGGCCGCTGTTGGCATCATGCTCGTACTACTCGGTGGCCCCATAAGAGCGTTTGGTGGTGTTATGGCTCTACCGACTCTGAGATATTGACCACCGAGATCAAAGAGATTCATCGAGGCGATAGCCTCAAGCGCCGATTGCATTGTCTCGTACTCGATAAAACCGTAACCCTTGTGCCTGTGTGGCGAGCTGCCCTGTGCCAATTTGCAATATGTTATAGGTCCGAACGCCTCGAACACCGATTTAATGTCTTCCTCTGTCAAATCCTGGTGTATCGAGGCGATATAAATACGATTGTAATGTTTGCTCTCTTCCGTTATTTCGTCAATGACCGATTGTGCCTGCGGCATGTTCGATGGTCTTCCGACTACCTGTTGATCAGAAAACACGACACGATTCCTCAGTGATATTCAATGATCGTCGGAGCAAAAGCGACACCTTTTTACGATTAATTAATCAATTAATAAATTAATCAAGTAATTAATAACAGATGCGATAAGAAAAAAAACAACTATTGCAAGACTGATATCAGACTCGTCCAAGACATTGGGTCAATGAGAGGAAAATAATTAGAAGAGTCTCAAGGAATTTCATGTGAGAAATGGGTTTGCGGCGGTGGTGGTGACAGTACAAGCATTTGATTGCGGGTGCTTTCTTACAGAATTTTTTTTTTTTCGCGATACGACAAAAATATATGCCAATCGATTTTTGTATTGATCCAGATGCCTTACACGTGAGTGATGCCTTTCTTCTTGTTAGATACAATTACTTTGATCAAAATGAAATTAATCGCTTTTCACGAAAGTCAATGTGAATTTTTATGAAGACAAACATTGTCGAAGAAAAAAAAAACGTGTTTATGCCAAAGGATGATAGAGAAAAAGAAAATGAAAAAAATTATGAACATCATATAAATTATGTGAAGAGAAACAAAATAAAAATTTGCCGACCTCCGGCGAGACAGTAGGATTGCGCGGGGACGGGAAATTCGTTATATAGGTACGTCCCGCTACCTTGATGTTTCGTCCACCAATCATGACACCATTCATTTGTTCAAGCGCTAATTGCGCTGCTTCGGGTATCTCGTACTCGACGAAAGCAAATCCCTTGTGTTTCTGAGTCACGGGATCCCATGACATGTTGATCGATTTTATCGGTCCGAATGGCAAAAACGATTGCCTTATCGTATCCTCTTTGAGTTCGAAGCTTATGCTTCCTACGTATACCCTGTTACGACAATTATTTAAATCTCTTAATTACTCCCACAATACAAAAGCCTACTTACACGTATTTTTTTTTTTTTCGTAATCTTTTTGGCGATTCGTCTCGTGCATGCTTTTCTTTTCTTTCCGTCACGATCGGTAACTTGAACTCAAATTTCCCGGGAAATTAAGCTGTTTCTTGATATTTTAAAAACAACAGAATGGAAAATTTTCATAAAAATCGCAAGCTACTATTTTTCGAAGTTCGATTGAAAATTTGAGTTCATAAATGAATATCGAAGGCTAATTGAACTCTGTAGTAAAATATGAAAAAGATGTTAAAAATTGAAAGCCAAAAATATTAAGGGATCATCACACTGTAAAATTTTCAAAAAATCGATTTTTTTAAACATTATTCGATAGTATAGACGGTTGTAAACATGCTGTTTAATTTTTGGGGCGAAATTCAAATAATTTCGGTCGCCATAGCCTTTCTTAGAGAACGTGATTCGAGCAGCGGCGTGAGACCTGGCGAAACATTAAACGCGTTTTTCTCGAAATGACGTTTTTCAAAATGGTGTTCATTCTCAAAGGAAGAGTTTTCAAGCTATTCGTCTCAAATTTTGACACAACATTCTTCACGCCTTCTTTATCTTGCTACGGAAGCTTTTTTTTAATCCTCATATTTTTAAAAATGAAAAAAACGGTCGAAAAAAATAGGCTAAATTCGATACTTTTTTTTCTTCAAATCGCCCCCATTTTGTCAATTTTGATTTAAAAAAACCTCCATAGCAAGATAGCGGCTTCCATACTGATTAATAATCTTTTTACAAATTTTGTTTCAGATAATATTCACGGTCACAACCGTGTACACCGTGAGCACTCCTTTTTACGAAGACATTTTTAACCGTTAAAAAAAACGTAAAAAAAAATAAACGTTTAAAAATTTATTCTGTTCTTCATGAGTGCTTTGATTTGACATAAAAAAATCAGACTGATCAGCGTATTTTAACTATGGAAAAATAAAATCGCGAAAATCAGCTATTTTTCGACCCGTTAAACTTTGATGATCCCTTAAAGACGTACTGCCAGATATTTCAAAAGCCTGTGAACTCACGCGGAATGTACATTTTTTGAAAGAACTATAGAAACAATGAATTTTATGATGCCATTATACGTGAACGGCTAAAAAATTCGATGAATAATCTTCGTTTTTTCGCCTCGGCGAACAATAAACAAACCTGCACATTAGAGCGAGAGCCTGCTGTCTTTGCACCTGATTCCGTTGACTAGCCATTTGCTGCAACATAAAGAATCACGTACCTTCCATTCATAATGCTTACGAAAAAAAAGAACAAAAAAAAAAAGAAGGCAAGTTTCGTCCGCATCTCAAATTTCGGTCCGAAGCCCTCTTTTCTGGCCATCTTGCGCAATTTTGTGAGTTCCTTTTTTTTTCACTCTCTCTCTCTTTTTCATCAACAATTCTTGCCGCGTTTCATCGAACAAAAAACTTGTCCCATCTTCGATGCCGCTACCGGACCGGACCGAGAATCCATTTCTTCGTTTCTTACGAATACAGAATTTGCGCGAGAAAAAAAAATCCCTTTCCTTATATCCCTTTTGATTTTCATTCTTGACTCAGACTAACCTGCACATCAGCAATAAAACTTGTTGCCGCAGGACCAATTTATTCTTCTGCGGGAAGAAAGAAATCTCTGTTTTAATAATTAGGGAAAAAAACTCTTCCCAGTTCTGCATTTGTTTCTTTAATAAATTTTGTTCCCGTCGTAACATGACGCTGGATTGAGTATAAACCAGCGGGACAAGCTAAATTCGCGAAGACGCGTCGAAGAATTGCAGTTTTATTTACATTGACAATTTTGACCTCGGTGGAACTTTTCATATTTCGAAGAGTACCAAACTTTTCGAATATGTATGACCATGGTTTTTTTCCATATATCATTTTGATTATTGAGTCTGCTGAGTCTAAATAAGATGTTAATAAACTAGAAACCATTAAGGGGGAAAATACATGTGGACGACGAAAAAATAGCCAATTTTTGTCATTTTCTTTTGGAAAGAAACAAAAAGTTTTACACTCACGAAATATTAGGTACAATTTATTACATAAATAAATTGTTGGACTAAATTTTTTCATTAAAAAATATTGCTAAATGGCAATGTTATAGCGTGGTCTTCCAGTGCTGGGATTCTCTTTAGTTTTAGCGACAGTTTTCTTTATTGTCAGCTAGCGACAGCCAATGAGGGGCGCCCCTCCTGCTGTAATCCTCCATGCGATTGGCTGTTCCTATTTACCATTACCGAAAAAAAATCGCTACCAAGTCACAGAATCCTATCACAGGAAGGTTATGGCGGTATTTTTTAAGTTTGGGGGAAACTTTCAAACGAGTTGACCGATCGTGCTAAAATTGTACACACGACTTAATAACAATATTACCTTGAATTTATACCTACGTATTTATGAAAATCACTTTTTCATTGCAAAAAAAAAACGAAAATTTTGTGTAAAATTTCAATTTTTTTCTTATTTTCAACTATTTAAGGTATTACTGGATGGACCGTCGGGCAAAAAGTTAGTCCAAAATGGGCGGATCGTGGATTTACAGGTCTAGATCATGTCGTACATGATCAAAGATTTTTACAAATAGCTAATTTAATAACTAATAAATAAATATTTTTTTTATCAAATCAAAATGTTACAATTTTATTAAATTGTAAAAATAAATATTTTTACAAATAGCTAATTTAATAATAAATTAACATTTAGAAATGTTAACTTTCCACTTTTAATAATAATTGAAGTCAAATTCGACGATATTGGTATATGCTTGACTGAAGTTTTGTCAGTGACTGTAAATCTGTTTCAACTGTCCAACAACGAAAATTTCTCAAATTTTAAATTTAATTAATACGTTCAGATCATTTCATTATTATCAACAATTACCCAAAAATTCAATATATATTGACTTTTCCAATGATTACTATTCATTCGTCGTTAAAAAAGGTGATACTTCTCATTACTTTAATTAATTTCTCGACAATTACTCAGTCGATTTATTTTAAACTTAGCATAATCAATCGCTCGATCCTAAATCTTGATGATATAATATTTTCAGAATTTACGGCGATTTAGTGACGTTCGTTTTGCAACCATTAACGTCTGCAGAAGCAGTTTTCCCATAAGCGACCGTGTTAAATTCATATGTTTATAACTATTAAATTATTTAGTGAAAAATTCTAAAATAATTCATGCTATTCTATCAAGAACTATCATTCCTCAAATTTTCAAGAATTTTGACGATTTTTCAATATCCATCCAGTAATACCTTAAATATTTCTTAGGTGTAAGTTCAGCATTTGGATATTAAAATACTGAAAACTCTTGTAAGATCAGGCCATAATTTCATTGACAAAAATGATTTAAATACTTAAATTATGTAATAATTTGTACCTAAAGTTTCGTAAACGTAAAAAATTTCAGTCTTTAAAAAAAATATATCAAAATTGGCTATATTTTCGTTATATAGATGTATTTCTTTCCTTCATTTGGATATTTGTTGATTTGCACAAACATTGAATTTATTGCTATTTCTACGAGAGTCTGTACTCCAACTCAGCATTGGATCGCTTGAAACCACACTCAAATTTGTGATGACTGCGGATTTCATAAGTAAAAAAAAGGTGACATAAAATCACAAAATCGAAATAACTAATAATCCGAATCAATGAATCTAAAATCTGTTTCAAATATAAAAAAAGAGTGGGTTTTTTTTTACTTGCAACCGTCGTTTTGGTCACTCCATTCTGGACATTCATGAAACTAAAAAAGGAAAAGTAACCCAACTTTTGAATAGAAAGATTTTGAAAAGTTTTTAAAGCTAATAAATTTTCCGATGCAGTTCTGAGCAGTCTTGTGATAAAAAAATTCGACGAAACAATTCTTTTTTTAAAATTGAATTCCGACCAATTGAAAAAAATCGAAAGCTTACCATTTATTGTTTCAGAAATTTCATAATGATGCAATCGCAGACGTACCTGTTGCTGATGGGCCAATGTTTGCTTCATCAGGACCATCTTGATGCTTTGCTCCATCGCGTACTTCTTCGCCCTGTTAACCGTATCCTGTTGCTCGGAGGAAATTTTTGGCGGGCCAGTGCTCAAGACGCCCGGCAATGTGAGATACTTTGCTCCGGGACCTACGAGAAATAACATTCAAAATTCATACGAATATTACCGTTCGAACATGTTGTGAATTTTCAACAAACTTATGCAGATAAATAAATCAGATCTTATCAGCTAAACGTTCACGAAATTGGAGACAACATCGATAAAACTTCAGACGAAGTGTCTCAACAATGAATAGTGATCACGATAAAATTTTACATCATATAATAAATCGATGATTTTTTAAACAGTTAGTTATTGAATTAATGGAGTTGTAACGTGTCATTGAATGTCCCGACAATAAGCAACGATCATATAATCAAATTACGGTTACAGTAATTGAGAGTAATAAAGGAAACATGCCGTATGTATTGTTAGCGTACCTCGTAAATTTGGGCAATTTTCCGGTAGGTTAATTACCTGTATTTTGTCAATTTCTTCATATTTCAGATTTGCAAGAGAATAATCCATATCAGGGTGTCTAATTTTGACCAGAACTGAAATTTCATCACATTTAAGGCCTTAGGCCACTCTGGAGGCAAAAAAAAAGGGCATATTTGGATTTTTTTTTCAGCGAAACCATAAAATAAATCGGAATTACAAAATAGGGGTTTTGTTATACACGTAATTGACTAGACAAAATTATTTTATCACAGCGATACATGTCAAAATGGCGACTGTGCAGCATATTTCCGATGACGCCTTTATTTCTGGAAGGTCAACGGCCGGACCATAATTCTTATAAGAAACTTATATATTTTTATAAGACTATGCTATAAGAAACCATAGCTCCTATGATTTTTGAGTTATGATGAACCACTAAAGTTTTTTCGATTATATACAGGGTGAGGCACATAAAGTGTTACAGAGCAATAGCACTCAAACTATTGATCATATCCAAAAATGTGTCAGACAAAAGTTTCAGTGTTCGAGAAGGCCGTCATACTGGACCACCCTAATTTTTTATCGGTGGAAGCGCTGAAGCTACGTCAAGGTCAATTCCACTTTTTTAAATGGAACCATGTATTTTTTTTCGATGACATTATTACCGATTTTAAGACGAATTCGGCGACCTACAATACAAGGTCATTCTAGTCACGCAAAGTATGAAAATAGTCGAAAAATCGAAAAATATCGGAATAATGACTTTCAAAGGATCCACTAACCTTGGTTTGGGTCTACCTACAGAAGATGCTCGAAGTGATGACCCTCGACTTGTAAGCACTTGTTAATTCGCTGATGAAAAGACCGTCTAACTTCAGCCAACATTTGTGGTGTAATTTCGGTACATGCTTGGCGTATTCTTTCTTTCATGTCGTCAGGCGTGGTAGGTGCTACCGTCATTACGCGTTCTTTGACAAAACCCCATAAAAAGTTCATTTTCGCGATCCGATGGACTCACATTAGAAGGTAATGCGTGACTAACTGATATGTCAACAGAAAATGCGTACTTGCTGCCGATAAGAAACATTGGTATCGTAAGAAATGATAACAGCGATCAAACAAGTGTTTACAAGTCGAGGGTCATCACTTCGAGCATCTTCTGTAGGTAGACCCAAACCAAGGTTAGTGGATCCTTTGAAAGTGATTATTCCGATATTTTTCGATTTTTCGACTATTTTCATACTTTGCGTGACTAGAATGACCTTGTGTTGTAGGTCGCTGAATTCGTCTTGAAATCGGTAATAATGTCATCGAAAAAAAATACATGGTTCCATTAAAAAAAGTGGAGTTGACCTTGACGTAGCTTCAGCGCCTTCACGGATAAAAAATAGGGTGGTCTAGTATGACGGCCTTCTCGAACACTGAAACTTTTGTCTGAAACATTTTTGGATATGATCAATAGTTTGAGTGCTATTGCTCTGTAACACTTTATGTGCCTCGGCCTGTATAAGACTAGCTATAGAAGTACGTAGGATTTTTTTGATATATTGTTTTTTTGTCAAAATGGCGCATTTCTCAAACTAAAAGTATAAAATGCCATGAGAAAATCGTCAGAAAATTGTTCATAAAAAAAGAAATATGCAATATAATCAAAAAAATCCTACGTAGTGCCTCAGAAAATGTAATTCTAAATATACAGTTCAAATTTCAAGTGAATCGGTTGAAATTTGTTTGAGTTATGAGTCCGGCCGGCTTGAAAAATGTAGTTTTGGGATAAACGCGTTTAAAGTTAGTAGAAAGTCACGACATGAATCAAGAGGGGTTGTGCTAGAATTCGGAAATCGAGTACTTAAAGATTTTTCACACCCATAATCTTTTGGAATATAATTTTATAGGTAATAAGGTACATTTTTAACAAAAAAAAAATCGATTTTTGGAAAATCCTAGAGTGGCCTAAGGCCTTAAGGATTTTTAAACCAAGAAATAGGGATTTTTTTCATGACTTTTAGTATGATTTTCTGGTATAAAAGTACAGTTGATAATTCTTTAGTGTGACTAATTTTCAAATTTTTTATATTTATATTTTACTCCTTGAAACAGATGTGCGTTGTATGCCAATGAAATGTATACGAAATAAACGAAAAGTCACCAAACTGTACAATTCCATGTGTAGTAAAAAAAAAAGTGAGACAAACATCATTACAAGTTTGCTTTAAAGAAATATATGTTGGGAAAATCGGGAAAAACATCACATACATTTAGAAACTTTGAGTAATACCATCTAGTCGCTTTACACGAATTAAAAAAAAAAACTAATATGCTGAGATAACGAATTTTGCTAATACCGTAGATTGTCGCAAACCCGCGAAAATTTGAAATTATTTTGAATAAATTAATACAAAAATCGGCCATGATAATGAGCGCTGCAGAGATCTTAGAAAAATCAGGTAGACTGGTAATTTTTCATGACATTTCATGACTTTTTTAGGGCCGAGTGTAATTTCATGACATTTAAGACTTTTCATGACATTTTAGGTCGGCAGACACCCTGATATAGTAGACAACAATGCCATTGTATGATATTGGAGTTGACGGTTGGCACTTTTATACTATTTCTACATTAAGGGACAACACCACTGTGAAGGCTTCAAAAAATCGTTTTTTTGAAAACCATCTAGAAAAATCTAAAATACATTTAAGATTAAGATGCCGTTGGACCCAGGTCGAAAAAATAATTATTTTCGGAGATATTGAATATTTTGTGGAGCGGTGCAGCGCTCCGTGACGCTCGGGGTCCCGCGCAGCCGCCTCTTCCTGAGGAAGTATTGGAGGCAATTACGCCAGTCTTCGAAAATTTGAGCAGAGACGATTTGCTGCAGCGTTGTTTGGGCGGCTTCACGCAAAACAACAACGAAAGCTACAACAAATCAGTTTGGGCAATAGCCCCCAAGTGTCAGTCCGAGAGCAAAAAAATCGTCGATATTGCAGCTGATATCGCGGTATTATTATTCAATGATGGCCTGAGAAGCCTCATGAAAGTTTTGGAGACGTTGGGGATAACTATCGGCCCAAATTGTTTCAATTTTTGCGTTGAAACCGACGCAGCGCGGATCGAGCTGGCGGAGCGCTCGCTCACAGACGCTGTAAAAGAGGCAAGAAGAGCCTCTACAAGTTCGAGAAAAGATGCTAGGGACAATCATTTGCTTCTTGAAGGCCAGCTATATGGTGCCGGCATCGCTGGTTAAAGGTAAAAAATTTTTTTTCCAATTTATCGCATAAATTAACAAACCTAAAACTTTGAACGCGTTTTTCTCAAAACCACTTTTTTGAGTGCGGCACGCAGCAGAACTCGAGCAATTTTTATCCGATCGACTTCAAATTTGGACTGCATCAATAAAACTAGATTATCTAAAGAAGTACATAGGATTTTTTCGATATCTCAATAATAAAAAAAGTTATAGCCTATTTTCGACGAGAAATTTTGCTCGAAAATCGTCCTTTAATTTCAAAAGCGTGCCTATTTTTTAAAAATCAATATTTTTTCAAATCCCTATGTACTTCTCTTTAAAATATCATATTATTAACGAAAACACTCGGTATTTTTTTTCAGATCGACTTTGAAGAGAGTTCTGCTGCGTGCCGCGAACCACTGCAGAGGCAACAGTACCTGACGCGGGAGCTTCCCCAGCGTCACCATGGGGCGTGAAAAATTTGAAATTTTTTTTTATGTATCTTCAATAAACAACGAACAAAACAAAAAAAAATTTTCGAATATCTCTTTTTTTTCCCACAAAAAAAAATTCTTGAAAAATGGCAAAAAAACAGGGGGTCACAGTGGTGTTCTGCCTTAATTACCAATCCTTACTTTAGTCAGTCAATCTATCACCGTGCCTGAGAAATCCCCGTGCCCTCGTGTACGATCGAAAAACGATACAGTAGTGCATTGGGAAAGAATGACGGTGGAAAGGGAAAGAGCGATACTGTACGCGGTATCCTAAGAACTGAAAATCGTGAAGAGTATGATCTCTTGGTAGTAAACAGGCGAGAGATATGATTTCAAAAGACCGCAAGGCCATTTAACGGAACATTAGAAATAAATAATAACGGATAAAGTAATGATTTTGTGACCATTTTGTTTAAGAAACGTAATATACATACCAGCGACGACCTTTCCCGTCTGATTGAGATCATAAATGGGCCCAGGCAAGAAGTCCGAGGCATTGCCTACGAAGAAATAACAAATTAGACTATTGTACTCTGTAATATCGTTCATTCAATCAATATCTCAACCATCTCGCCGCAAGTGCCCTCGTTTCGCGAACTTTCAAATATTCGCATAACACAATCGACGATGGTCGAAATATCATTCGATAGTAACCATCGTATAGTGACTTCGAAAAGTTTCACAGAAGGTGAAAAACCAAAACATTTTATTTCAAATTCTCCAACGAGCGATACATTTGCACACGAGGGGATAAAAAAAAAAGAACGTATCGTTTTTTTAACCAAGCGCGATCAAATTATCGGAGCCAAATAAAAAGAACAATTTTTAAAGAAAACATTTTTCCCCCGTTAACGGTGCCAATGTTAAGCTCTAAACTATTTTTGCAATTTTTTTTTTTTAATGGGTCGCAAAAAGTATCGTTGCCGATGGAGCAGCTCCCCAAAGCTGAATCGTCCGCCAAACTGTAAGTTTAAAGAAATTAAAACAGTCGACACGCCGTCGTTACAAACAATACAAACGTTTACATTGCAATATGCTTTTCTTTTTTTTAACGTGGCCTGGTAACACGTGTTACGTATGAACAATCGCGCACATGCAGAATATACGAAGCCACATGTGGCATTGCATCGATAATGCCTCACATTTGGCGGTGTAAAGATATTAAAACAAATTGACGATTTTTTTGGTTCCTTAAGTGATTTTCGTTCAGCAGAGTACATTTTTCAGACAATGAAAACTCTATGATGACGAAGTGTGAGTGAGATGTGTTGTATCTCATACGAATCCGAAGTGTATTTGAGACTTATTTATATCGTATGTAAATTCGTATAAATATTACATTTAAAAAAAAAATGTCATTCGCACTGATATATTTTCTGTGCTTTTACCATGAAAAATAAAAAATCGTTCGACGTGAATTTGGCACACAAAATGATGAAATTTGAGTATGGGGTCATGCTAGAATTCGAACGATTGGCAACAATTTGGTGGTTAATTGATCAAGATCGATCGAGTGGACGGCTAATCTCTGGAACAGAAATCAGAACACGTTGGTTGAAACGTATTTTTTTGTTTAAAGATTCCTTTGTTCTGTTGTACGTATGATTGTAATATGGCTTTTTTTTGTTCTCAATTTCCGGACAAACGAATGAGGATCGTACAATTTTGTTCTGTCTTTTTTTATTTTCTTTTGTATACGTTCTATCGACTGGTTTAGCCGTGATCGGGGCTGAGCAATGAAGGTCGCGCGCACAAAATGTCCGAGAGACTGAGGGCGAGACGCAGAAATCTGTAAGCACAAAGCAAAAGGAGAACACGCTAAGTGCATTTCTTTCTGCGTCATTCACGTTATTTTTTGCCTTCGACAACCTAACAATGAATACCGACATCTATTGAGCTGCCCTAACTTATTTTTTTTCTATCAAAATAATAAAAAGAAACAAAGCAATGGCACACCTGATTGCGAATCACGAATGCGGATTTAATTGAATCTTTTGTGGGCATTTTAAGGACGAAGTCTTTGCCGCTTTTATCATTTCATAATTGATATATATATATATATATATATATATATATATATATATATATATATATATATATATATATATATACATATATATACACACATGTATGTCGCCACTGCCTCTTCTAATTATGAGTCTCGCTACATCGAGCGATAGGAATACGATGTTTTTTCGTGATGAAACGTACAATGATATTCTCGTTGGCCAGAGGGGTTCCAAATTTTCAAGCGAAGTTAATTATTCCGTTCGCTTCATAATATTCAAAAAAAGGAAATATATATCTAAGTCAATTTTGATGAGGTTGAAGTTGGAATGCAACGAAATTCTTTTTTTTTTTCATTTGCACAAATTTTACTTGGTCGATTTAAGGAGGGACACTCCCTATAGAGGCTTTGGAAAATGCATTTTTTTTTAAGTGCAACTAAATTTATAGGTTGAAACCTGTAGAATACGATGCAGTTAGTGATTTTGGTCAATTCTCAAAAATGACGTTCCGAGAGCCTTTGAGCGTGACTCACCTCTGCTCCATTTAGAGCCCTGCGCACAGGTATAGGCACCATGTGAAGAAGTGAGTCGTCTATTCGATAATCAATTCTCGTAATACTCAAAAATGAGTATTACCAGGAAGCTGAACGACTATTATATAGTGCTGGAATAGCTGACTAGTCGGTAAGTCACAGAATCATACGTTTTTCCCTTGCCGAAACTTTAAACGCGATTATCTCGATTTATTTTTTTCAATGAGTTGAAAATCGGTGTACATAATTACTCAAAAACTATTTGACCGATCAAGCTCATATTTGGCACACGTTTTTATGATACTTATGTCCAATTGATAAACTTAAGACCGACTAAAAATTATCAAAGTAAACATGTTTTCGGCTGGGTCAAAGTTTTAATTTTTTTTCCGAAAAAATAAACTTTTTTGTTCTAAGGCCTACCCTTTAGCCAATTATCATTATTTCTCCAATATTATTAGTTCATCAAGTGACCACATGTATTAGGTGTAGTAAAAAGAAATCCATTATTTTTGCATGAAATTGAAGGCAAAAATAATGGATTTCTTTTTACTACACCTAATATATACTAATCAATTTTTTTTGCGCAGACTGTTTCAGATAATCCTACGAAGTGCTGAAGTGTACACCACATTCGGCCTCCCTTCTGGATAGCTTCACGGCGACTGGTTATATCTCCGCAATTTTTCACTTTTTTTAAGCAATAAAAATCGCTTTGGAAACTAGAATTATGCAATAAAAAGTACCTATGGCCCTGAAAAGATATATACATCCCTTGCCCTCCAAAAAAAAATCATGAAAATCGACTAAGATTTGGCGTTTTATAGGGAGTGCCTCCCTTAAGCTGTGGAAATTACTCAAACGCTTTTACGTATTCTTATAAGAGATTTACGCCTTCAATTTGCAAAAAAAAGGTTCGGGATAATAATAAAAACAAAGAAATTAAAAATGAAGAAAAACAATCGTTGCATTCGAACGAGGCAAACTTCACCGTCGTAAATTCTGTGGGGGATACTAATGATGAAACTGTACTGCACTCAACGCTCTGTATACAATAATAGAACGATGAAACTTGGGCTAGTAGAATAATCAATTTTGCACTAATATTACAATAAAAACAAATATTTATAGAATTATTTCTAATTTTTAGGAAACATTTGAAGCTTTTCTTGTATATCGATGGTCTGAGTTTATCAATACTTCGTTTCACTTAACGATACATTTTCATTGTATCGCGCGTATTGAAAAAATTGGGCACCTTGAAAATCCTGAACGCAAAAGTTATATTTGTTCGCGACGATTATTTACATCCGTTGAAGCGTTGTAACGCAAAATGTACTGAAACTCGCAGGAGCGAAATAATGAACAAACATGAGCGACAAAACAAGACTCGTAATTAGAAAGTAAGACGTTTACTTGACTAGCCTAAATGCTGACCTATCTAGGAAGAAAAAAAAAAAAGAGAAGAAAAACAAAAAGGCGGAACGAGCATCGGTGCTGCATACACGACAATACACGCCCATTACGGCGAATCGAGTTTCATTTTTGTTCTAAAACTCGTTATTTTGTTTCTGTTACAACGAATGTAGCGTTCTCTTTGATTGTTTGGCGCACGCACATGATCACAGCTCAGTCGAAGGCCACAGATTCTGTACTGTCTCTCCGCTGTAACATCTCAGAACAGAAGGACAACCATACATTAGTTTTGTTAAGGGCCATTTTGAAACCTCATTTCGCCTAACAGAGAGAAAGAGTAAGATAGATAAAGAAAGAAGGAGAGAGAGAGAGAGAGAGAGAGAGAGGGAGTATAAAAAAGTATACAATTTATAGGCCGGCCGTTTCACAACGTATGTCGTTTTGAAATTTCGTAAGGCCGGCTCTCGATACAATCTGTAGCTCCTAAACTGCCTGACTATAGATACGTAAAGACGTCTCGCTTTTAAATCCTTAGCGTTCAGATTTCGTATGTGAAGAAAAGTAAGTATACATATATATATATCCATATTCATATATGCATGTATATATATATATATATATATATATATATATATATATATATATATATAAACGTATAATTATGATACAGTTGCTGACGTTTGCGTTTCATTATTTCTCATTCTTTTTTTTATTTTTATTCCGTGCACGTCTCGCGGTACGCTCTCGAACGTATTACAGGACACAATTAATTCGGCTATTTGAAGATATACGAGCATCTGGCTACATTAGCAATGTACCTTCGACCCGTATTCTCTTTGCTGGTGGCTCGGCGCCGCTGGAAACTGGTAGTGCCTGAAAACATAAAAGAAAAGGTAACCGCTGCTTTGTGAAACTGGGACTTTGGCATAGGTTAAAACGACCAGTCAATGGACGAAAGATGATTTATATTTACAATAAGTAAAGAATATGAATTGACGTTAGAAGCGCGAATCGCTATAATTTAGCAAAAAAAAAAAAAAAAAACCACAGGTGTCGTTAAAACCAATTTCTCAGTTTAATATCGAATTTTGACGGCACACGGAATTTTTTCTAGCTTGTGTGACACACCGCGCAACTTAGTTACAATACGGCTGTGCACAGTAGGTGTTCTAAAGGCGAAAACAAAAGTTTTTATGAGTTTTGCGACTAAGTATTACTTTTATTATTTCAGATAGAATCAACCGTTGATTTTTTGCAAATTTTTTTAATGAATTCTTAACAGTAGGTCAGAATTAGACAAAATTTAATTTTCTGTTTCTCTGTTGAAACAAACTTTAGTAATAGTAGTAGTAGTTTTATTGTCAGGCTATACCCTTCAAGCGTGTTTAACCAACGACCCCCCTTACATATTATTCCCCTTAACATTTGCTTTTACACGATATGTACACGTGCCTCCATTTCTACAGGATTTTGTACACTGCAATTTCTTTCTCTTTTTTAGTTTCTAGTTTCAGCACTTCTAGTTTTTTCACTACTTCGGCTCTAATTTCTGCCTTGACCTCCTCACAGCCACAAATGTGTTCCAAATTTTCCTCCCTTCTGCTGCAGATTCGGCAGCAATTGTTCCTTTATCCCTTATTCCCTATATTCCTGCACCATATCTTTACCTATAGTTCCTTCGTTTCCCCTCTCATGTTCTTTATCTCCCAGTATTTTTCCGTCTCTGCTTTCACTTTTCTGTTCTTGTACCAGGGTCTCTAATTTTGAGCAGAATTGAAATTTCATGACATTTAAGGATTTTTAAGGCAAGAAATATAGATTTTTTCATGACTTGCCTTGATTTTTTCATGACTTTTCATGAGTATGACTTTCTGGTATAATTTATAATTCTTTAGTGCAACTAATTTTCTAAATTTTTATACTTAATATTCTGCTCTTTGAAACAAATGTGTGTTGTATGCCAATAAAAAGTATACGAAATAAACGAAAAGCCACCAAACTTTACAATCCCATGTGTAGTAAAAAATGTGAGACAAACATTATTTCAAGTTTGCTGTAAAGAAATATATTTTGGGAACATCTGGAAAAACATTACATACATTTAGGAACTTTGAGTAATATCATCTAGTTGCTTTACACGAATAACGAAAAGAAAAATAATATGTTGAGGTAACGAATTTTTTTTTTTCTAGAACCGTAGATTGTCGCAAACCCGCGAAAATTTGAAATTATTTTTATTTGATCTTAACAAAATCAGGGAGACTGGTAATTTTTCATGACATTTCATGACTTTTTCAGGGTCGAGTGTAATTTCATGACATTTAAGGCTTTTCATGACTTTTCAGGTCGGGTGTTTCACTTTTTGTGGTATGTCGATTAATCAATCCTGTACCAGGCGTACTGAATTTCCTACTCTATTTTGGTTTTTATTCCCCTTTAAACTTTATGCTCTGTTCCTCCCACATCCTCGTTTCTTATTGCCTGCCATAGTCCTTCTCCTACTTCTTGCATGACTTTACAGAGGTCCTCTCCCCACTTTGACGGGTTTCCGTTGATAATTCCTCCAACCTTCTCTTTTAGGCACACCTTAGGCCACGTTCCTTCTTCAATCTTTGTTATTTCTACCAGATATTTTGCCGCTCTTTTTTAGGCTTCTATTTCCACTCTTCTGCACCCTGATTCCGTTGTCCAAATATAATTTGGTGTGTTTGGACTGATCCTCATGGCCGTTTTCACACATTTATCCTGCCATCTTTTCACCGTTTTTTTCTTTCTCCATACTCAAAAACAAACTTTAAGAGTTTTTTTGAGAATGGCCTATTTAGAGACGAAAAAGTAGCTTCTACGAAATCGTAATAACAAACATAATCGTATAAGAGTATTGTAATTTTTGTGCAACACAGTGATCTTCAAATGTAGTATTTAATAAAAATAAATAATAAATTGTTATCCGTTACACCGTTAATCTACACTACACTTTCATTTACTGGTCGTCGAGTGTTCATTTACAGGTAATTTCGTCCATTCACTGGTGATTTAGTGTCATTTCGGTGCTTATTTATCAATTCCTCCAATATTATTTGTTGCAGTTACGTCAAAATTTTTATAGTTAAAAATTACCATTTACTGGTCATTTCGTTCATTCACTGGCGATTTAGTAATTTTTATGCTTATTTATCAATTCCACCAATATTATTTGTCAAGTTACATCGAAATTTTTTTTTACTATCAAAATAATATCTTTTGGTAGCTATAACAATTAGAAACCTCGTTTGGATATTTTTATTTTACAGTTTATCTGAATCCTAAATAGTGTCGTTATTCGTCCATTCACTGGTCGACTCACCCTATTATGCCAACTTCACATTTTGTGTAAATATGAAGGAAGTAACATCCCGTGTGTTAAAGTGTCTTTAACAATAATTGTATGATTAAGGGGTTACGTGGGTTTGAAAATTTCAAACAATCCATTTTTCTAAATTTTATTATCTAATAGTACAATATGTCTAGAATATTCTCCCAAAGTTTTACGTCAATTGGAGTAAAAGTCTAGGAGAAAGAACCTTTGGGAATTTCCCCCGTTGGGAAAGACCAGCCAGGAGCGACGCAGGTATACGCATTTTTCTCAAAACACTATTTTTGAAACCGGTAGACACGATTTCTCAAAAACTAATGCATCGATCTTATTGAAATTTTGCACACTTCTTCAAAATAGCATTGACTAGTGATTAAACGAAGGTTTTTTTTTCGATTACAAATAATTTTACAAGGCTATATGTAGTGTAAATTGTACGAAAAATTGAACTATTTTGCATACAACTTTGCCAAAAATTAAAATTAAAATTAAAAAAAAAATCCTTCGTTCAATCACGAGCTATACTTATCTACTAACAGAAAAAAATTGGTTTTTTAATTTCAAATAAAGCTATCATGAGTTATTTTGACCACCACGAGGACACTTTTTTTTGAAAGGTCTCCGGAAACCAGGTCCCACTGGCTGAATTTCCCAAATTTTTTTATGAAATTTTTTAAAAATATTGTTGAAATGTTGCTCTTTTATGTGCTTAACATTTTCAATAAAATAAATTATATATTATATTTTAAAAAAATACAGAAAATATTCTTTTTTTCTTGCTTCGAAACCCACGTAACCCCTTAATCGAAATAATCGAAAGTAAAAATGAATCTGTCTGTCTTCTGCAATACAAAAAAACAAACGGTGTATCTCCTCCATTTCTTTGTTAAGTAACCTTTCTGATAGGAAACATCACCTTGGTATTATTACGGACCAGTGATATATCCTCAGCCTTAGTACAGAGAAATAAACTAGTGGGTAGCGGATTTAAAAAATTACAAAGGAAAGAATTAGACTTATTGAATATATGTAAAAAAAAAAAAAAAATACTCTTTGGATGCCCAGCATTGTTGATGTTCTGCACTTATTTTAGCCTTGAGTATTCTTGATTAATATAAAACAATTTACTGCACACTGAGAATATGTTAGGGTTATTGCATTCAAATTTTTTGCATGGTTACAACATATTGTTTATCGACTGTCTATATTCTCGAAACATAATCTGCGATAAATGCGAAAAGATTAGATCGTTTATCCATCTCCACTATCCTATAGTAAATTAAGGTGTTCCTTTTACGAACCCGAATATTTAACAATTAACTGATTTTCGTTCAAAATAAAGTAAAAATACATCCCATTATACTGGTAAAATTTCATGCCAAGTTACCGAACTTCTAACAAAAAATTACAACTTTAAAAATCATCTAATTTTTGCAGCACTTTATGGAGATGACATGCTGGCCATATTTCTATCTAATAATTGACATACTAAATAACTCTAGATGTCTAATATGAACTGCGCTAAACATGTAAATAATTCACGATTAAAAGGATTAGCAATTAATTTTTTTAATTGTTCTAGAAACAATTGAAACTAATAATTAACCTGTTTAAGTTTAAAAAAATAATATAGCAGTAGCAGGGCTCGAACCCAAAACCAGCAGCGTACTAGCCAAAGACCTTAACCGCTAGGCTATCGCACCGCTTCGAAAATTCTTATTTTCGACATTCAAAAATCGTCACACAAATTTTGTTTGGTCGATTTTGCAAAAACGAGGGCCCACCAGGGTGAACGGTAGCAGGGGGTGACAGTTAGGACCGAACCCTATACTACCCCGAAAGGACGTCTCGAAATCGATTGCATGCCTGGCAAAGTCCCCTTGCGAGAACATTTTCTCAACAAAAGTTTACCGCTGCTACTTCGATGTACGCGTGTATGATCGTGTGTAAGCATAAATATCGTTTTTGAAAAGAAATAAACGTTAGCACTATTCAAGGTTTTTTCGATGTGAATATTATCATATGAAAAAGTGAGGTTAGGATATTACGACATCGATTGATCTTATTCCTCTTTTGTCACACTGAATTTTGTTGTTTCGAGGCATTTAAATCGGAATTTTCAATAAAAACACGCGAAAAAGTCGACTAAAACAAAGTGCAGCTTTAAAGAAAAAAAAAAAACCCGCAAACTTGCAAAAGGTAATTGTCAAGCGATCAACGGCTTTTCAGTGCTACGTGGGCGTAATGTTTCCAGACGAACGATTTCCCGAGAGATTTCAGCGTAGACATTTCGAGGTTAGGAAAACACCATGATTCGATCTTTTCAAGATATTTCACGAATAAATCCAATTGACAAATTAAGAAATTTATTTCCACATATATGGAAATCGATAACCTCAATAGTTCGATATCGCTCGTAAAAAATAAATATGTAGCGCACATTATCATTGAGATTTTGAAACCAAGAATTTTTTATTTTCAGTCATTTATTTTTTGCACACTTTTACGTGAAGATAAACGTGCCGGACGAGTATAAGATTTATAAACTTGTGTTAATGATAATTTACGATCGCCATGATGCCTTTGGACATTTGGAGACAAGTTTCGTTTATTTTTTTTTTTGTCCTGCGGACGTAACGTTATCAGACAATTTTAATCGCTCACCATTGTCACTGCACCGTTCATCGTTTCGTCGAATCCAACCGAGAGGAAACAACTCTGTACATTCACTCGAACTCACAAATAACAATATTTTTTTTTTTTCCTATCGAGGCACGCACGTTAAAGATACAACTTATCCCATCCACCATCAACAAGAAGCGGCCGATTCTCGCCTCCTTTGCGGAAGTGTCGGCATCTTTTTGTTTCCGGTACTACGCGATTCAAATGTAAAACTGAACGATTCAAATGTTCGATTATGCTTTTATAGCCAGATTTATAATCGTTACTTCCTTAGGTAGCAATTTTTGAAAAGTTATCCAAAAGGGAACGTCTATTAATTACGTGAGGTGTTTTTTTTTTCTTTAATTTGAACGCCCCCCCCTCCCCCTGGTGAGATTAAGGGGGGAAAACCCTTTACAATGTTCAAAAAAATCGATTTTTTTTCTTCTCACATGTTTCGAAAGTATAATATATTGAGAGTATACTGGAAAATCGAAAAATCGAAATACGAAATACAGTCGAGAGTGCGCCGGGGCCGCATGCTGTGAACTAAGGAAACTTTGAACGCGATTATCTTAAAACTGCATTTTCAAAAACTGCTCGTGTTATAGATCAAAAAGTTATTGATCGATTTGACTGAAATTTTGAGATTTTTCTCACTATAACATTTTCGGAAGGATATACACAAAGTTTTATGGTTATCGTGTAAATTGGGTCATTAAATGATTTTTTTTTTTCATTTTAAAGATTATGTGCGGTTTTTAAAGCAAAGTATTTTTGTTTTTTTTTCAACAATTAATAATGATATAGCACTTTGAAATTGTTGTTTTGTTCGGCTCGGCAAAAACGCGCCGAGAGCATACGAAGTTACCCGAGCGCTCTGTGACGTCACCGCTCGAACGCCAGTATACGTACTACTCGTGTGATACGAGTATTCTGTCCACGATGGCAACGACAAAATCGTATAAGCATTGTTTCGTTCATCTTTGTATAAATACGACGAAAATTGTCCCTAATAGGTATTTCTGAATGTGCCACAAGACATAAAACGTCGAAATCTGTGGTTCGATGCAGCACGACGTGTCAACCCGAAATCATCGTCCACTTATTTTTGCTGTGAATACCACTTTGATGTCAGTGTAAACGTGTTATAACATAAACTGTATTGAAATATATCTTTTTTTAATACGACTTTTTCAAAATGCTTATGATACGTAGGGGCAATAACTGACACAATTTATCAAGCCTCTCCTAACCTAAAAATGTTCAGTTATCCACGGTCGGTAAATTACGCGGATTTGCTTTCACGAATCCACTTTCACACATCGTTGCACGAAAATTAAACTATATTTCGACTTTTTCAGAATGCTGGAGATTTTTAGATGTAAAATGACAGAAAATTTTACTTTTGTATACACTCGCGTGTAAGCCGGATACATAGCCTATACGGTCGCGTTCGAGCGGTGACGTCACAAGCGCCAGCGCCGATAGCGTGACGTTTCGCGCCAACATCTACAGTTTGAATTATCGTGATATAAAAATAATTAATAATTATCTTTAGAATTATTTCAAAGAAAAATCCTTTTGACATTCGGTTTTAATATCACAAAAGATCAAATCTAAAAAAAAAACGAACATTTTTTTTTAACAACTCAATTACTTTTATTCCACTCGGTACGACAATGGACATTTTACACACGCTTCGCGTGAGTAAAACCCCATTTTCGCACCGCGTACAATAAAATTTCGTATAATACTCGAAAAAACTTTTTCTAACGAGTGTGAGTTTGTTTGGGTATAACACGAGCTCCTCTTGTCATAATGTACTATTTTGGGGTAAAAATTGTCGAGAAAATGGTCAAAAATATGAAAATTTGATTTAAAAGCCTACCTAATCCTTAATTTCTTACTTTTTCATATTTTTATTGGTATATCCTTCCCCTACACATGTCAATAATCGAAAAATATTTTCGATTTCTGTTTCGGATCAATAGAAAAAAATCAGACATATAGAGCACTTTTCGACATCACGCAAAAGACGCCTAAAGGAATACCTTATAACGTCGCTATTTGGTTTTGTTTACAAGAATTTTTTTTTTACATTTGAAAGTTGTAATAAGATAATGTCAAAATTTTAAAATGTTGCGATTATTTTATCACCTGATCACCTGATCACAAGAAATCATGATAAATGACTCATTTTCGGGCGTCTAAAAGGTTTCCCCCTCGCACGTGAGATTTTTCCCATAATTTCAAAATGATTACATTTGTTCGATATGATCATATATTTTGTTTCTTACCACTAATAAAGACTTACCGATAGCGTGTTCTATCAAATATATTTTTTCTGTGAAAGAAGAAGAGGAGAAAAATGATACTACGTTTAAGGTGCACTATAACGGCTTTAATTTAGTGTTATTTAGTTAAAAAAATATAGGGTAGGGTAGGGTAGTGCTCCCATACCACCTTTCCTACTCGATGCATGGACAACTTGACTCGAAAGAAAATATTAAGCTAAATAGAAAAGTATTTGATTAAAATTAATGAGGAAGATAAGCAAGCAATAACTTAATGCCTAAGAATAGAATAAGAAGATTAATAAAAACATATGATTATTTTTATTTCATACTGTTAATATGGACACGTGCCTTTCCATATTTTCAGACCAGTCTGGAAATATCGATATTTCACGAGTTAAACAAATTTTTTTATTACAACGGGGCATTCTACGCCAAATCGACCACTTTTCGGCCCGACCCCTTTCGATTTGGCTGAAACTTTAATATTTTATTGTTTTTATCTTAAAACGCTTGTGTGATTAAAAAAAAATTTTTTTTACATAATCACAAATACGTAGTGCATTTAAAAAAAACTCGCCCGTTTTTTTTTCAAATGCTCATAACTTTCTCAAAAATGGACCGATTAAGTTCTTTTTTTTTATTGGGAGTACAAATTAATTCGGTCCGCTTTCAAGAGATGGCTCTGGCTGTTATGAATGTTTCATAGTGACAGCTGATTTCGGTGGTTTCAGAGAGGTTAGACATCTGTCAATAACATTCAGTTTATATCGCTTTGAGTTCCATTAAAAACCTTGTTTTTTACTGTATTGAATATGTCAAATTTTGTGTTAACTAAGCAGCTTCTCCGGGAAGTTTTACTTTTCTGCTTTAGTTGGAAGAAAAGTGCAGCTGAAGCGCATCGAATGCTTGTCGAAGTTTATGGTGATGATGCTCCAACTGATAAATCATGTAGGCAATGGTTTCGACGCTTTAAGAACGGTGATTTCCGCGTTGAAGACAAGCCTCGCCCTGGAGAGCTAAAAAAATCGAAGACAATGAATTGGAGGCATTACTCGATGAACAACCTGGCGATTCCATTACGGGCGATCGGTATAGACTACAATTGATTCGTTTGAGCCGTGCATTACGAGAAAAACGGCCGGAATACGAGCAAAGACATGACAAAATTATTCTTCTGCATGACAACGCACGGCCTCATGTCGCAAAAGTCGTAAAAAAATATTTGGAAACGCTCAAATGGGATATTTTACCGCACCCGCCGTATTCTCCATACATTGCTCCTTCTGATTACTGGTTGTTCCGACGGATGCAGCAGGATTTAGCAGGTCACCGGTTCACTTCTTTCGCAGAAATCGAAAATTGGCTCAAAACTTGGATCGCCTCAAAAGACGAGACTTTTTTTCTAGATGGAATTCGAAAATTGTCTGAGAGATGGGAAAAAGTAGTAGCCAGCGATGGACAATACTTTAATTAATCTATTGATACCTTTTATTTTGAAATAAATGGATTTTTTACCACAAAAAAACGGACCGAATTAATTTGTATTCCCAATATTATTAGTGAATAAGTTTTCAAACGTGTTTCAGTTCTCGTTATATGAGCATATGATGAAAGCTGGAGCTCTATTTTTAAATGGAGTAATGACCTTTTGAGAAATTTATAATTTGGTACCAAATAGTTTCGTTATCATATTTATCTTCATGATTGTTTGTTGTCGCGATCATTAGTCAATAGACTAATAGTCAATCGAGAATTAATGAATAATAGATAAATCAATAAAACAATAATGGTAGCATAACAAATAGTGTGTATATATATCAATACCATATAACACCATCAAAGTATATGATGGAGTTATATGGGTATTGCTCAATTATATGTGTGTGTGTGTATATATACATACCTCTTGCGCGCGCATCAGCTTTGTAAGGGTACGACTAGCGCTGCAAATGGCAGAGTAGGACACTAAAAAAAGCGGTCATTTTGCATAGCAAAAATATCAATCCGTGCCAGCCCCCTGGTTGGAATAAAGAGTGTGCAGACTAACGAAGTTTATTAATTGTGTTAGATTTAATAAAAAATAATTCTGTCTCAGTATAATATATATTCATAGTGATCTGCGGCGAAAACGAAGAGCGTGATAAACTATTGGCTCGTGATGAGAGGACATTTTCTAGCTCGATCGGTCAACGAAAATAACAATGCAAGGTAAATTAAAACGAAAGACAATAGGAAAAAAATAAAAACTGTAAAATCGATTTAACTGTACAGTGGATCATAATGTGTGAATATGATGTGTGATAATTTGTAAAACTCTTGTTTGGACTCAAAATTCTTATGAATTTTCTTGTGTCTATAAATAAATTTTATTTGTTACTGCTTCCGTAACGAAAAAAAACATGTTGACTTAATTTCTGTATTTCATTATTATTCTACAAAACTATATCTATATACGAATTCTATCTATATAGAAATTTCCTTCACCAACTGGTTTTACAATTAATTTGATCAAATTATCACTCCAGATGAAGTGGAAAAGGGTGCTTTTTGCATATCGTACGGCACTGGTTTTACAATTAATTTGATCAAATTATCACTCCATATGAAGTAGCAAAGGGTGCTTTCGGCGTATCATACGACACTCGTTTGTTGCTGCCTAGTTCAGTTCGCTTGGGCAACAGCGTCGCCCTCCTCGTAAACACTTTTGCGGACGTGTTGACGACACTGCGTTTGTATTTCTTACCTCTAGTCTCCATATTGCTGACAGAATTGGCTCCCGTCCAGCCCCCTGACACTGGATCACGGTCTTACATACAGGTCTGGAAACTCTGCCAGAATTCGCATGGTGGGGGTAGGCCGCTTACGGACGAAAATTTTCGTTGAGAGTTGACACTACGTGGCGCCTCAATCTTGCCCCCAGATGACCATAACCACCAAAAATAATTTTGTAAACAAAAGCGACTCATTAGTGGATTTCTTGTGCTATTGACTTATCGGAAGTGAAAAAATGCCGAGAATCTGTGTTGTGCCGGGGTGCAAAACTGGAAGCAGAATTGTATTATCGAAGCACTCGTTATTTCGCGTGCCAAAAGATACAGTGCGGTGGAAACAGTGGGAAAACGCGATCCCGGGTATTATAAAATTAAGTTCGTTGGATGTCATTTGTGACAAGCATTTCAAGGCTGAAGACATTTCTCATGAATGGAAAAAAGAGGATGAGAATGGTATAGAAAATGCGACGTGGTATAAATGATTTCATCGTTTTGTTATTCACCCATAGTTCAAAACCTTTACCAACGACCAAAAAACCGATAAAAAAATAAAAACATTTATTTAAAAATTAATTCGAATTTTTATTTGCGAGAAAGAAAATGATGACATACAAAAATGATACAATGTGTATAAATAATTAATACAACACCAGAAACCTATGCAAAAAAAAAGCTCACTCTTCGGGGATCGAACTCGGCTCCTTCAAAACGGTAGCTCATGTCAGCACCGTATCCGTGCGACCACGATTATCATTCCATGAGTAAGACAGTTTTCTAATATTTAAGGTATAGCCACGCTTGGGGTTTAATTAGATTTGGCGGCTTGTTGGGTTGGTTCACCGCTTAATTTTATTCATTATAATTAGCTATATTGGTAGATATACCACCAATATATATATATATACTGCAGAACCAATAATTGAAATGAGGTGTTACGGAGACAGGCAGATGCAGAGTAATGCGGCGATTAGCTCTGTCTTTTTTCAATACCTCCGTCTGCCCCCGTACCGCACTTCGCCACCAACTCTTTTAAGATCGCAGCGCTCCAGCGGCCAGTGCATTAAAAAATTTTCGTCAGTAAGCGACCCCCCCGATCCGGCGGAGTTTCCAGACCTGTATGTAAGACCGTGCACTGGATACTATTCCTATTGCAATAAATGTTTCGCGTTTTATCCGGGTTTTTAAAATTCCACTATAGGTCGCTTCGTAGCGCTAGTAGTCGTCTGAACGGCTTGCTTCACGCATGCGCGCTCAAAACTCGTAAACACGATTTATTTACGATATTTTTGTGAGCGTATTTTTTATTTGGAGTATCTGTAAATAAAAAAATTCAAGTTAGTGGTTCGAGAGTGATCTCTTGTTTCAACGTTCACTTATTACGTAAACCGAGAGAACTGTGAACTGTGAACAGTGTTTAGGTTTCATATGCCGAAGTGCATCGTACCAGGCTGTATCCTCAGGGTACACGTCAAACCCGGAAAAAGTGCACTCTTTTTTTTACTATTCCGAAGAATGTGGACAGTAAAAAACTGTGGAAAAGTGTTGTGAGGCGAGAGAACAGCTCCGCGAAAGCTGGAGCAGCAGTTTGCAAAAAACATTTGTGGAGTAACGAAATTCTTTGGCAACGCGAATATTTGGATCCTAATGGAAAAGTAATCGAAGTGGTAAACAAAGCCAAAGAAACTCACGATAAATTCCCACTCCATAATTACTGAGCATGTAAATAATTAACAATAATAATTATCGAAATAAAAATCCTCATGTTTGTGCACTCAGTATATCGCGTATATTGTTTGCGCTTCAATAGATATAGTATCAGTTCAGACGACTACTAGCGCTGCATGTGACGCAATTCGGCAATAACAATGACGGGCTGACGGGCAATCGGTGAACCGTGTCTAGGCCAGTGTTGCCAGGTTGGGGATTTTCTCCCTAGATTTAGGGTGTTTTCAACTAGTATAGGGTAGAAACAGGGAGAGCATTTTGTTAGGGATTTTTTTAGGGTTTTTTTCATGATTAAAAAATGTTAACCTTTGTCGGTTTTAAATTGCACAATCAACCAATTGAAGGGCAAAAAACGAACTCCATGACGCTGCCACAATTATACATTGCACTGATTGCAACTGTTGTACACTGCACGTCGATATTTTATTTAATAATTCCATATACTAAAACATTTATGATTTTTTTACATATAAACTATCATATTTGTTTTATAATGTAGGAGACTAGAAAAGTGCTTTAGAATATTTGTGTTGTTCTCTCTCTTTCTCTGGCCTCTTTCTTAGTTCGGTGATTATTCGGATTCATCCGGACATAAGTTGTCCACCACCATGACATCGTCATCCGCCACCGTGCTGTACACCGTTTCCGAGTTGAAGCGTTTGAACATTGACGCCGTCGGTTCAAACTTGCAACACTCGGCGTCAAGTGTGCAGCGAACATGCAAAACTGTGCTCGCTGTTTTGCTCCCTGTCGGTTCTTGACCACATGACGGACAATGCATTTGCTTACCGCTAGATGGCATTGTCATAGTATATTTTATATATATATATATATATATTTGCACCGCTGTTTAGGGTTTTTTTAGGGGATACGAAATTTATCTAGTGATGGGACATATCGACTATCTGGCAACACTGGTCTAGGCGGCTGCTCAGTGGGCTGCTAAAAGCATTGAGTGTCTGGCTGGTCTCCTCCAGAATAAGTTTCACATGTAAACAAAGTTGCGTACGCAAAACGTCGCGTGAATCAAGACAACTAATAATTATAATTAAAATCGGAAGTTGCGGTATACGAGCGGTAAGTAATCCCGCGGAATAATTCTTTTGTTCCTTTTAATCTCGCTAATTACAATTTTTCATTACAGGAAATAAGATAAAGGGGAGCGTAGACATTAGCCAAGTGACATAACATCAATATCTGATACACATAACGATCGCGTCACACGCAGCACACGGACATATCGTGTGAAACGAAGAACTTGCAAAATGCCCAAGTATTATTGTGATTATTGTGACACGTACCTGACCCACGATTCACCGAGTGTGAGAAAAACCCATTGTCAAGGACGCAAGCACAAAGACAATGTGAAATACTTTTATCAAAAATGGATGGAGGAACAGGCGCAGAATTTGATAGACGCGACTACAGCGGCGTTCAAAGCAGGAAAGATAGCTTCTAATCCGTTCGCCACCAACAAGGGTGCGTCGATACCTCCGCCGCCGAATCTCGGACCCAGACCGGGAGTACCGCCGCAAGGACCACTCGGCATGATGCCGCCACCAGGAATGCATCCCGGCGGTCATATCGGCCCGGGTGGGCCCATGATGATGGGACCCCATGGACCTTTGCCACCTATGATGGGAATGAGGCCACCTATGATGGGACCTATGGGGCCGATGATGGGACCGATGGGTCCTATGGGACCGATGCGACCACCCCCTTCGATGAGCGGTCCTCCACCCATGAAGACATGAGCCGTATCTGTTGTAAACAATTTTTTGACGAACCCAACTTTCCAAATAAATAAGCGATAAGTCATAAAAAAACGTTAATGGTGAAGAAATCATTTTCGTGATGGTAAAAGAAGTAATAGGTCCTACAATGATGCCTTAATGATGGGAATGATAGCTAATATTTTCAAACTGAGATTTCTGAAAGATGAATCACTTTTAGGGCAAAAGAAAATCTTCAAGCTCTGTGTCAGGATATTCTCCAGAGCCTGATGCTTTGTTTTTCCTCAAAAACTTTAACCATTTATGAGAAAACTGGGTTGGAAAATTTGTGAGGTTATGTTGACCTTGTACATGCCTTTAAGGGTTTACGTGGGTTTTGACGCCAAAAAAGAATATTTTATCTTTTTTTTTTAATTATAATATATAAATTATTTTATTCAAAATGTTAAGCACATAAAAGAGCAACATTTCAATATTTTAAAGAATGTTCATCCAAAAATTTGGGAAATTCAGCCGATGGCACCTGGTTTCCGGAGACCCCTAAAAAAAAGTGTCCTCATGGTGGTCAGGATAACTCATGATAGCTTTGTCTGAAATAAAAAAAAACCAAAATTTTTCTGTTTGTAGATAAGTATAGCTCGTGATTAAAGGAAGGTTTTTAAAAAAAATTGAAATTTGAATTTTTGGCAGAGTTCTATGCAAAATAGTTCAATCTTTGTTACAATTTACACTACGTAAATGAGCCTTGTAAAATTAGTTGTAATCGAAAAAAAAAAACCTTCGTTCAATCACTAGTCAATGCTATTTTGAAGAAGTGTGCAAAATTTTAATAAGATCGGTACATTAGTTTTTGAGAAATCGTGTCTACCGACTTCAAAAATAGTGTTTTGAGAAAAATACGTATACCTGCGTCGCTCCCGGGCGGTCTTTTCCAACGGGGGAAATTCCCAAAGACGCTCCTAGACTTTTACTCCGATTGACTTAAAACTTTGGGAGAATATTCTAGACATATTGTACTATTAGATAATAAAAAAATGGCTTTTTTGAAATTTTCAAACCCACGTAACCCCTTAATCGTTCTAGAAAAATGTTTTCGCTACTTATGGATGGCGCTCGATGAAAATGCAATTTTCTGGACCGAAGAAAATAATTTTGTAGTCAGTAGGATTATGGGGTGCAGGAGGATCTTAGTAATTTACTGGTGACAGCATAGTGACTATGTTCTAGTAATATTGGACACTACTAAAATGCTGGGTCTTTTCACCTTTTTTTTTTTACATTTGTGACATTTCTCTTATTGTTTGAAATTCTGTAACTAAATTACAGTAGAGCGGCGAATTATCCGAATCAATTGGCGCCATTCGGATAACCCAACAGCAATATTCCGTGGGCGAAAAAAAACGTTGATTCTTTCAATACGATAAAATATGTATATTTAAAAATACAATTAACATTAATATGTTAATAATACAAGTATATTTTTGGTGAATTGCAAATAACCATTGTATCATTTGACGATATAAAACGAAGTTAAATATCTATTTAAAAATAATCAACATTTCTATATCTTTGAGTTTTTATCTATTTATTTTTCAAAAAGTCGACGATTTTCTTCTGCCTCACAACGGAAGCTCGTTTCTTTGCTGCCAAATCTCGCAATCGTTTTTAGAAGAAGAAGTTGCATTGAACAACATTCAGGCTGCGTTTCGTACCACTCCGTTGTCGTAATATAAAGGGCATCGTTCCAATAACTGTGCTTCCGGATGAAGAAAATTATTGTTTAGATAATTGATATTTTGGATAACCCAAATCGCCATTCGGATTTCGGAATCTACGCTTTACTGTACGTAGAAGATATATCGCTATATTTCGATTTGTTGCTGCTGTGAAGTGTTATTGAAGAACAGAAAAGAAGCAGCCTTATTAAAAAACGCTAATAGGATGAAGCAGAAGTGTCACGAAATATTGGGTGTATGCATAATTCCGTAGAGAAAATCGAGTAAATTTCAAACGCAAAATATTTACGAAGAAAAGCGATTTTAATCAACTAAATGTATTCCATTCTGTTCAATGACTTTTTGCCATCTCTAAACAGGCTTCATTATCCCTCTTTCATAGAAGTCCTGTGATCTTTGGGCAAATAAGTCATCCATGTGGATTTTGTGGACGTCCAGGGAAGGTTTTATTATGCAAACTGTTCTTTAGCGCCCGGAACAAGTGATAGTCTGAATGTGCAAGGTCCAGACTATACGTTGGGTGTACTAAAAAACATCCCGCCCAAGCCGCAACAACTTTTGCTGCGTCATCGGAGAAACGTGTGGTCTAGCGTTTTACTGGTGGAGCACTACGCTATTTCTATTCGCCAATTCGGGCGGCTTTTGATCGATTGCTCGCTCTAATTTGACCAGTTGTGAGCAGTACTTGGTCAAATCAATCGTTTTGTTGTGTGCCAGCAAAATCATCAACGCCAGTGACATACTTTTTTTCATGCCTTCACACGATCATAAATTGTTAAATAAATATACATTTATATGCAACAAAAAAATATTTTTTCTATTCTATAAGAGCAAAAAATCTTTGAGCGAAAAAAAAGTTTGTACCGATACATGCGACAGTTTTCAAAAAAAAATTATTAAAAAATAGCCTATTTTTTTAGCCGAATTTATTTTTACATAAATTCGTAATAAACGGTTAAAATTAGACATGTTTATTCACTGGTGCTGTATTTTAACTCCTTACCAGTAAATTAACATGCGGGCTCTGTTCTGATAATTCTCAATGCAGAGTGAGAAATTTAGCTTATCTGCTGAAAATTGCAAAATCGATTACTGTTAAGAATTGATAATGTACGTTTCATCGAATGTTGTCATAAAATCATTTCATACGTTTTTTTAATTTGTACAAATTAAAATTTTTTGTTTCTCTGTCGAAACAAATGTTGGTAGTTTTTTGAGAAAGTTGCATTAAAATGCAAAAGAGCTTTGTGTATTTTCTACGAAATCGAAATACCAAGTATAATACTCGTGTATTGGGGTGGCAAGTAAGTTCGTTTGGCTTTGTTCATACCGTTCATACGTTCAAAACCAAACAAACTTATTTGCCTATCCAATATAAGAATATTATAATTGTTGTGCAACGGAGTGGTCCCCAAATTAAACATTTAATAAAAATAAGTAATAAATCGTTATCCTTTACAGTATTCATCTAACCTACATGTCCATTTACTGTCAAATTAGTCATTTCTTCATTTATTTATCAATTATTCCAATAGTTTACTATAGTTCTTTTGTTTCCAAGTATACCGTTGCAGGTTTTTATACAGTTCCCTCTCTGTACATTGATATATTTTTATACGTTTCCTTCTTTTTTCAATTCCTCCAATATTATTTATTGCAATTACTTCGAATATTTTTTTTTGCCTATCAGAATAACATCTTTTGTTAGCTATAGTATTTAAAAAGTTTGTTTTGTTACTGCTTCCGAAATGAAAAGAAAACGCATTGACTTAATTTCTATATTTCGTTATTATTCTTTATTTGTACAGCGTATCATAATGTGTGAATATGATGTGTGATAATTTGTTTATTTGGGTTCAAAATTCTTATGAATTTTCTTGTGTCTATAAATAAATTTTGTTTGTTACTTCTTCCGTAACGAAAAAAAAACATTGACTTAATTTCTGTACATCATTATTATCCAAAACAATCTATATTTATATAAGAATTCTATCTATATAGAAATTTCCTTCGCCAATTGGTTTTACAATTAATTTGATCAAACTATCGCTCCATATGAAGTAGCAAAGGGTGTTTTTTTCATATCGTACGGCAATGGTATTACAATTAATTTGACCAAATTATCGCTCCATATGAAGTAGCAAAGGATGCTTTCGGCATTTCATACGGCACTGGTTTGTTGCTGACTTGTTGCTGGATGTTCGCTCGGGCAGCAGCGCCGCGCTTCTCGTAGACACTTTTGCGGACGTTTCAACGACACTGCGTTTCTACTCCTTACCTCTAGTCTTCATGGCGGTCGCTAATCACGGTTTTACATACAGGTCTGGAAACTCGATAAAATTTCGGTGGTGGGGGTGACTCGATTATCGTAGCCGAATTTTTGGTGTCGCTAGTATCGAGGGGTGTTGCTTTGATAGTGTACACATCACCTGCCTATTGTATGATTTCACGCATATGGTTACCACGTAGTGCATTCAGTCGAGTTCTACAAAAAATATAATCAACAATCGTTTCCGTGCGCCAATATCAAATGTCATGTACCAAAGTGCAATACAGGCTACAGTTACTTGCGAGCAGTAACCTCAATAATTCGTGCCATTTACAATTATTCAAATATGCGTTCTTTTTCTGCACCTATACAGTTTCTTGCAAAAGTTTTGGGCCATTCTATTTTTCAAAAATCAACGAGTTGTGAACGCATCTATTCACTTATATTTGAAAACAATTATATAAATAGATATTCTTAAATATTCAAATATGAAAGCGTGTGAAAAACATAACAAAATTTTACATATATTATATTTTACATGTTATATTTTATATATTTAATAGTCGCGTCATAACATGTTTTTATTTTTATATCTATTTTTCTGAGCGCAAAGGTCGTGTAAGGCCGTAAAGGGTTGGAGATTTACGTCTTTCATTGTTCAAAATGTGCTGTTCAGTTCATCCTCGTACGTTTGAGCTTGTTGTTTTCGTTTTTGCGATACCGTATAATGTTAAAAAAAAAACATTTTATTGCTAGATCGATCTTTTACGTTTCGATATTTTGCAGAATCTCAGACATTCGATTCAGAATCGATCCCGAAATCGATTTTTTTTCAGAAGTGTGAACAACCCTAGTTGAATTAACAGCGATACATCTAAATGCAACGAATCTCTTAATGCAAAAAATTGTCATCAGTATACTCCAAACAATCCACCAACGTCACCATAATTTACTCACTACGGAAACCGGTTATAATTTATATTAAAAAATACTTAACTTATCCCGATCATTATACTGTTTTCTAAAGTATTTGTTCAATTCATCGATAACATTTTATCGACAAAAAAGTTTCGGCAATGCAAGCTTTATCTTTTGGCTGCTTCGCGACAATTCTGGAAAGCGTAATCATTTCACGTTGCCGTCTTCAAGAATAAATCTTGGGAATGTTTAAAAATGAAAGACTTATGATGATTGAAGGGGATGGGCGAGTCGTAAGTGGTAAGGAAACGGTGTATCTCTCTCGCTCCATCCTGCAGCTTATGCAGCTCTCTTTTGCACCGAAAACGTCTTTCACATCACCTTAAGTATATCGATCTCCAAAAGTATGAGATCTCTCATTATAAGCGTAATGTATTTTTTTAACATTAAAATAACATCGTCAATCACAATATGCTTAATTCAGAAATGCTGTACAAACACACTGTGGTGTGTGGGCGAACGAGAGAAATAAGAAGCAGGAGTTCAGGATTCATTTCGTTCGGAACAAATATTAATGGATAAGTAATTTGCTACAGTCGCGATCTCGTAACATAACCGAATTTAACACGTTGAATTTTTTATCAAAATAATAATATCCTCCCAAAAACAGCATCTTTCCTATGATAATTTCCACTGGTGGATTCTTTATGAAGAAGTTCTTGCAAAACATTAACCTCAGACATGGACAACAAATAATATGACGAAAATGTCTACACGGAGAGAATTAAATGTTAAAAATTACCGTGCAGTAACGGTAACCAGATGACAACCCTGAAACTTCGCTTATTATTACTGAGTAAAACACAGATTTTCACGAAAATAAAATAAAATTTCTTCTTCAGATAGAAAATTTTACCAGATTTTCTAGTAAATTTTCATGTGTAACAAAATACGCAAAACTTAAATTTTAAAAATATATAATATCAGCGAAATTTTACTGTGCATTTTATTATTTTATGCCTTTCAAAAATGTCTATAAAAAAGTATCGTCTTTATAACAGTTATTTTAAGATTTATTATAAAATTTAATGAGTTTTATAGGAAAATGTATTGTGCTCTCGGTAAAAATTATCGGCGCGCTACCCTTCTTGTATAGTAAAATTTTAGCTACGTATTTGAAATTTTCTGTAACGTGAGTTAAAAAAAACTTGTCGCATATGAATTATTATCCTTTTCTCACTTGTCACCACATTGAAATATATCACGGTAATTTTTACCGTGAAATTCACGACAAAAATTACTTTTTAATTCTCTCCGTGTAGATGTTAGAGAAAAATGCGAATTTTGTGTCGCCTTGAGGCCTTAGGCCACTCTAGGATTTTCCAAAATTCGTTTTTTTTTGTTAAAAATGTACCTTAGTACCTATAAAATTATATTCCAAAAGATTATGGGTGTGAAAAATCTCTAAGTACTCGATTTTCGAATTCTACAGCAACCTCTCTTGATTCATATCGTGACTTCCTACTAACTTTAAACGCGTTTATCTCAAAACTACATTTTTCAAGTCGGCCGGACTCATAACTCAAACAAATTTCAACCGATTCACTTGAAATTTTAACTGTATATTTAGAATGACATTTTCTGAGGCACTACGTAGGATTAAAAAAAAATTATATTGCATAGTTCCTTTTTTTATAAACAATTTTCTGACGATTTTCTCATGGCATTTTATACTTTTTGTTTTAGTAATGCGCCATTTTGACAAAAAACAATATATCAAAAAAATCCTACGTACTTCTATAGCTATTCTTATATACAGGGTGGACCACGCAACGTGTGCACCTCTTTTACGACCAAAATATGCGTTGCACAAGAAAATGTTTTATACAAAAGTTACATGGTTTATAAGGCTACACTATGTGGTACATTTATTTTTTTTTATAGGTGGAGGCACTTCGAAGATTTGAAGGTCAACTTTATTTTTTCAAATGGAATGTTATATTTTTTATAGCGTAATATGGTAGAGTATCGAATTCTGAGTAAAAAAGTATAGACCTTTATTAGCCCTAAAGTTTAATAGCTAACGAGTAATTTCACTTTATTACCTTGAGTACAGTGAATGACTAGTGTCTTATCGCAATTAACGTAAGTGTTCGAAGTGATGTCCATTGGCATCAATACAGTGATGCAATCTATTAACTAATGAAGAAACTGCATTCTGAATCATATCCGGACTTAGTGTAATGCAAGCTTCACGAATACGTTGTTTCATATTCTCAGGTGTTCTCCGTTCAGGATATCTTTCGGCATACATAGCTTCAGCTCTTATTGCATTTCTATGACACTCACCATACACTAAAAGCATATCAAGTTTTTCACTATTAGAAAAATTCATTTTCACTTTTATCTTTCTGATAATAATCACGCACAATCACCGAAGGATACTTTAATACTGGATTACAATCATTGAGAAGATTGTGAATCATGATAAGTGTGTGTGATGTGGTAAATGTGTTCATATTGATAAACACTGGGATGTAAACACTGCCATTCAGAAATTTGTAGTAGATTTGAATCTCCAACTTGATATTACGTGAAGAAAATTTTAAAGTAATAAAGTGAAATTACTCGTTAGCTATTAACTCTAGGGCTAATAAAGGTCTATACTTTTTTACTCAGAATTCGATACTCTATCATATTACGCTATAAAAAATATAGCATTCCATTTGAAAAAATAAAGTTGACCTTCAAATCTTCGAAGTGCCTCCACCTATAAAAAAAATAAATGCACCACATAGTGTAGCCTTATAAACCATGTAACTTTTGTATAAAACATTTTTTTGTGCAACGCATATTTTGGTCGTAAAAGAGGTGCACACGTTGCGTGCACCACCCTGTATAATCGAAAAAACTTTAATGTCTAATCATAACTCAAAAATTATAGGAGCTGTTGGTCCGGCCGTTGACCTTCCAGAAATAAAGGTGTCATTGGAAAAATGCTCCACAGTCGCCATTTTGACATGTATCGCTGTGAAAAAATAATTTTGTATAGTGAATTACGTGTATAATAAAACCCCAATTTTGTAATTCCGATTTATTTTATGATTTCGCTGAAACAAAAATCACAAAATATGCCCTTTTTTTGGCCTCAGAGTGGCCTAAGGCCTTAAGCCCTCGGTCAAGAATAGTGAATAAATATTAATCCACCTACTGTAACACATCGCTGAAACAATTACAGTGAATGGTCAAACGTTTTACTACTAACTTTTACAGGGCCGTTTTAAAGAGGTTGCTCAGTGTCTCTGTGGGGCAAGCGGCAGCGGAGGGGGGGGGGGGGGGGTGCATATACTTAACACGAGCGCCTGTAACGACTGCCAACTCCGAATACTCAAATTTTCAGTTACATAAAGTTAACAAATTTTAGCTAATATATATCTGGAATGCATATAATTGACCGTTCAGAAATGTTAATAACCGTTTTTTGTTTATTTATTGGGATGTTGAATAAGTTCTCGTTGTTTTTTTCGTGAAAATTAATGCTTTATTTTTTTTAAAGTAAAAAACATGTCACTGAAAGTATTGTCCATTGCTAGCCACTACTTTTTCCCATCTTTCTGGCAGCATTTTAATTCCACGTCAGAAAAACGACACGTCTTTTGAGGCTATCTTGGAGTCGACCCATTTTTGGGCATCTTCATAAGAATAGAAGAGCTGCTCAGCCAGGGCATGTGCCATCGATCGGAACAAGTGACAATCGGAAGGGGCAATGTCTGGTGAATACGGCGGGTGGTGTAGGACTTCCCATTTAAGTGTTTCCAAGTAGGTTTTCACCGGTTTTGCAACATGTGCAGCATGACAACGCTCGGTTGTTATGCTGCAAAATCACTTTGTTGTGTCACTGCTCGTTTACACTTCGCCGAAATTACACACAGTGAATTTCAAGCTTGGTTACAGTACGCCTTTAAGGCCCCTCTACACTACTCGTTCGAAGTTCCTCGCCGAAGTACTCGCTGAAGCTAGCCAAGTACGAGGAGCGTCACCACACACTCGTTCAACTTCGCGCGAGAACTCCGTCGCTCACACCGCTCGACATTAATCGAAGTTAGCCGAGTAGTGTAGAGAGTCGCTTCGTGCTCGCGACTTTGGCCCTTTGACTCGGCCCACAATATCGACGTCGATCGGAAGTCGCCCGAAGCGAAGCAAAGCGAGGCGAAGAAGCACGAAATGCCTCTCCGCACTCTCGTCCTCGACCAACTTCGATTACCTTCGCGAGTAGTGTAGAGGGCCCTTTATAGATGCGTTACCATCTTAAGAACGTTCTTTAGGTACACGTATGAGCTAAAAGCACGGTCTTACATACAAGTTTGGAAACTCCGGCGTTTTTTAGCGGCGGGGGGTCCTCGATACTGAGGAAAAAAAAACATAGTTCTTTATTTATCTGCTAGAGGCGCCGTCAGTTAGCAGTTAGTAGATATAGATATACAGCAATCACCTTGACAGCGCTGTCTATTAAATGGAAAAAATGCCTTACACGTGCGTGGTGCCGAATTGCAAAAAAAAAAATGTAAAAAACGATAGTAAATATCCATCAATGTTCCAAGTTCCGGAAAATGAAGAATTGTGACGAAAATGGGAGGTCGTTATTCTCGGTATTGAATCCCTAAAGACGTCACAACACCTTTGCGAACGTCATTTCGAGCCACGATATATCGTGCGAAATTTAGTGAAGTGGGGTCCAGATGGACGAATTCTCATCGATGTAAGTATAAATTAATGACATACCTATGTAAGTTTAGAGACTTTATTTATCCCTTTAGCATACAAGTATAATTTACTGTCTGAGAACTCAAGTGCCCCTGCTTGATATTTACGGATGCCGATAATTAATAACTTGGGGGATTTTTTAAATAACAAATAATTGTTATTCTCATCATAGGATCAGTACTGAAAAAAATTAAATATTTTCCATTTATATCGTTCTTGAAGATATTGTTTATTTAAAAAAAAACCCGCGCCATAACAGGCTGTTCGATCTTGCTGTTGATTGGCTAACTTCTAGGTACCAGCGCGTTATGTGGCAGAATCGAGAACCACCGCATCGCCTCATTATCTGACCCACCTCCCACTCCAGAAGTTACTAAACCTGTATGTCAGACCGTGGCTGAAAGTTTCGGCCGCAGCGTATAGCAAAATCCAATGCCTATCTGATGCTGTTGGTTGTAATTTTTTGACAGAGCTTGTACACTCTGTATGTCCTACAGAGCGGCGCTGCAATCGTGCGTGACAAAAGACTTCAAGTTTTCAGTCACGCGCCAATCAGTTTTAGTAGTTCCTAGCTACGCGCCAATCAGCTTGTCGCAACTGGGTGTGCTCGAGTTCCGTGTGGAATAAAATTAATACTTATTAAAGGTCGATATCTCCGAAACTAAACGGTCAAAAATTGCTATTTTTTTCTTCATGAATCCCACAATAGTCCTGCATACACGAGGGGTTTTATTTAAAAATCCTAAGATCCGTTTAGAATCCATAATAAAAAACGTGAGCACAGTTCTATCCGTTTATGTGTTAGATATAGAGATCGCGTACAAAAAGATCCACATTAGTTGCAATTATCTCATAAACTAAACGGTGAATCGAATTGAAAATTTAGGCATCAGTCCATGAAGGTCATGTCTGCACCATCCTTCAATTTCAGGCAATTCCTAAGATTGGACCAAAACTACAGAACTACCTTAAACTACACGCGCGCAGTTCTGGTAACGCCATCTGTTGGAAAACAGCGAGAACTTATTCAACGTCTCAATACATCGCGAATTCGTTACAAACCAAGTTGAAATGTGGCAAACGCGTAATTTAATTCTCAGCAGCTGGTAGCACTGAGCCCAGATACGAACGACCCATCGTGAGCACGGTCTTACATACAGGTCTGGAAACTCTGCCAGAATTCGCATGGTGGGGGTAGGCCGCTTACGGACGAAAATTTTCGTTGAGAGTTGACACTACGTGGCGCCTCAATCTTGCCCCCAGATGAACATAACCACCAAAAATAATTTTGTAAACAAAAGCGACTCATTAGTGGATTTCTTGTGCTATTGACTTATCGGAAGTGAAAAAATGCCGAGAATCTGTGTTGTGCCGGGGTGCAAAACTGGAAGCAGAATTGTATTATCAAGAAGTATAAGTCATGTACCAGTTGTGAAGAAGCCGTGCGGATGAAAACCAGCTGTTCATCCTCGGTTTCTCAATTAGTACAAATGAAATCACGGGGTGGCTTGATCCATGCTAATCTCCATTTTTTCAATCTCATTCGTCACGTTGAAGTTTCATTTGCTAAGAACTGTTCCCGTATCGATGCTTTCGATCAGACTCTTGATGAAGTGTTGAACACATACAACTTTTCTTTCCCTTGTAAAGAACACGCGTCTGAAATACTGTCTTATGCTATTGTATATTACATAAGACTAAGAATGAAACAAAACGCGTATCAAGAAAACCAGAAGCTGAAAAGAGACTTCGTTGTAAAAAAAAAATTGTCAAAATTGACGAATTCCTGATTTTTCTAAAGATTGTAAAAATAAAATGCGACGTGGTATAAATGATTTCATCGTTTTGTTATTCACCCATAGTTCAAAACCTTTACCGACGACCAAAAAACCGATAAAAAAATAAAAACATTTATTTAAAAATTAATTCGAATTTTTATTTGCGAGAAAGAAAATGATGACATACAAAAATGATACAATGTGTATAAATAATTAATACAACACCAGAAACCTATGCAAAAAAAAAGCTCACTCTTCGGGGATCGAACTCGGCTCCTTCAAAACGGTAGCTCATGTCAGCACCGTATCCGTGCGACCACGATTATCATTCCATGAGTAAGACAGTTTTCTAATATTTAAGTTATAGCCACGCTTGGGGTTTAATTAGATTTGGCGGCTTGTTGGGTTGGTTCACCGCTTAATTTTATTCATTATAATTAGCTATATTGGTAGATATACCACCAATATATATATATACTGCAGAACCAATAATTGAAATGAGGTGTTACGGAGACAGGCAGATGCAGAGTAATGCGGCGATTAGCTCTGTCTTTTTTCAATACCTCCGTCTGCCCCCGTACCGCACTTCGCCACCAACTCTTTTAAGATCGCAGCGCTCCAGCGGCCAGTGCATTAAAAAATTTTCGTCAGTAAGCGACCCCCCCGATCCGGCGGAGTTTCCAGACCTGTATGTAAGACCGTGATCGTGAGCGCTTAGCTGTCAAACATCTTTCACGAATTCAGTTCCTGTGTTCGTCGAAAATGAAAAGATGTAAAGGAAGAATCCAAAATGAAAAAGAGCGCACAATCGTCGGTTAAAGCAAGTAGAAAATTGAAAGCAGCGAAAAAAGTAGTTGAGCCGGAAAATGAATGCGCATTTGAGGGACGACGCATAATTGATTTAAAGGTTATGTCGAAACACATGCACTGCAGCTTCTGTCAAGATGAATTATGGACGAAAAATATTAAACATGAAAAAAAATACGGGGCCGGGTTGAAATTCCGAACTTTGAATGATCAGAAAGCCCAAAATTCCGAATTTATTAGCCAGTACTCAATACTTCTGAAAAATTATACCAGAATTTTGTAAACAGTATTATCATATAGCCGAAAATAATAGTACACTAAGGAATTAAATGACAACAATCATGGGACCGACTGATAAAGCGTCGACATGAAAACAAAGCACATAAAACAAGTATCAACTTCCCATAATTAGAGAGTCCGCAGTTCCGAAAAATTGTAGTGTCAGAAATTCGAGTTCCTGAATGGCGAAGGTTTGTACAGGGAAAAGTTCCGAAAATAAGAATATCGATAAGAATCATCGATAGCTAATCAACCTTACATTATATGTTCACAATAAAACGTGAAGGATGATTAAAACTCTGAAAAAATTTTACCACGAAATATCAAAACTCCGAAAGAATACTACTCCGAAAGATCAAAATTCCGAAAGAACTTTACCCGAAAGACCAAAACTCCGAAAATCCGAACACCGTCAAATAACTTGCTATCTGCTTTATACGTGAGTTTTCGGAATTTTCAACGTTCTGAACTTTCTTTATCGGAATCTTACACTATCTAAACTTCAGTTTTCGCAAACTGGATGATCGGAACTATGATTTCCAGAGTCCAAAATTTTCGTGAATCTGACGAATCTCTTATTAGCTTTTATTATATTTAAACTTTCTGATATAGCTCTTTTTTTATAATAACAATTTCGGAATTTCGTGGCATGCTTAATCTTACATATTCAAAGTTTTGTATGTCGTATTACTGGTCATTCAAATAAAGCGTTGATCTGTTTCATATATACTATTTCTGAAAATGATCTCGTATGAGAAATCATATTTGTATCCTTTTTCTATCGCTACTCGTACCGTTCTACATCATTTGCAGTCAACTGTGTAGACTTTCGCTGGCATAATCTTTACGAAACTTGTAGTTTCGGAACATTAAAATGAGGAATTTTAAACCGTCGGAGCATTCTAAATTCGGAATTTTAACCCGGCCCCAAAAATACAACTTGGCCTTAATATCTTGACCGTACTTTGCCAATTATCCGTTAAGTTTGTTTGATTGGTGATAAACAAGTTTGAATTATTATTGTGTTTGCGAACATTTTATATTGTATTACTGTCTCTTGTAACTATACGGAACAAAAATAACATTAATGATAAAAAATATTCATTCTTTATGAAAACGCGTTGACAAATTTATAACGAGGCAGCAATAGTTTGTGCGTTTCTAATTGTGGCGCCTAATCAAAATGGCCGTCTTGACAGCAACGTTGCCACGTATCGTAGTGCACGCTTTATCGTTTTACGCAATCCAGCTAAATTTTTTTATGTATTTCAAGAATATCTCGATAACGAGGCAGACAAAACACTCCACTCTGCGTTGAAATTATTTACAAAATTGTCAAAGATTTGTGCCGCCTATTTGTATTCAATTCTTAATATTTTTATTATGTTGCGAAGGTCGTATAAGAGTTATCGTATAGCTCTTGCCATGTCGCCCCTGTATAAGAACATAACTTCAATAATTAATTGCTTAACAATCATGCAGACGAATGACTTGAAATTTTGCACGAAGCCGTAACACCTGTTCGCAAATATCCTCAATAAATTTCAGCAAATTCTTAACATTAGCTGAGTCACTTTCTTAAGGCGGGCAACCACTTTAGGAGACCGAAAATTAGATGATTTTTTGGATTTTTTTTTATTGTGAAAAAAAAACGGAAATTTCCGCAACTTTGACAATAATTTATTCATATTTTCATATATCTCTGGTAATTTTTTCAAGTTATTTCATGCTTTAATTAAGGTGTAATCCGCTGTGTCCCTTGGCGTGTCCTCATCGTCGTTGTCGATTTGCGGGAATTGTGCAGCTCGCAATTCGCATCTGAAATAGTCCAACAAATTTTTATACCCTCTTGAGATGTTTTTTAAGAACATGAACCTAAATTTTGAAAAAAAATCGAGAATTGAATGTTGGAACGTGTTTGAAAAAGAAAGATTGATTTTTAGCATTTTTTTCTCGGCATTTTGCAGTAATAAATATGTTTTAAACAATCTGATCTTTCCAACTTTAGGTTCATGTTTTAATAAATTATATTATGTAAATGTGTTCCAAATTTGAAGATGATCCATCTATTAGTTTTTAAGTTATGATTCTCGCAAATTGAAAAAATGTCGTTTCGAGAAAAACACGTTTAAAGTTTCACAAACGAAAAACTCAAAGTCAAATGTGTTTAATCAAATGATAAAGTGTCATTTGAAGCTGTCATTTCCTCTTTACGAGTTTTCGAGCTTCTTTTGTCTCTAATAAACTTTTTCTATTTTGCCGAGCCACGCACATCTGATCCATTTGCTCGGCATATCCGTAGTTCTGCCTGCCAACTACGATTTGTAGTTCATTCATAACCACGAGTAGGGCTGAATTTCCTTCATTGAATAAAATATTATAGCAGCAAGAAATGCCGCTACCTCGATTATTTCGTACCCAGAATGGAGATGTTTTGGAGCTAATCGCCACACGGTCAAGTTTGGGTTTGTTTGGGTTATGAAAACCCAAACAAACTACCTAACTGAGCGCTTGTGGATACCTGAGCGCGCTTGGGAGTCGAGCGGAGAGTCTTTATCATTTATATACATACCGTTAGAAGGAATCCGAATATCGTTTTGAAATTTTCAGGGTTAAGAATAAGATATTTTGCTAACGATTTATGAAATAAAAAAAAAATGGATTTTTTGAAGCATCTAAAGTGGTTGCCCGCCTTAAGGCTACAATATAGAAATTCAACTAGGGAAAAGGTGGTGGAATAAGGTGGGCACCTGTATTGGGCAAAATTTAATTGCTAGCGTAACTAACGATTAACAATTAATTGTTAATCACGACTATAACAATTAACAATTAATTCATTGTAATTGTGAGAACTCACGATCAGCAATTAATTAATTGTTAATCGTGACTTTCCACAATTAGAAACTAATCGATTTTTAATCTTTTTGGTGTATTTGATTAAAAACTAACAATTAAAACTGATTATTGGATAGGGCGCTGCGTAAGCCTACAAAACCCAAACAAACACGTCGTATATGATATTTGTAAAGTTAAATAAGTTAATTTTTAGTTTAAATTGTTTCTTAGAACAAGTGACAAAGTAAATTGCAATTGTTTTAATTGCGAGTTGCAATTAACATAGATTAATCCAAATAAATTAATTGCAACATGCAATTAATAGTTAATTGCAATTAAATTCATTGCAATTACGTTTTTTTAGTCAATTAACGAACTAATTGAACATTTAATTGATTAACGCCCAACGCTGGTGGGCACGTAAAGAGCCACGAACGAAAATATTCTTTTCAATTGTTCAATTTTTTTTTTTTGGTTGTAAGAAACACTCAAACATTTTTACGTATCCTTAGTAATGTTTTACGGCCTCAATTTGCAAAATAAAAATGCTTTGGCTAAGTATAAAAATAAAAGAATGAAAAATGACAAAAAAAAATCGTTACGTTCCAACGATACAAACTTCAACGTCATTCGTTGGAGCCCGTACAGACGGAGCAGATTCAATATGCAAAAATTCGACCAACTTTAATGATTCAGGCACGGCGAAAAAAATAAGTGACAAAGAATCCAAACGCCCAGTCGTGAATTTCTTCGGCGCGCGGGTAGAGTTACGAGCGCTTCGACTGTAACGCTCTTTATCATCTTTCTTTCGCCGTCCGAGTTATTTGATCAGCTGGAACACGACGAACTTGTGCAGGCGTATCGCAATTTTATCCTCAAGATCACGCGAGAACCTCCTTGATAATAAATGAACATCGGAAATGTATTGCGTTTTATGCGCGTATGCGAAGAAGAAAGACTTCTCGACTGAATCTTCGACCTGACCCAAAATGCCAGATACTGAATTTTGCAGCGAATTGCGAAAAGTTTGACCAAAATATATTTTATTGATAATTAGCATTTTTAGATAAAATACATGGGACTCATAGTGACGCTCGATATAGGAAAGCTCATACCTTAGAGTGGGGCATATCAAGGGATGATTTTGCAGTTTTACCCGCGAGCACAACACCGATTTTAGTGAAACAGAAATTAATATTCTTCTACCAGGTGTACAAGTATGAAATGCGGATTTTTTTTCTAAAAAAATTACGTTAAATTCGGAAGAATGATAAAAAGTGCTTTATTCAAAGTATGCTCCATCGCTTGTTATACATTTTTCCCATCTTTCGGGAAATTTGTGAATACTACGCCAGTAAAAATCTTCCCCTTTTGCTGCGAACCATTCATCGAGCCATTTTTTCACATCTTCGTACGAACCAGAGCGCTGCTCAGCAAGTGCGTGACCCATCGATGCAAATAAGTGGTAATGGGAAGGAGCCAAGTCTGGTGAGTAAGCCGCATGGAGCAGAACTTCTCAGCTGAGTGCTTCCAACGTGTCGCGAACCGGTTTTGCCCTATGTGATGGAGTATTGTCATGAAGAAAAATGACTTTGTGTTGCCTCTTTCGGTATTCTGGCCTTTTTTCAAGCAGCGAACGGTTCAAATCGGTCAATTGTTGTTGGTAACGTTTAGTATTAACTGTTTCCCCAGGTTTTAACAACTCATAATAGACCACGCCCCTCTGGTCCCACCAAACACAGAGCATCGTCTTTCTGCCAAAGCGATTCGGTCTTGCGGTCGATGTGGATGGCGCGCCTGGGTCTACCCATGATCTTTTGCGCTTGGGATTCTCAGAATAAATCCACTTTTCATCCTCTGTAACTATACGATGCAAAAACGACTTTCTTTTGTACCGAGCGAGCAAAATCTCACATGTGTTTTTGCGCTTTTCCATTTGCCTGTCGTTCAACTCATGTGGTACCTATCTACCGGTCTTCTGAATCTTTCCCATCTCTCGTAACCGATTGGAAACAGCTTGTTGACTAACGCCCAATTGCTCGGCGAGTTGTTTTTGTGTTTGCGAATCATCTTCGTCCAACAACGCTCGCAATTCCCCATCTTCGTATTTTTTTTGCGGTTTTCCATGTTCCTTGTCTGCAACATCGAAGTCACCACTTTTGAAACGCCGAAACCATCGTTCACACGTATCTTGCGATGGAGCATGTTCACCATAAGCTTCTCGAAGTAATCGGTATGATTCAGCAGCAGTTTTCTTCAAATGAAAACAAAAAATTAATGCTGTCCGCGAATGCTCTTTGTTCGGTATAAATTTCGACATATTGAACACAACACAACACTATGCACACACTTTTCCAATTTATCACTCGTGCGCGTCTGACACTTGTTGATGACACAACAAAATGGCACAGTGTCAAATCTTTATAGCACAAACTGCATTGGTGCACCATCTGTTGTCTGCAATCCGCATTTCATACTTGTACACCTGGTAATGCAAGACGATCAGAAATGCACTACGGGTTCATTAAAAGAACAAAATTAAGGGATCAGTATCAGTCTCTTTTCTAATCTCCCAAGAAAGTAAAGCTTTTGAAGAAGCTGAAGGACCATAACGTCCTTGAAGAAGCTGAACCATAACGTCGTTGAAGAAGCTGAAGGACCAGGCATCGCTGATTGAGGGTAAGAGGCTTTTTTTTAAGTTTTATGTACATTTTTACAAGAGAAACTTTAAACGCATTTTTCTCAAAACAACGTTTTTCGACCTTGTCGTCATGATATTGGAAAAACTATTGCACCGTTTAGGCTCAAATTTACACCGATTATTGTAAGCATGTATTTCTTCGACCCCTACTGACCGTATAAATATTCATTAATTTTTTTTTTTAAATATTTTTATTGGTTTGTTCCAGCCGTACCGGGTCTTGTCGACCCCTTTTTACGAGCCCCAACCCACCTCAACTTCAATTCTGTCACCCATTCCACATTCACCCTCTGTGTCCCCCATTCCACAATTCCCCCACCTTGCGGCCGCAGCCGACTTCCCCCTCTATATCGTATTCACCATGACGTGTCTGCCATGGGCATAGGGAAACTGCGGAAAATCTATATCGATACAGCCGTTCCCAAGTTCGCCTCCCAGTCACGGAACTAGTCGTCTTTCGCCGAGAAATATTGAAGAAAAATATTTCACGACGAAAGTGACGCGACCGGCATTCGAACCTGCGACCTTCCGTTCTGCTGGCCAGCACGCTAACCACTAGACCAACGCACTGGGTAAATATTTATTAATATTTAATTCTATTTTTAAACAATTTAAGTTGTAAAAAACAGTCGATAAATTCAAAAGTGCGCCATTTTGTTTTCTTTTTTTTCGGGGGGGGGGGGGGGGGGGTGAAAGTTTTTAGTAGGGGTCATAACTTCAACTCCACTTTATAATAACCCAGATAGACAGTCATGATTATCACGGCGTGCATACAATTGATGAAGCAAATTTTACAGCATATGGACTACATGTTGTGGTGCAAAGCCATGAACTCATTTAGTATCATGCATTTACAAAACATTTTGATCTTAATATGTCGTTTACAAATGCATCGTGCGTTTAGAGCACGTCGAACTCATATCGCTGTGCTCAAGTGTCCGCAATTAATATCCGCAAATTTTACGTCATATTGAAGTCTTGTGTAGACATTTTGGTGTGTACTCACTCTGGTAACATCAATTGTTCTCATGAATTGTACTTAACATGAACGCAATTTCGTTTACGTTGGTGAATACATTTCATGAGCTCATTCAGTACCTTGGATTTGAGATACATCGTGACTTAAATTTGTCGTTTCGAAATGCATCATCCATTGACTACAAGATGAACTCATAAGAGGGCAAATTTAAATTCTGCAATGAATATTTGCAGACAGACGTCATATGGTAGTCATCCAATGATTTTTGTTGGTGTATTCACCGGATTAGCCTTGGTAGTAGACATGCCATGCAAGCAATATGACGGCGATATGCATATTTCTCAGTGATACACCCCATGAGCGCAATATGCCGGCAAAATGCATGTGTCTCAGTGATACATTCTATGACGGCGATATGCATATTCTCAGTAATACATTCGATCAGCACAATATGACGGCAATATGCATATTTCTCCGTGACGCATCCCATGAGCGCAATATGACGGCGTTATGCGTGTTTCCCAGTGATACATTGTATGACGGCGATATGCATGTTTCTCAGTGATACATTCGATGAGCACAATATGACGGCGATATGCATGTTTCTCAGTGATACATTCGATGAGCGCAATATGACGGCGATATGCATGTTTTTCAGTAATACTTCCTATGTGCGCTATACAAAGGCGGTAGTAAGTACGATATAATGAAATAAAATTTCAATAACAATTAGTTTCTAAGAATTTGGTGTTTTTTTTATTCAAATGGATGTATTGTACCTTCTTCAAAAATTGAACATTTTTTCATCATTCCTTTTAATGCATCTGGATGGCTTTCTTACATCACTAAAATATTTAGCAAGGGTAACAAGGTATTCATTTTATATGATACATGTAATAATAAATGAAGTTATTCGTTTATTTTTATCATCATCAAAAGCCTTGAAGTCGTAAAACTATAGAAAGAATACGTAAGAACGTGTGTTATTTTTACTGCCTAAATGGGCAAAAAAAATTCAGTAGTCAAAAAGAATTAATTTTCGTTGCATTGCAACAATGCAAACTTCAACGTTTTCCCACTTATTGACATTTTTTTAAATGATAAAAGTAAGGAGCGAAAAATAGGAACATTACACACGTGATAGGATGGTTAGGTAGGTAGCGCGCTTAGCTCGAGAATTAGAAGACGTAGGTTCGAAACCGAGGCTAGACAAAAACTTTAGTGAGGCAGAGAACACGTTTTAATCCAATTATCCTATATGCAGCAATATAAGTAAAGCATATGGCAACGAAAAATCCTACCAGAATTTTTTTTTATTTATAATTTGTAGACTTATTAATTTTTTCATTTCAGGCACAGATCCGACCGCCTGTACAGTGTCGTAGTACGGGTTACGCCCTCTAGCGTCCATATAAGCACAACAATTGTATCATGTCATGACGCCAATATGAGCTTCATATGAGCACTACAATTTTTTCACGCCGTGACACCCATATGAGCTCCAAATGAGCACAACGTAGTTGCGTCACGCCGTGACGCCTATATGAGCTCCATATGAGCACTAAAATTTCTTCACGTCGTGACGTTCATATGAGCTCCATATGAATACAACATTTACGTCACCCTATGACACCAATATGAACCCCATGTGCACTCCCTTATTGTTGGATTTTCGTGATCCGATTTTGGTAGTGCTGATGAATTCATTGCATGCATACTCGCGTGAGAACAACTTTGCTTCAATTGGATGTATTATTATGAATCGTCATGTGATGCAAATATGACTTGAAGGTGAGCACTCATAAGCGACACATAGCTGTGTTAATTTCTATGCATCATAGATAATGCCCATATGATGCCAATATGAGCTAAATGTGTCTATCTGGGAAAATACTCGACTTTTTGTTTTCGGATGCTCCAAAGTTAAGATTTCGTGTCGACAAGGTGAAAGCAGGGGTAACTTCAGGCCGCCAGATCACCAAGATAAATAAAAAAAAAAAAATTAATTTTTTCTTGTACTTTGAAACGTCTATTTTTATGAATCAAAAGATTCAAATAGGGAGAAAACAATTGTAATTAATTTTTTCAATTGTTCTAAGAAACAATTAAAACTAATAATTAACCTATTTAACTTTACAGATAGCAGATATGACGTGTTTGTTTGGGTTTTGTAGGCTTACGCAGCGCCCTATAAAATAATCAGTTTTAATTATTAGTTTTTAATCAAATACACCAAAAAGATTGAAAATTGATTAGTTTCTAACTGTGGAAAGTCACGATTAACAATTGATTTATCGTTAACTGCGACTACAGCACTTAATAATTAATTAATTGTTAATCGTGAGTTTTCACAATTACAATTAATTAATTGTTAATTGTTATAGTAGTGATTAACATTTAATTAGTTGTTAATCTTTAGTTACCCTAGCAATTAAATTTTGTTCAACACTGATTTCGAGTTTGTCGAAATATTTTGAATTATCATACAAATTCTAAATACAGAAATGAACAACTGCGATGAAAAACTTCAAGGAAGGGTTGGTTTGCCCCCTTAAGCTTGCTATCCGCCAAAAACGCAAAGATACGTGAACTCAAATTTTATCCCTCCTTCAAAGTGTTACCCGTCGGATTCAATTCAATGCATCCCTTCAATTGTAGGGTGAGAGAAAGAAAAATAAAGGATAGTTCATCCCTTAATTTTCGTTTTTTTAATGTAGGATTTCGGATCGTCTTGCATGAGAAGAATTTTTACACATGTTCAAAAAAACATTTACTCAAAAAAAGCATCTAATAGTTTTTAATGCTCTACTATATACATGAGTTTTTAACAAAATCGTAAGCGAACACCAAAGTGATGTGCCTCGTTAGTAGAAGTTCCACTGCAATTTAGTTTCTGAGGTACGAAGAAACTCAACTGAGGTTTCGTTCGCTGTAACCACTTCGAAAATGTGATTTCCCCTTTCTCCGGAATGGCACAATTTATTAGGGTCGAATTTGACACAGCCAATGAAAAGTTGTGCCAAAAAGTCTAATACACATTTTTATTTCAATCTATATATGGGGGTCATCTTATAACAATATTTGAAAAGCGTCAGCATCTTTTGACATAAACCTTCACAAATCCATTTACCATCCATCTAAGATCCTTAGATGGATGGAAAATGGCAATAACAACAAAAAAAAAACGTTGTCGAAGAGAACGGAGGTGGGAAGAAAGGACAATGACTTCACGCATCAGATTCTTTTCTTTATACAGTAAATTCCAATTACGACTCTCTCGTAACCAGAAATAATAAAGTCATAATAACGAAGTGATAACGATTGCCGCAATACGTTCGTATTACGTGTACGATGGTAAACATACTTTCGTTACGTCGATATAGTTGTTTTTTTACTGTTCCTTCCTCTCTCTCGTATGTTGTTCTCTCTTGCATCGGTCGAAGCCGATAAATAATTATTTTTTGTAATAATATTTTTGTGTATGCGATATTTTCTTATATGACAAAAGGCAGTCGCGTAGAATTATAACGTCAGTTGCTTTTGTTTTTCCTCAGTTGTAGCCTTATATCGCTGTAGTTTGTATAGTACTCAACCATCTTTGATCCTCTTTTCGCTATCCCAAAGTACAATGTTCGAAATAAAATAGGATAAAATAAACATGGAATGGACAAGCGTTGATATTAAATCCTTTTTCTTTCTTTCTGCCTACACACCCACACCTCATCCTGGCCCATGTTCCTTTGATTTCTCCTGATATAGAGGAATTTGGGGCACAGTGTGCCACTTTTTTTCTATCGAATTTTTACTCTTACCAAAGTAGTCTGATTAGAAAAAAAAGGTCATAACCGATTTTATAGACCTTTGGGCGTATAATAAAGCTACCATATTTTATGCAAAAAGATTAAAAATCCTATAGTAATGCGTTCGAAAAAAATTTGCGGATTGGCTGATTGTGCCCCACTGGTGGGATACAAGGTGTCAGATAGGTGGGTACAGTGTGTCAAGTGCTGCGAAACGTAGGGTACAACGAGCCGGTTGAATCGTCACTTCTTTGTTTCCTCATTGGGAGTCGACTCATTTTGCCCCACCACTCGGTGACACATTGTACCGCACTAGTAAAATATTTGATTATTGATGAAAATAACTATTAATTAAATGACGAATGGAAAAACACAAATCACTGCGTGTATCATAAATAATAAAACTATCGATTAGGACCGAAAACCGGAGCTGCTACTGAAAGTGTCGTTATATTTTACGTTTTCCCGGCGAGCGAAATATTTTTTTTCCAAGCGTCAAATCAGTTTTTAATTTTCAATAATCCTTTGTGAGCTGCTATCGACTTTCTTTTAGGCTCGACGAAACCTAACATAAATGGCGGTCGAACACATCAAATTTCGGAATTTACGAGTTACAAACCTCCGAGAAACCGCATGTGGCTCACTGTGCCCCGTGACGCATTGTGCTCCACTCCCCCTACTTCTGTCCTCCCAATAGCTTCCCCTTCCTTGTTTTATTTTTCTTGTTTTGTAGTCCTTACAAAAAATGGACTTGTCGATTCTCACCCAGTCCTGCTGTACTTATCTTAGGCCTTCTTTTTTGTGATCGCTCTACTAATTTATTTCCTTAGTTCGCCATCTCTGCCTTCCTTCATTACCTCCCCGATTAGTCGTTCATCCGGCTCTTCCATCGCCCTTCGAACTTTCCTCCCCCATTCGGTCGGAGTATGGTTTATTGCACCCCGCGCCTCTTCCCTTAAACAAATTTTTGGCCATCCGGTATTTTCCATTCTGATCACTTCAAACGCAATATATTGCATAGTATTTTTTTTTTTATAAATAATTATCTGACGATTTTTCCTGATTTTTTAAAACTTTTTTCCTCATAAGTGTACTATTTTGCTGAAAATACGTTTCTAGCTGGTATTATGTATAGGGTTAAAGTGAAAACAGTGTCAACAATGAGTACATTGAACCTTTTCTGTTTTTCAGAAGTGTACACGTATATATTAGATGAAGTAAAAAGTTCTGAGCGTTTTTTCGCTCTATTTCGACGATGAAATTAACAGAGTTAGGATTATCCGATTTAGATCAAATATGTGCCGTTTTGTTCGATAACTTTTGTCCATTTTGAAGGCAATTTCATAATTCCGCGATTGAAGAAGTCCTCGTTCCTATTGGTAAAAAACTTGACCAGCTCATTTTCACAAGCCTCTCTTGAGGCCAGTTTTGTACCATCAAGAAAATTTTGCAAATGTTTGAAAAGGTGATAATCGCTTGGTGCCAGGTCTGGACTATACGGCGGGTGCGATAGAACCTCCCATCCAAGCTCTCGGAGCTTCTGGCGCGTCGTTAAAGATGTGTGCGGCCTGGCGTTGTCTTGATGGAACACAACACTCTTCCTATTGGCCAATTCTGGCCGCTTCTGGTCGATCGCCTGCTTCAATCTGGTCAGTTGTTGACAGTAGAGGTCCGAATTGAGTGTTTGGCCCGATTCGAGCAGCTCATAGTGGATGATTCCCTTCCAATCCCACCAAACACACAGCAAAACCTTCTTGGCCGTTAATCCGGGCTTGGCGATCGTTTGGGCCGGTTCACCGCGATTGGACCACGATCTTTTTCGGTTGTTTTTCTCGTATGTGACCCATTTTTCATCGCCAGTCACCATCCGCTTAAAAAATGGGCCGATTTCGTTACGTTTCGGCAAAGAATCGCAGGCATCAATTCGCTCCAAAAGGTTTTTTTGCGTCAATTCGCGTGGCACCCATACATCGAGCTTCTTCTTGAGACCAGCCTTATGCAAATGGTTCCAAACGGTTTTCGGGCTAATCTTCAGTTCCTGGGCAATGGAATAAGTGCTCACATGCGGGTCCGACTCGACGATTTCCATGATTTTATCGACATTTTCGACGATTGGCCTACCAGAGCGTGTCTCATCTTCGACGTCCATATTACCGGAACGGAATCGTTGGAACCACCGCTTTGCTGTTGCATTCGATACTGAATTGGGTCCATAAACAGCACAAATTTTTTTGGCCGCCTGCTCCGCCTTTTCACCTTGGTCGTAGTTGTACTGAAGAATGTATCAAATTTTCTCTTTTTTTACCTCCATTTTGGAACGCTGTAACACACAACTGGCTTCATCAAACACGAAACTGTCAAAGAACTTTTTTTAAGCGTAATGTGACCTGTAAATCGCCGTATAGTATGACCCGATGCGATGTATACATCGTGAGATATGGCTCACTAAAGACATCTAGCGGAAAACGCTCAGAACTTTTTACTTCACCCAATATTTGCGTCTCTTTCACTCTAGAACCGCCTTCGGACGCCAACAGGTCTGAACCTGTCTGTGCGTCGCTCCCGCGCAACTCGGTTTTGAGAAGTGATTTTAACCCTAGTACCCTGAACATGGGTCGTTTGTATCCGTGCCAAATCTTTCAAGGGCAATTATTACTAGATCTTTGCAGGTACTGGCCTGCGACCCTGGCGTAAAAAAAGTTTAGGGTAGGGAGATTATAAGCTACGAGCCCTGTCAGTTTCTCTCAGTTTGTTGACGCACAGTGGAACGACCAACGTTACAGCGGACACGAACGACCCATGTTCATGGTTTAGATAGGTCAAAATTAAATTTCTGAAAAATTATTTTCTCCATGACAAATCCATCCAGTGGACAAAGAAAACATGTGTATAAAGGTTTCATTTTATTTTAAGCAAAATGGCGGTTCTCACTTGCGAATAATTGACGTATTGGTTCCGGTCTGAAGAACAGGTCGAATATTTCAGTTGCGAAGCTTCGAAAGAGGAAGATAATATTGAAGGAGAGGATCATTTCGCGTCTGACGAGGAATGTGATAGTTTTGATGGTGATGAAACTGATTCGTGCCCTGAACCGGAGTATGACGATGAAACTACCACTGTACGAGGACGAAGGCCGTATTTTCGGGGCAAAGATGGTTTTAACTGATCAAAAGTAATAAATAAACGGAAATAATATCATTCTGTAGACGTATTGATTTTTCCAATCGTACCCCACCTGTATGGCGTATATATACCGGTCTTGAAATTTAGCCTTTTTCAATTTGCAAAATAAATGTCTTGTTTTCACGGCCGAAACTTCTCATATTTTTTTTCAACAAGTATGTGATTTCCACTAATAACTCGCGTTTGAAATTTGTATTTATACCAAAAACAACGGAAGATATGAATTTTCAAACATTCTAGTGTAAACAGCCTACATACCTCCGAATTTTTATAAAAATGTTTATTGAAAAAAGGATTTTCAATGATAGCAATAATTTTATCGTATAGTTGAGAGTCCAAAGAAGACTCATGATTTTTTTCAGATTTTTCCTTACACAATAACATAGTCAAATAAGCGACGGACACGAACGACCCATGTTCAGGGTGTACGGATGCTGAAAATAACGACATGGTTCTAGGGTTAAATTATTTTTGGTGTAAAAAGTTGAAAAACCGGGTGAGTTTTAGTGTTTTTTGCGTCTTTACTTATCGCAGTTATGTTCGACGTCATTGTTCTCCAGCAATATAGGGGAGACTGGGGACCATCGGGTACTTTTTTTTACCTAAGTGGCAATAAAACAGTAGTTTTTTCACATAAACAAATTTTTATTTCTCATGTCAGTAGCACATATAGTTGGCTATAATTATTACAAAGAATAGTCCTCCAATTATAATCAGTCTTAAGGTTATAAGAGATCTAATAAAGCCTTACAATAGTGCCCAAACCTCCCTGTGGTCGGGTGGTTCGGGCACCCCCTGCGAGAGGCTTGGGCATTGCGTTTAAAACGCTTTAAATCAACATCTTACAGAAAAATCAATATTTTGCTCTTAAATCACCTTATCTTAGGTTCTGTATGACCCAGACAGGTTTGTCAAAGGTGTATTTTGAATTTAGAGGAAACATCCTTCACAATGCAATCTAGTTTTAAATACCGTTGTAGGTTGGTTCTAGGAATATCATGTTTCTTCGCAGTAGTTTTGATTTTTTCTCCCTTTGAAACCTCCTCTATGGTGCGCAAAATAATGTCTATAGGTATTTCACGCCGCTTATTCTTCTTCGTGAACGTAAATGGCATTTTGCCGAAGTGAAATCATTGAAATGAACACAAAACCACAAAAATATCCAACCAATACACTATGCAGCGGAGGGAGCATTGGGCATGCCCAAGCCTCCCTTCGAAGGCAGTGCCTAATGGCCCCTAGCCACTCATTTCTCAAACTTCAAGAAGTTTTTTTTTTATGGAATAGTTTATCTTGATCCACATGTTAATATAATCTTTAATAAACATACAATTAGACGTATACAAAGAAACTCTTACCTTATTGCAAGCTGCTCCGTTAATTACTTAGAAATCACGATTTTTTTTTTTCACTTTTGCACGCACCAAACCGAAAACTGTCTGTTTCTTTGACAACTGAGACAAATGGCAGATAGAATTTGGTTGAACGGTGTTGCCAGGCACTAAACTAAACTACATTGGTAGAAATAAAAAAAAACTACCATGCACTTCGAGTTATGACGGGGTGCCCGAGTCTCCCAACTGCCCGATGGTCCCCACTCTCCCCTACAGCTATATTGCGGTATTTGAGCGGTGTCTTTGTTAACCTAACAAAAGTAGAAACTTGTCAGTACCCGCTTCAGAAAAAAAGAGGGGGTTGGTAGCCAGTCGCTCAATTTTTCAAGGTACACAGTAGACCGTGATTCACAGTGTACCCCGAGTGGTTCACTGTGTACCTTAAGTCATTTGTGAATTTAAAAAAAACCTTAAATTTAATTTACCATTACAGAATACTTAGAAAAAGAACAGCAGCGAGTGAATGAAAAATACGGGCGACGCCTGAAGAGGACATGAGGTCCACCTTATCGGAAATTAAAGCAGGAAAGTCGATTCGGGCCGTATAGCAAAAGAAAAGAAAATACCATTTACAATGCTACGCTGTTATTATTTGAAAACGAAGGCTGGGACTGAGATGATTGTAAGACTTAGGCCGATTACAATCTTATTATGACTTTGAAATTTATTTTTCTCACATTAACATTCGTTCATGTGAGCAGAAGACAGAATCTGTTTAAACGACTAAGCTACCTAAATTATAAGAAGACATACGTTTATTCAAGTGTTGTTGATTTTGATGTTTATTTTAGGGTTTATTATTTAGTAATTTTGAAGCTTTATGCTATTGATTATGTTTAGTTACTTAATGTCGGCTAATATTTAAATGAAAAAAAGACTTAAGACAACTATATTGGAGAAGCTAATAAGAATAACAAAGAATAATTACGTAAGTAATGATATGAATATTTTCTCGTTGTGATTAAGATAGGTACTGATATTACCTCTTTAGGTAGGTACTCATTGTTGATTAATATTCAATAAATGTGATTGATCTCATAATATGCTGTTTTTTAAATTAATTTTCCAATAGTTCACTGTACAATACCCCCTATTGTATAGAGAAAAACACTCCATTACGTACACGTGGATCAGACTAATTTTCCTTAAATTTTTCTTGATCTACTGTGAAATTAGCCATGTTTCACTGTGTACACCCCCAAGTACAAAGTGGATCAAATCCCATTTTTTTAAAAATGGTTATTATCTTAGTATCTATTGGGTTAGGCTGTTCAGTATTTTTTAACAAAATGAAGCCATTGAACATACCTCACGTTTAGTCAAGGTTTCATTCAGATTGTGTGAACGGTTAGGCATTTATAGACCTCTGAAAAAATGAGCCACTCATCCCACTCTGACCCTAATCAAATAAATTTTGGTTTTTTGTTTTAGGAAAAAAATTGCATGAGTTACATTTCTGTCCGTGAATCTCTTAAGGTAGTAATCTCGCCAATGCGTTTTTCTATAGATTTTTAAATTTATTTTGAGGACACGTTCAGGACACTATTAAGTGATTACCTGCAAAATTTTAAAAAGATGTATCGTTATGTATTCGAGATATTGGCAATCAAAGATTGCACGGTTTCACACTTGGTCTTATGGGGAGCAGTGGAAAATTTTATATTTCACGCAATAACTTCGAAACATTTGTATAGATTTTTATTTTTTTTATTTTCAATTACAGAGGAACATATGACGAAGTGGGTAAAAAAATCATGAATTTTGACCGCTTTTGACTACCGCCACGAAGAAACTGGAGCAGATTAGGGCTAGACTATAGTAGTGTGTGCATATCCGTATACACGGAGTATCTACGTACAGGGTGTCCAATAGGAAGTTGCTAAAACTAAATAAGTGTCTCTTCCCTCCATGAATTCAATAGGGGTCCTTTTTTCTAAGGCGCATACCTGAGGCCCCGCAGTTTTATTCCAGCCGTGGTTGAAGCAAGTACGCGCGCGTCAAAATGAGTGAGCTCACCACGGAAGAAAAAGTATATCTTATTGAGTGCTTCTTCTCGAGGGGAAAAATTTATAGTAATGCGTATAGAGGGTTTCGTACTAAGTTTGGAACTCATAGAGTTGCCAGCGAAAACACTGAAAATGTAAGAATTTAATATTTATTCATATTCATCTATCACACAACTTGTATTTCAATTCAATTAAACTGCATTGAAGTAATTTTACGTTAATTTACGTAATCGATACGTAAATCACGATTACGTATCGATTACGTAATACGTAATTTATCGAATAATTACGTTAATTTACGATAATCGATAACTTCGTGGAGTATGGTACACTCCAGGACGGTAGACACGAGTTGCCAGGTCCATCTGTTACGGTGACTACACCAGAGAAGATCAACGAAGTTGAGAATTATTTCAAACAAAATCCAAATGATTCGATTCGGAAAGCTGCTCAAGCATTAAAAATAACCAAATCATCATTACGCAACATTTTGAAATATTTTTTAAAGTTTCATCCGTATAAAATAAGCAGTCATCAATTGTTAACTGAACATGCCATGACGAAACGCATCGAATTTTGTAACACTATTACGGGAATGTTTGAAGCCGAAGAACTTAATGAGAAAATGATTATTTATTCCGATGAAGCACATTTTTGGATGAATGGGTACGTAAACAAGCAAAATTACCGGTTTTGGGGAACGGAAAATCCCAACATATCGCTAGCGAAGTCCCTTCATCCACAGAAAGTAACGGCATGGGCAGCGATTTCAGTAAAAGAAATTTATTTGAAATTCTTGGAATCTACGGTAACAGGAGAGAGTTACAAACAGCTTTTGGAAACGAAATTCTTCCCTTATGCAAAAAAGAGGGGACTGGTTAAAAATGTTCACTTCATGCAAGATGGAGCGACGCCGCACCGGACTCATGAGGTGTTTGAAGCTATTCATCGCGTATATGGGACTCGAGTAATCGGTCTGGGGTACCCTAAATTTGCTCAAGGCGGACTAGAATGGCCTCCGTACTCACCGGACCTGAACCCTTGTGATTTTTTCTTGTGGGGTTACATTAAAGATCATTGTTACGCTAAAAACCCCAGCACAGTAAAAGAACTGATCGCGGCCATCCAGGAAGTGGTTCGCGGCATTACGAACGATATGTTGGACACAGTTTTTCACAGTTTTCAAAAGAGAATTGATTTTTGTGCACAATCTAACGGTTCGCACTTCGAAAATATCTATCATTAATCACTGTACTTTTTCGTTATTTTTATAACATGTAATAAATTGACATAAAAAATATTTGACTGGGTTTTACTTATGTGCGTTTAAAACTGCAGAGTTTCCTCTATTTAAAGCAATTTGGCTTTTCTGATTCTGTGCACGTGTTTTGAAAGTACAGCCGATTAGTTTCAGCAACTTCCTATTGGACACCCTGTATAAGTAGCTGGAATGGATAGTCTGGTACAAAAGTGAGAGTTGGAGGGAACATTGTTATTGTTGGAGCTCTGAACATTGTATTAGGCGCTTTCATCATATTACTTTATAAGTTTTTACATCCCGATAAGATTTACAACCTACATTATAAGGATATTTCACAATATTTCGAAGCTTCCACCGATTGAGCGGTGAATAAACTTTTCAACGTGACTGTGGCGAGACTACTACCTTAAAAAAGGCATCGACGGAGAAATGCTGGACAGCCGCCATTTCTTAAAATTAATTACTATGAAAAAATTATTTTTTTGTAATTCATTAGTAGTATAATAAAATCGTCTTTACAGAATTTCGATTGATTCCTTTATTTTGTTAAAACATTCACAAAATATGCCTATTTTTTCTTGCTCTAAGGTGACCTAACCCCTTAACCGTTGAGACATACTGCATTAATCTGAAAAATTAAAGGAACACTTTTGACAGGAAAACGATTTGAGAATTTAAAGAAATGCGAAGGTTTTATCAGACTTTTTTTTCTTTTAAAATTGTTCGTTCGATTTTACAAACAAACAAAAAAATGCTGCACTTTTCGATGTATCGCTATACTTGGCATGCGAAAATCCAAGTCTACCCTTCATAAAATCATAGCCGAATAAAATGATCTGTAATAGATGAAATGAAGTTCTCGATGAAACGGTTTGGCAATCCAAACAAACGTGCATCGACTTTCCTTGCACTCAACCAAGTTCAAGAAGATGACCCATCGCAAATTGCAGTGGTATGTATATATTTCTATAACGACGAACACTTGACTAAACATTATCGCATATTTTATTATGACGTACGAACGAAAGAGGTGTTTTTTTCCCTCATGATTCGTCTTGATCAAGAAATTTGAATAAAAGGCGAGGCGTTAGATTGACACAATATTCGCTCAGAGAACAACTGACCGGTGATTTAATAATTCTCGAATCGTGTTCTCATTATCGTCCAATTTTTATTCGACCGACGTATACCCTATTATAAAATATGGGACCACGTTGGATATTAGTGTCTTGTCTATTCGTGCTGGGGATTGCCCCTTTTTCGCAAGGAGATATAATTCCTGGAAGGCTGGCTTCCATGGACAAGAAGGTGTGTTGACATCAATAATTGTTTTGTCAAATATACAAAGTGTTGTTGTTTTGATTCGATCAAGCTTTATGGAATGCCGAACTTCTACGTTTCAATGATCTCTTGATCAAGATAATCAATACCACTGATCGTTAACAAAAATTCATCAAATTTTTAAGCTCATAAAACAGTCGGTTTTCAAAATTTCATTATTTAAACAATTAGTTGATTGCGCTAGCTTCGAAAGTAAATTGAGAAGGAAAATGTTCGGAAGAAATGTTGCGGTCCGAGGAAGCCTTACGGCTCGTAGGAAGAGGTGCAGTTCTTCCTTAAGGCCGTACAATAAATGAATACGTTTGAAATAGACCTTCGATTGATCGAGGTAATAAATCTACAATAGATGTTCGCATCAGAAGAATTGCTATTTTCTTTCCTCTCGTTACAAGGTTACCTTTTTCGATACATTCCAATGATTATTCCATCAGTTAAATAATAATGTGATAAATCGACATTTCCGGCAGTTATATTGTGACAATCAGTAATAATGCATGACAGCGGCACAATTTACCTACCAGTTAGCTGGCCCGTTGGAGCATCGAGCTGCAGGGAAACGAGAAGACAATACGATTAAAACAAGTGTAGAAATAATAATTATATAAATTATATAATCGTTCGGATTTCAAAATGAATAAAAAGAAGCAAATTTGGATTCTTTTCAATTTATTTAGGTGATGCCTTATCGCGGCCCAAAAATCCCGGAATATCGTGAATCCCGTCTAAACCCGTTGGTCGGGACTGACGAAAGTCAACTGTCTATGACCCAAGGCGCCCTGGCTCACGATAGCGTACCGCTAATGGATACTATAAGACCCGCAAGGCTGAGAAGAGATTCGATGTTTGGCGCTGGACGAGACGATTACGGAACAGGCTTCTATGGAAAAGGCGACTATGGAACCGGCTACTATGGAAAAGACGGCTATGGAAAAGGCTATTATGGAAAAGGCGACCGTAAAAAAGGCTACCCTGGAAAAGACGGTAAAAAAGGCTATAAAAAAGGTTATAAAAAAGGCTACTATAAAAAAGACGGAAAGGACAAAAAAGGAAAATACTGATTGACCAAGTCACAGCGCGATGCTTTAGCCGAGACTTCAAGATTAGCAGCAGAGGGAAAAAGAACGGAATGTGGAGAAGAGACATAGGGAGGCCAGTAATAATTTCGACAGTTCCAACTAGCGCCTTTCTCATCGTTTGATTTTTCGCGAATGCTAACCTTGGCTCTACCATCGGCAAAAAAAACAATGTTTTTTCTAAAATATCCAATCCTTGTTATATGCAATGTGAAAGATGAAACAAAAATATTACAATATACCCGTATTGTCCAAATCGCAGTTCTTCGTTTCTTTCGATTTTATTGTTTTCCTAGGAAGCATTTTGATAAAAATTTTAAAAAATAGAGCTGATACAAAATATAGAACGCGAAGGAATAGTAGATTTTAGTGTCAACAATGATTTTTTTTTCTACTGACGCTCTTTGTCAGTGAAATCAAATCGTAAAAGTGAACCTTTTGAAAAAGGAATCGTAGAAGACAAGCTTTTGAAAAAATATAAAATAAAAAAACATGGCTGCCGACAGATGGTCATCATTTTTTTTCGCAATGTTCAATGGTGAACACTGTCCAGCTGAAACGGTCCATCTGCAATCAATAACCCAAACGGCTTATTCATGTTAACAATAAATAGAAGTCTTCGACGATCACCGATTTCCAAAATCGATTTTTCAATAAAATAGCGATTAATTGAAACTCGAGCATAGAAAATCCGTGGACAAAGTCGCTATTTTTACGTAACTATTAAAAAATGAAGATGGATTTATAAAAAGTAAGATCGTTACCAACCTCTAAATGTTTTTCAGCGTATTTCTTGTAAATTTGAAAACAATCGATCGAGTGATCATCGAAATATAGTGTCCACCGTCTTCGAGACCAGTATTATGAGCAAAACGTGTTTAAGGTTTAAGGTCATGTGTCACACGTCCAGTCGGTAAAAATCCTACTGCCAAGTTTTCTCCTAGACGGATCATATTTCGGGAAAAAGAAGAGAAAGCGGTTGTTCGTCGTTCAACAGAGCAGAACGTGTTTCTTTTCCTTTTTCCCAAAAATCAACCGTTTCAGAAATCATTGGGAATCTGCAAATCAGCTATCTCTCTCGCACTCATGGTCGCTCGGTCGGTGTGACACTTGGCCTTAAGGAGGTACGATCATGGGGTCGAATCCTTCGGGTCGAAACTTTCGGGCCTGAACTTTATATATGACGTTGACGAATACGTTATGCACGCTTTGGAAAAATTTGAGCTATATTGACCGTTCAGTTTTTTCGTAATAAAATTTCAAAGTCCAGCACTTTGAGCTAGTGAAGAAGCACATCGTCTTATGGAGGCGGTCGACCTTAAGTGCGGTCATCACGGTTTTGCTGTTCTCGTATCCAACTAAGGTCGTTGGAAAACTGAAATTTGATAAATTAGACATAATTGATATTGTAAAAAATCGAAAATTCAAACTCCGCCGTGTAGTTCAAGCATTACATTATAAAACGGTTTCAATTTCCAGATGAATATTATCATAATGACGAAATAGTACCCATAGACTTGCCAATGTCGGGCGTAACAGCTGATTCGTTTGGCGAGTATAACCTAACTCTGTAGCGAGATTCTGCAATTCGGCAGCGACAGTCCTCACCGTTGCCGGCCAGCGACAGCCAATCGCATGTACGATCAGAAGAAAGGGAACCTCTTATTGGCTGTCGCTAGCCAACGACAACGAAAACGGTCGCTACCTAGTTACAGAATCTCGCTACTGTTTTGAAATCGTCGTCAAGACTCCAGAGTCGTTGAGGATTTAATTTTTCAATTTTTATTAGTAAATATGCAATAAATAAAATATTTGCCACAAATTTGACAATTTGGGATCGATAATACGAATATTCAATATAAGTTAACATAAATCAGAACACCCGTGGGGTACCTTAAATTTAGTTTCTTTGTTGACCCTGAGGGAGTAGTCGTACCTCCTTAAAGTATGGTTCTTGCAATTGTATCTGAAGATTTTTTTATTTTACTGCGTTCGAATTCCGGCTAAATCGATGTGCTTGGATGATCTTGGATCTCTCAGTATGCAGCGCAATTCCGTCCAAAGCCGACATTCAATGCGTGCATCATCAGCAAATACGTGGTAGCCACCTTTGTTAAAAGTACATGCAGCAATTTTCATAATAGATACATCGCTGTTGCGGACTTTGGAAGCTATTTTCCAAATATTGCTCTTCAAGCTTTCGTTACAATTTTAAGTAAATCCACCGACACATCTCTCCAAAAAAATTTCATCCGAAAGATTATCATATATTGGACGAATTGCTGTGATGACATCATCTTGAAGTGGCATTTTATATTCATACTGTTGGAGAGTTTCTGCGGCCTTCGCTCGCTGTCACGATCACCTCGTATGAGACCCAAGAGGGCAATTTTCATGTCGAATTTTTTAACCGTTGAATACTTGTGGTGAAATGTAGACCATATAGGATGCTTCATTTTTATCATAGAATCGCAATTTGGTCGGATGGCGAAGCCGTAATAAATTGTGAGTTAGTCGATAAGTTTTCCGATCAACTTTCCTCTACCATTAAGGCACATCGTTTCTTTTTCTGCAAGCGCGAAGTCTTGTACCCATTCGTTTTTGTAGAATGAAGAAGAAAAATTGAAAAACAACAAATTGGTGAGCGTTCGAAAGGGAAGTTTAGTTTTTTACCAAACATTTTTGTAGTTTTTTGTTCATAAAATAAAAACGTTTGAATACTTTTGGATTAGTTCAACTAATAAAGACATTTGTTATACACGTGTCTGCTAAATTTCATAACGATTGCTCATCTAGGGTGTGTAGGTGCACTTCCGCAAACTTGGAAAACGTGGTTTCGAGAAAAACGCGTTTAAAGTTAAGGGCGGAGTAAGGTTAATTCGGTGAAAAAAAAGCATATTTTTAAGATTTTTTTTAGACGATACAGGTAATGCTGGTTTATTTAATTAATTTCCATATAATAATACAACATCTGAACTATATTTTCCTAAATTTTCATTGCAACATATTGATAAATAAGCCGTTGGCAGCAAATCTCCGCAGGCGCCTCGAAAAAAAATTGTTTTGCGGTGTACGCTATAACTCGTTACTGGATCATCTAAAACAACAAAATCAAAATGCGTTTATTAGGTGAGATGTTTCTCGAGGTAACCTTGCCGAGTTTTCAGGCAAAAGAAGAGAAAGCGGTTGTTCGCCGTTCAACAGAGCGGAACGTGTTTCTTTTCTTTTTTCCCAAAAATTAACCGTTTCAGAAATCATTGGGAATCTGCAAATCAGCTATTTCTCTCGTACTCATGGCCGCTCGGTCAGTGTGATACTTGGCCTTAAACTGAAGTTTATGTGCGAATAAAATGAAAAGTTTCATACTTACACATAATCTGCTATGCCAGGACCACAGAGTACACCTTCCTCTTCTTCAAAAAGTTCTTCTTGAGCCGTCCGCTCCAGTCTTTAGGACAATCTTGCCTCTTTTGATGTAGCGGAATGTGTGGTGTCAGCTTTTTTCACGCGCACCATATCCCTCTTGTTAGCCATTATTTTTGCTTGGGGTCCAATTCTGAGGCCCATCACTTCCATTATACGCAGTGGAGAGGGGGGGGGGGGGGGGGGGGGGTGATATCTTCGATGAAAATGCATGCGGCTGCGCCTCATAGCTTCGCGCCGACCCGTAGAGTATCACGTAGAATTTTTATCTTTTTCTCTTAAGGGCTTACATACACCTGGGTAGAGGTCAAAAAGATCTATTTTTCAAAAAGGTGCTCATTCGAAAGTACTATCCTTTGAGTGTCTACCCTGAAAATTTCATAAGGAAATTCGTAGTAATGACGAAGTTATAGCGTTTTGTAACTGACCGGGTGAGCAAAGACTAACGGTTGGGGCACAAGTAGACGCGGCCTTTGTCATCTGTTTGACTATGAGGCGGGTGTTCTCGCTCCTGTTGAATTGCTGGTATTTGTGACCTTTTGTATAGCAAGGTCATGTTTCGAAAAGTGGGTGGAGTCATATGGCCCAGGAATCGACGATTTCATGTAAGTTTAAAATAAATCAGTCATTTCAGTGTAAAGTGTACTCAAAACTTTAAACGCGTTTTAATCGGAACCGTGTTTTTAAAATCAGTACCAGAAATATCTCCTCAACTACTGGACCGATCGGGATCAAGTTTTGCACAGTTATGCTTCACACAATAATCTGGTACTTATCGATCCGTTTTTTCTATACCTGGCATAGTTTTTTTTTCATCATAAGTACTGAACAATTTTGAGGCGAAAAATCGCCTGTTTTATTCCAGTGACTGCAACGACCCGAAAAAATTAAATTTTGAAATTCCGGCTCGTTAATTACTAGTTTTATCTATCTATTTTAAGAAACAAATATTTTTTTTTAGATAAAAGATGGCAGAGGCACGTCTGGTACCGCAAACGATGTCAACAAAAACACGTCCCAGGAAAACGACTGTAACTTTTTTACCGTTTGAAATTTTTCAACCAAATGTTCACACAATGTAGATAAAGTGTTATTCTTCAAAATATATATCATGGTTGTTCAATAAAATTCGGTTTTATATACAAAAAAAATCTTAAACATAACCTCACTTTTAGCCGTCTCAGGTGTATGTAAGCCCTTAACCCTCAAGGGACCAGTATCAGTCTATTTTCGGAAATTTTCGATTTTCTAAAAACATCAGTTTTGTATACTATATGCCTGTAGAAATACGGTAGAGAACGTTATTTAGGTCGGTGTGACCGATAAGATGCTAAAAGGAGTGAAAGAGATCCGAAACCAAAAATCCCAAGAAAGTGATGTTTTTGAAGAAGCTGACGGAATAATGTATGGACCAGGCATCGCTGATTGAGGGTAAGAGGCTTTTTTTTTAAAGTTTTATGTACATTTTTAGAAGAGAAACTTCAAACGTGTTTTTCTCAAAACATCGTTTTTCGACTTTGTCAACATGATTTTGCAAAAACTATTGTACCGATTAAGCCCAAATTTACAGGGATTATTCTATGCATGTATCTCTTCGACCCCTACTAACGGTATAAATATTCATAAATATTGAATCCAATTTTTAAACAATTTAAGTTGTAAAAAAACATTCGAAAAATTTTAAAGTGCGCCATTTTGTTTTCTTTTTATCGGGGCTGAAAGTTTTTAGTAGGGGTCATAACTACAACTCCACTTTATAATAAAATACTTGACGTTTTATTTTCAGATGTTCCAAAGTTAAGATTTCGCATCGACGAGGTCAAAGCACGGGTAACTTCAGGCAGCCAAGTCACCAAGGTAAATAAATTTAAAAAATAATTTTTTCTCGTCCTTTGATACTTCTATTTTTATGTATAAAAAGATAAAAATATGTAGATAAATTTTATTATGAAGAAAAATTCTTGAAAATATGTGCAATAGACTGATGCCTTAAGACATAATTACTACACTCATCTCCAAAATTAAAGGAACACCTTTAACAGGGAAATGATTTCAGAACTTCAAAAAATGCGAAGGTTTTATCAAACATTTCTTTTTCTGTTAAAATAGTCCGTCCGATTTTATAAAATGAAAAAAAAAATGCTGCACTTTTCGATTAATGGCTTTTAACTCTGTAAAGATCTAGAGTGATCGGTAAATGTATACTCGGCATGCAAAATCCAAGTCGACCCTTCGTAAAATCATAACCGAATAAAATAAACTGTAACAGATAAATTAAATTCTCGATCAAACGGTTTGATAAACCAACAAACATTGACTTTCCTTGAACTCGAACGAGTCCAAGAAGATGACCCATCGCAAATTGCAGTGATACGTATATGTTTTTATAAAGTCGAACACCTGACTAAACGTTATCGTGTAATTTATTGTGACGTACGAACGAAAGCAGTGCCAGCTTTTCCGTGATTCGACTCTAGCAGGGAATTGGAATAAAAGGCGAAGCGCCAGATTGACCCAACAATATTCGCTCAAAGAACAACTGCGCGGTTGCTCGATAATTCTCGAATCGTTATTTTCATCATCGTGAAATTTTTATTCGATCCACGTAATCTCTGTTATCAATCATGAGACCAAGTTGGGCATTAGTGTTTTGTCTATTCGTGCTGGCGATAGCTCGTTCTACGCAAGGAGATTCGTGGATTCCGGACATGGATTCCAAGGACAGGGAGGTGCGTTGACATTAATAATTGTTTTGTCAAATGTACAATGACTAGCAGGATCGAAACGTGTGTTGTTGCTTCAATTCGATTTAGCTTTATGAAATTCCGAACTTTTACGTCTCAACGATCTCTTGATCAAGATAATCAGTACCATTGATCGGTAACAAAAATTCATCAAACTTTCAAGCTTATAAAACAGTCGAACATTTCGATATCTTATTATTTAAACAATAAGTTGATTGCGCTAGTTTGAAGGCTCCTACGAAGGGGTGCAAAAAAAGCGTTTTTTTTTGACAATTTCTTTTCGGACGGAAGGAAAGGTACAATAATATAATTCGAGGAGGTTATTGAACATATATTTAAGTATGCAAAAAAAAAAAATTTAAGAAAAATATCAATAAATGGCGACAGCAGAGCCATTCTCCCGAGGTGAGTTGAATTTGCGGCGGCCTGCGGCACGCAGCATAACTGGTGTAAATTTGATTCAGGAAAAAAAAACACTTAATCTTGATGTTCACAGCTAGAGAAATACATAGGGGATTTTAAAAATATTGATTTTTGTAAGATTAGCGAGTATTTGAATGAAAACTTTCATTTTCGACAAAAAAGGGCTATCTTTTGTTAATAAAAAATGTTTAAATTGACTTATCGAAAATCCCCTACGTATTTCTCTTCAAAATGTTGTTACCAACATATGGTTGAAAATTCAAACGAAAAAAATTAAAATTGTTTGAGTTATGCTGCGTGCCGTTTTGAAAAAATCATGTTTCGAGAAAAACGCGTTCAAAGTTTTGAAATGTGTTATACACAGTCCGACGCGCTAGGAGGGGGGGGGGGGGGGGGGAATTTTGATTAAAAATAATTCTTTCAGGGAAAAAACTTTTTGCCTCATTTTCTAGAGCGTTCAAAGCATATTTTAAGAAAAAAATCGATTTTTTGGAAAATTTACAGTGCTGTTAGCCCTTAAGGCGCTACAATAAACTAGCACGGTTGAAATATTGGGAGTACAAATTAATTCGGTCCGTTTTTTTGTGGTAAAAAATCCATTTATTTCAAAATAAAAGGTATGAATAGATTAATCAAAGTATTGTCCATCGCTGGCTACTACTTTTTCCCACCTCTCAGGCAATTTTCGAATTCCATCTCGAAAAAAAGTCTCGTCTTTTGAGGCGATCCAAGTTTTGAGCCAATTTTCGATTTCTGCGAAAGAAGTGGACCGGTGACCTGCTAAATCCTGCTGCATCCGTCGGAACAACCAGTAATCAGAAGGAGCAATGTCCGGCGAATACGGCGGGTGCGGTAAAATATCCCATTTGAGCGTTTCCAAATATTTTTTTACGACTTTTGCGACATGAGGCCGAGCGTTGTCATGCAGAAGAATAATTTTGTCATGTCTTTGCTCTTCTTCCGGCCGTTTTTCTCGTAATGCACGGCTCAAACGAATCAATTGTAGTCTATACCGATCGCCCGTAATGGAATCGCCAGGTTGTAGCAGCTCATAGTACACAACACGTCCAGGGTGAGCCTCCAGGGCGAGGCTTGTCTTCAACGCTGAAATCACCATTCTTAAAGCGTCAAAACCATTCCCTACATGATTTATCAGTTGGAGCATCATCACCATAAACTTCAACAAGCATTCGATGCGCTTCAGCTGCACTTTTCTTCCAATTAAAGCAGAAAAGTAAAACTTCCCGCAAATGCTGCTTAGTTAACACAAAATTTGACATATTCAACACAGTAAAAAACAAGGTTTTTAATGGAACTCAAAGCGATATAAACTGAATGTTATTGACAGATGTCTAACCTCTCTGAAACCACCGAAATCAGCTGTCACTATGAAACATTCATAACAGGCAGAGCCATCTCTTGAAAACGGACCGAATTAATTTGTACTCCCAATAGATCTTTGATCAATCGAGGTAATAAATCTAGATCGCATCGGAAGAATTTCTATTTTCTTCCCTTTCATTGAACTCTTACGTCTTTCATGATTATTACACAAGTTAAATGATAATGTGAAAAATCGATAACTTCGGCAGTTGTAATGTGACAATCAGTCATATTGTGTAACGGTGCGAAAATTTACCTACCAGTTAGCTGACCCGTTGAAGCATTAAGCTGGAGGGAAACAAGCACACCATTCGATTGAAATAAATATAATAATCATATAAATTATACAATTATCTAAATTTAAAAATGAATAAAAATAAAAGCAAATTTGAATTTATTTCAATTGATTTAGATGATGTCTTATGGCGACGTAAATACACTGGACAAATCGGTTGACCTGCGTGGGGGAAGTCAACCGATGCGGACTCAAGGTGACCTGGCTCGCGATTACACCGATACTGAACCCGCACAGCCAAGAGGAGGGCAGTTGCTTGGCGCTTCGCGTGGCGGAAAGGGTGAACAAGGCGACTATGATAAAGGCGGAAAGGGTGGCAAAGGTGGAAAGGGCGGAAAAGGCGATGGTAAAGGCGGCAAGGGTGGAAAAGGTGGAAAGGGTGGAAAAGGCTATGCTGATAAAGGCAAAAAAGGTGGAAAGGGCGGAAAAGGCGGAAAAGGTGGAAAAGGTGGAAAGGGTGGAAAAGGTGGTAAAGGTGGAAAAGGTGGAAAGGGCGGAAAAGGATATAAAGTCAAGACTGAATAAAGCAAAGCGCAATGCTTTAGCCGAGGCTGCAAGATGAGCAGCAGAAGAAAAGAGAAAACGGAACGAGGAAAAGAGACACGGAGTCCAGTAATAATTCCGAAAGTTCCAACTAGCACCTTTTTCACCGATTGATATTTCGCAAATGCCAAGCTTGGCTGTAACATCGGCAAAAAAATGTTTTTTTTTTTTGCGAAAATATTCAATCCTTTGTTGTATATAGTGTGAAAGATGAAATAAAAAAAATTACCATTTACCTGTACTGCCCAAATCGCAGCTCTTCGTTTCTTTCGGTTTAATTTGTTTGGTAAAGTGAGAATACTTTTGTTCCATTTAACGAAAGCAGGAAAAAAAAACAAAAACCGTAATTCCCGGTTTTGTGGGCAGTGTGGAAACTTGCACGTAGCTTTCTCATTATTTCGTTCTGTATTGCAAGGTTTCCTCTGAGAACGTTGGTTTTTTCAATTTTGACTTTTAAAGTATAGAGCTTGGTAGGAAAATAAATTATCACGAACTATTGATCGCGATTTTTTCGCGTTCGCACTCTTATAGATAATTTTCAATATGCCTAGATAACTCGGAAAATTTCTTACTATTTGTAAACTATTTTTGAGTTGTCCAAATATGGTCTTGATAATATTTCAATCCTCAGCATAGCTTGGAGAATTTTGGTAAATTCGAAGTGAATTTTAGTATTATCTACATATTATTTAGATAATCGGGAGGTTATATTCACATAACTAATGCAGTAATAATCGGGATAAAACGGTTCGCACAGAACCAGGGTGGTAGTTAGAACACTAATAATTATGTTCTAAATATTTTAACAAAAGTTGCGAAAAACCCAAGCGTGCAATGATTTGAATTCGACTTTCGAATAATCTAGTAAAAATATCCAAAGTAACAAGATCATACTCAAGCGAGAAACTCATTATAAAAGCTTGAGAATTTTTATATTTTGCCTGCGACTATTCCGACCACCTGTCATCGAGGTTGCAGCAGGTCTGGTGCCAACATTATTACTTAATGTGCATCAACATCGCTTCTTCGATTACGCGAAGACGTGGAGATAATCGATCGTTATTTACACATTGGATAAAGTATGCAAATTATACAATATCCCATTTATCCAGAAATATACTCCAATCAGTCAATAAAAAACAGATAGTTATTTCTGTATTTTAAAATCTTGAAAACAACAACCAGTGGTTTGCTCCGTAAATACCTGACCTATGCTAATCAACGCGAAATATATAACCATCGATAGTGATCTGGACTTACACTTATGACAAATAATCGTACCAAATAAATCATTCACGCTCTAGTATAAATTATTAAATTATATTTGAATTACATTGGATTTTATTGCGACAGGGCCGACCGTTATCACTTTTCGACTATTTTGTTAGTGTAACAGAGATAGCTGAAAATTCGTTTATCAATTTCATCCAAGTTGACTGACATTTTGGAAAAAAGAACAGTCTTGCTTTGCGCTCTATTAGAAGAACAACAATGAGGCTGTATTTTTTCCCAAAATGTCAATCGTCTTGGATATCTAACATTATCGATGTTTAGTTTACAAGATTTCTCAAATTGCCATATAGGGTAAGGTGGTACCTAAGCTTCAAAGCGGCAAAAAAAACAAAACAAACAGATACATTTTACGAATCAGTTTTTGTTTTAATTGAAAGAATGTCTAGCATTCTGAGTAATTTATGAGCGGCAATTAGGAAACTTAATTTTTTTAAATAACAAACTAAAAACTACAAATAGACATTTGCGAACTTTTAAACATAAGAACGTTTAAGAGTACGCACGAGGGTCGATAAAAGTACGCAAAACTTAATCTGGAGAGCTGGAGAGAGCGAGAGAGAGAGAGAGAGAGAGAGAGAGAGAGAGAGAGAGAGAGAGAGAGAGAGAGTGAAGTTTGCGAAGTTCGTGGAGTTCGTATCTCCCCAGAGATGTAGCTGGTGTGGCTCTCTTCAGCCTCTTACGAAGAGTGGCTTTAGTCACTTCCAATGAACGTGCTACCGCCCTTATAGATTTACCATCATTAACTCGCTTCCTTGCATTTTCAAGATCCGTAATTGACCATAGACTTCGATCGGTAAACCGCATCCTTCGGGACATGCTGAAAGTACAAAAAAACATAATCTTTAACAACACACGGAGAGAATTAAAAAGTAATTTTTGTCGTGAATTTCACGGTAAAAATTACCGTGATATATTTCAATGTGGTGACAAGTGAGAAAAGCATAATAATTCGTATGCGACAAGTTTTTTTAACTCACGTTACAGAAAATTTCAAATACGTAGCTAAAATTTTACTATACAAGAAGGGTAGCGCGCACGATAATTTTTATCGAGAGCACAATACATTTTTCTATAACACTCATTAAATTTTATAATAAATCTTAAAATAACTGTTATAAAGACGATACTTTTTTATAGATATTTTTGAAAGGCATAAAATAATAAAATGCACAGTAAAATTTCGCTGATATTATATATTTTTTAAATTTAAGTTTTGCGTATTTTGTTACACATCAAAATTTACTCGAAAATCTGGTAAAATTTTCTATCTGAAGAAGAAATTTTATTTTATTTTCGTGAAAATCTGTGTTTTACTCAGTAATAATAAGCGAAGTTTCAGGGTTGTCATCTGGTTACCGTTAGTGCACGGTAATTTTTAACATTTAATTCTCTCAGTGCAGTCGTACAAGAGTACGCGAAATTACTTTCATTTTGAACAATAACCTTAGTAAAACGGCATTTGAAATTAATAGTGGTTTTCGAAGGAAGTATATTGTGTTTCGTATTTGTAATGCTTTGAATATGTCAAAAATAAATAAGAAATTGCAATCAAAACTTCAAACTTACCTGGCCTCTCCGTTTTATTCCACTTTGGATCAAACACTTACCTGATTAGGCGCCTAAACACAACTAAAGTTTGCTTCCGTTAGCAAACCGTTTTGTCAGTAGGGTAACTGCGTGATCTCATCGCCCGCGTATTCTTATACTCCTTACCCTATCCGATTTTAGTCACTTTGCGCAAATCCGATGCGACAACCACATAAAGTCCGTCTGATACGGATACGACCATCACTGACGAAGCCGTACGGAGTTGGATGCGACCACTACACCTAGTTTGTCGACGGGAGATGACGATTCGAAGTCGGGTGCGTCACATAGTGCCGCGCATAGTGCCTCGCATAGTGGGTGACATAGTACGTCACGTAGCGCCCCACATAACGCGACACATAGTTCAGGTGGTCATGCAGCAGTACACACTGAGGCTCATAGTAGCGCGCGCTTGCAAGATCGAGCCAAAGAGGTAAAGGGGAGACGGAAGACGTTGACGCAGATTCAAGTGCGAACAGCACAGCCAGCTCATGGACGGATGATGGGGATAGCGAGTTGGATGCGACCGACTCAGTCAGTTCGTTCATGGAAGACGACGACGCAGAGTTCGGTGCGGACATTACAGACAGGCTGTCAATAGAAGGCGACGGAGATTAATCAGATGCGAACGACACGGCCAGTTTATTGTTGGAAGACGACGATGCCGAATTCGGTGCGGATAACGCAGACGGTCTGGCGATCAAAGATGACGGTGAATCGGATGCGACCGACATCGCCGGTTCGTGGACGGAAAATGACGACTAGAAGTCGGACACGATCACCACCGCAAACCCATCGACGAGAGGAGACGACTCGGAGTCAAAAACGACTACCACACAGCCAGCCCATCTATGGGAGACGATGACACGAAAGCAGAAACCAGAAAGCTGAAAGCAAAACCATCCGGAAAAAGCTAAAAGCAAGTGCGAAAGCGAGTATATTAGTGCCGGCTAACGTTAACGCAGCAACGCATTTAATTGTAATGACTAAAGGCGTTCGGAAAATGGTAAAAGGAAAAGCAAAGTCGAGCCTATCAAGTGTACACGGGAAGATAAAAAAAGCGGCCAAGATAAAAAAAAGCGCAGGTTTTAATGCAGGGAGTACGTCGACTCGGAAAACCTTAAAAAGAACCGCGGGATGGAGGCTGTTAGAATCCAGTCGGATATTCACCGATCACTCGAGTGAATTAATAGAGTTTTAGTATTGAGTAAAATTCGCAAAATCATATTGTACTTAGAAATAGAAACAAAAATTAAATCACCATTATATATGTTTAGAAAAATGTATATCTGTACAGAACAATGTCTCATGACTTACTTCTTTGGTATTGAAAATGCTTTTAAAATTGTATATGTTTGTTGAGGTAGGCTGAGTATAGGGATCTGAGTTAGCTGGATGTCACACGAAACTAACGCGACCCCCACTCTACTGCCACTGTGTTGTAGTAGAGTGGGAGGAGCTGCGACCTGCTGAATGCTTGTGATCGGTTGAAAAATGCCGCATTACGTGTAGTGTCATCTGTGGTTGAAAATTGTAAGTTAAAATTTTTATATGTAGATTACAATGTTATCACTGTTCGTCATAGAGATGAGTCAGTGTTGAATCTGTTTTTTTTTTTATTACCCGAAAAGCCTGATTACATTTTCAATGCTATTAAATAATTACACTTTGTGTAATATCTGTAGATTTTTTACATACTCGAGAAAAGTTGAGCCTGTTGCTAGACTTACGCGACTAACAAACGCGTTTACTTAGGGTCAAGTCGCAAACTTTGTTCACACGGTAAATCATTTGCGAAATAATCGAAGATCTTCGTTATGAAATCGAATGCGGAATTTCGGGGATTCGTAAGAATTCACTTGGAGTCGCTTACAATTTTCTGAAATGGACGTTCTACAAATATTCAAAGTATCAAAAGTAATTGTATTCAAGTAAACAAAAGTAGTAAAATTAGTGAAAGTAGTAAATGTAAAGAAAAAATAAAAAATAAAAATATTCAAGTAAACAAAAGTAAAGAAATCAAAGTAAAATTGTTCGGAGTTGTCTAAAATCGGCATAAAATCGGGTAATGGTGACTGAAGTCACGTGAACAAATGAAACGTGTGTTACAACGCGTTCTAACGTATGATCTGGCGCATTTCGGCCGCGTTTGTTTGAAGCAATAGCAGCATTAATCCTAGTATTCCAGGATCATGATATCATGACCGTCCCTACAAAACAAGTCTGAATTCTAGATTTCATGTTCGCAACTACTGCATAAACTTGCTCGAGGGTTCGTTCTAACTATAAGCCATATCGTTCTTATTATAAGTCATCGTTCTAACTATAAGGCATAAACATTTTGTTGAAAATTGCCACGAGTACAGCAGTTATGAAGTGCTGTGGATTCTGCAGTGGCCGACCAGCGATTCTTCCACGACCACAATGTTAGTCCGAAATAAAAAAATCAAATTTTTTTGTAAATAAAGAAAATAGCAAGAACCTAGCATCAGTTGCATGAGCTAACGTTATATTCTCAAATTGGCGTTTTAGATTTACAATCCTATTATTTACTACTTGGCAGTAAATGTTGATCTTTCAGTATTTTCTTGTTGTGTTACGGCCGGCAAATCTAATGTTTTGTTTTTGCCCAAAGCTGACTTAATTGTGAAAACTGAATATCTATTAAAATAATTGACTTAATGAAATAGTTATTTTTTATAGGAATTATGAAAATACGGAGAAAGAAAATCGTTCAAGTTTTATTAAATGATTTCTTGATGCCTGCTTGGGTGAAACTCAAGGTAGTATGTGCACGAACCTCCTTATTAGAGAAAAAATTGATTTTTTTGTATGCTGTAGTATAGACATACAAAATGACGCCCGCGAAAACTCAACATGCCTTACCGGCTAGATACAATAGTAATTAATTCACGAAATAAATGCATTTAATCCATACCATATAGGGAATCCGTAAGGATCGAACTTTGAGACGAAAATAATAGTAGTTCGCGAATTGATACGAGCTATGCGAAAAGCGATAAATAACAAGAAAACTGTCGCGGTCACGTATGTTGCATACAAAATATAGGTTACGGGATATTTCTAGCAGATATTATCGATTGAATCGACTAATTTTTGCGTTCGCTAGCCGTGTCTGCCATGGCGGGAGATATGGCGTAGATTTGGCAAAACCGCATGCCGTCAGCTGTGTTCGTATCCGGAAGGCCGAATCGAGCCGGTCAATTTGAATGCAACGACAAAAGTTGTAGGTTCTTCACGCGAGAAATTTGCTCATTAATGATAAATAATTATGGATTAAATATTATATAATTAAGTTTTTATCATTCTTTTTTATCTTTGCGGGCGTTTTTTGTACTCCATATTGTATGTAAGACCGAAGTTACAATACGCACATTGCACACACACACTACAACACATGCTTACACACACGGCAGACAAACACACTTTTGACATTTATCGGAAGCGGCTGAGGACAGCGTTGCCACGGATATTGCCAGAATTATGAAATAGCGGACGGTGAGACAACTCAAGTCAAATCTGATTGCTATTTTAATACTTCACTTTTCAAAATATAATACACAAAGCTATCACATACACTTCTCAAATAATTATTTTCCGTATCATGTTTATTATTATACCGAAATGTATTATATTTTGCATTTTTCAGATTCGAAAATTGATAGATATTCTGTTGACTAGTCAATCCGCTAGTACTACCTTAAATAAAATTAATCGATTACTTGACTTCAATTATTTTGGATTGATTTTTTTCTGGGAGGGGGATTCTGGAAGAGGGGCACTCCAGGCACGCCTGGCTAAACCAATGGATTCCATACTCTCAGAACGTTCAGGCATGTCTTCAACGTCGATCGATATGACGCATTCGAAAATAGTACAACGCAAATCAAGCGAGAACTTGAATCGATTCTCCAAAATCGTCTCAGGATGATCGATCTCGACAAAGAAGACTCGCTCAACGAAAATTCTCGAAATTGTTAATCGGAATATACGAAGATAAGATGACACAACCCGATTAGCTTTACCCCGAATGAACGACATACTTCTATCGATTGGGCTGATTTATTCGCGCATTACCTCATTTACACCAATTAGTGCCAAACTACCAAAACTCGTTCAATAAATTAAGCAGGTGCAAGATATATTGAGATAATTCATGGCGCAAAAATTGATGAACTCGATAAATACTATACTGATGTCTTGTATTACAGATACACGCTCGAATGTTTTATTCCATCTCCGTCTTTGTGCCAATGCCAAATGCGTTAAAAAGAAAGGTAAGTATGACGAAACTTCAAAACTGTTCTGCACTTACCTATTTACGATAGGTGGATGTATGAAACGCTATACCTAAATTTTTCAATTCCCTAATTAAGTACGATAAGTAGTCTGATAGGTAACTCCACTTGTGACATACGTAAGCTCTGAATTGAATTTCGGATAAGTAAAAATGCAGCTTGTCATTGCCCGAGTGCAAGTTTTGGCTATGGTGACGATATTTTTCGTTATTCCGAACGGGTTTCTATTTCCTAACACGAAAAATTTGTTGGAACCTTACATTTTTTGCAGGAACCAAAAACTTGGTTGCAAGTTACCATCATTTTTCTAGTGATTTCAAATTTTGCTAGAAATTCAGGTAAAATTATTTCACAATTGGACCGTTCCATCTAATATTCACGATAGTTTACTGCTGAAAAGTGGCAACAAATACAGGCTACAACTTCATCTTGACAACCTCGTTGTGGTTACAGAAAATAAACTGAACGATGAATTGATAGCAAAAACATCTTCAATACGAGTCGGACGTGAACCTGAGGAAAGTAATACCTGAGGAGTATGTGAAAAAAAAGTGAAAAGGTGTATGTGAAAAAAAGTGAAAAAATGATAACTGAGGAAAGCTGATAAACGGAACGATAAATGTTTTGACAAAGAAAATAACGAGATTGCCATTGCTAACTGGTACCTGCTCACTAAATAGTCAATGCCAGTGTTTGTTAAATTTCATCTTCATTCCAGTCGATTAATCAAAGTCAAGATTATTCGATCAAGAAAATTCCAAGAACGCCGATTACGCACGCGTAAGCGTAAACACAAACAAGCTGTCCGATAGATCATTTATAGATAATCTACGTAGACGAATTCATTTTTATCTAATTTAGCTATTTTCCATAGATATACATGCGAGCTAATTCTGATAAATGTTGAAAATTATTATTTGAGTTGTAGGTGAATTCCGGTTGAAATGTATTATTATTATTGCTGAAATTGAATGAAAATTATTATTTGCTCACAAACTATTTAAATGGGCCAAAAATCTCCTTAAGGGATGACTTCATATATTGAATGGAACATATGTGTAAAATTTCAGTCAAATCGGACGTAACAGTTTTTCCGAAGTTTATGCAAGATTTGTTGCTGACGAAAATATAGAACGCAAAGGAACAGTGGATTTTAGTTTCAGAACTGATCAGTATGTTTTCACTGACACTTTTTGCCCGTTAAATCAAGTCGTAAAAATCAAGAAACGTTAGGTACTAATTTGTTCGATGAAGAAACCACTATAACTTTAGGGGTTGCGTGGGTTTGAAAATTAAAAAAAAATCCATTTTTTAATTTTACTATCTAACAGTACAGTCTAGAATATTCTCCCAAAGTTTTAAGTCAATCGGAGTAAAAGTCTAGGAGAGAGAGTCTTTGGGAATTCCCCCCGATGGGAAAGACCGGCCGGGAGCGACGCAGGTATACGCATTTTTCTCAAAACACTATTTTTGAAGTCGGTGGACACGATTTCTTAAAAACTAATGCACCGATCTTATTGAAATTTTGCACACTTCTTCAAAATAGCATTGACTAGTGATTGAACGAAAGTTTTGTTTCGATTACAAATAATTTTATAAGGCTATACGCAGTGTAAATTGTACCAAAAATAGAACTATTTTGCATACAACTCTGCCAAAAATTCAAATTTCATTTTTTTTTAATCCTTCGTTCAATCACTAGCTATACTTATCTTCTAAAAGAAAAAAAATTGGTTTTTAAATTTCAGATAAAGCTATCATGAGTTATCCTGACCACCACGAGGACACTTTTTTTTTGAGGGGTCCCACCGGCTGAATTTCCCAAATTTTTTGAAAGTATTGTTGTAATGCTTAACATTTTGAATAAAATAATTTATATATTATATTTAAAAAAAAATAGAGAAAATATGCTTTTTTTTGGATTCGAAACCCACGTAACCCCTTTAGGATCGTTTTGTAAGTGATTGTGTGCTTCAGGAACAAAATCATAATATGCAATTGCTTGACATTCGATAAGCACCTTCAAACGAAGCACCGAATAATGTGCACCGAAAAAAGTTATTGAGTTTCTATTCGCCATTACAGGTATTTCATGCATTAAAACTATAGAAGATATAAAAAATGGACTATCCGCAATAAAGAAAGCACAGACACATACACACACACACGCACGCACGCACGCACACACGCACACACACACATATATATATATTCACACTGTCTATCAAAATTCCCAGAAAGAGGTTTCAAGATGGAACATTTATTATCCAACAGGGTAACTTCATTTCTTAGGCTAAACAGACAAATAAAAATGTGTAAGCTTTTGCATTGATTTTGGAAGCCTTTGCGGGCTCTTTTTTATAACCAAAACACATCTATTCCTTTTTTGGATCGGACGTTTCGTTTTAGTTATTTTTTTGTTGCTGTTGAATTACTTTACGACCATGTTGATTAATTAATTGATTAAATAAGGATTAATTGAATATATAACAATTCATCCTGTTAAATTGATTTAACGTTAATCTGAAAAATTGATTGCTTTCCATTATTCATAAAAAGTAAGGAAAAATCGTGGGATTATTGACGTATGCACATTTTTTAAGTTAAAAGTCGTCTTAAGGGGGGAAATCACAGTAGCACACAAAAAAATAGGCATATTTTCGGGAATTAATTTTGGCTGAATAAAAGTATCAATCGGAAATCTGTACAGTAGGTTTTATAGCAATACTAAAAAAGTACAAAATGTAATTTTTTCAATAAAAAATATTTAAAAATGGCGGCTGCGCAGCATATGCCCCAAGGCGCCTATTTTTGAAAGCGTGTCGATGGCCGAAGACGTAGACTCCTTAATTTTTGACCTGGAAGAAAAAACCAAATTTTTTTAGTTTTCATATAACAACAGCTAGCGAGCTACGTAGGATTTTTTCGATATATTGATTTTTCACAAAATGGTGCATGTTTGAAAATAAAGTTAAATTTTTAACAAAAAAAAACGCCATAAAATCGTCGATAAAAAAAAACTAAGCCATATAAAATAAAAATCCTACGTAGCTCCGTGGAGAAAGATATTTCGAAGCTACTGTCAAAATTTCAAGTTGATCGGTAAAGATTTGCTCGAGTTATGTCTTCGGCGAGCTCAAAAAAAGTGGTTTCGAGAAAAACGCGTTTAAAGTTTAAAGGCGTTCGGAGCATACCTGAGAGGCGTTACCGCAGAATGAAAAATTTGGGCACTCGGACACTTTTGCCGTATTCCATCATTTGGTATATTATTTTTAAGACCCTAAAGCACCTTTTAAGCGAAATTTTTTTTTTTCGAAAAATTGGAAATTTTACTGTGATTTCCCCCCTTAAAGTCCCTGGATCACGTTGAATTTTTTATCCCTGTGTCTTAATCATTAAGTCATACTACATTCATCTGCAAAATTGAAGAAACACCTTATATAATAAAATGACTTGAGATTGTTTTTTAATTTCAAGGTTTTGTCAAATTTTTTTTTCTTTCAAAATTCACCGTTCGATTTTAGAAAATTTAAAAAACGCTTTACTTTTCGATAAATGGCTCTTAATTCCGTAGAAATCTAGATTGATCGGCAAATGTATACTTGCCATGCCGAATCCAAGTCGAACCTTCATAAAATCATAACCGCGAATAAATGAAACTTTAACAGATAAAATGACATTCTCGATTAAATAATTTGAAAAGCTAACAAACGTACATTGACTTTCCTTGAACTCGAACGAGTGCAAGAAGATGACCCGTCGCAAATTGCAGTGATACGTATATATGTTTATAACGTCAGACACTTGACTAAACATTATCGCATAATGTATTATGACGTACGAACGAAAGATGTACGGATTTTTCCGGAATTCGACTTGATGCAAGGAATTTGTATAAAAGGCGAGGTGTTTCTCAGAGAACAACTGAGTGGTAGTTCGATAATTCTCGAAGCGTATTATAATTATCGTCTAATTTTTATTCGACCGACGGACTCTGTATTATCAAAGATGGGACCACGTTGGGCATTAGTGTTTTGTCTACTGGTACTGGGGATAGTCCGTTTTGCGCAAGGAGATTCAATGACTGGAAAACGGTCTTCAATGTACAAGAAGGTGTGTTGACATAAATAATTGTTTTATCAAATATACAATGTGTTGTTGTTACAAATAGAAATATACGTGTGTTGTTGTTTCAATTCGATCTAGCTTTATGAAATCTCGAACTTTTACGTCTCAATGATCTCTTGATCAAGGTAATCAATACCGATTTGTAACGAAAATTTGTCAATTTTTTAAATTTTATTTGCTAATTTATCAAATAAAACTGCAGAACATTTCAAAATCTGTTTATATAAACAATTAGTTAATTGCACTAGGTTCGAAAGTAAATCGAGAAGCAAAATGTTCGGAAGGAATGCTGCAGTTTGCTGTTAGGAAGGGGTACAGGTTTTCCTCAAGGGGGTACAATAAACTAGTACGTTTGAAATAAACCTTCGATTAATCGAAGTAATGAATCAGGATGTTCACGTCGGAAGAATTGGTATTTTCTTTCTTCTTATTTCACTGTTACGTCTTACCACACATTTTAATGATTATTCCATCAATTAAATAACAATGTGAAAGATCGATATTGCCGGCAGTTACTTTGTGATAATCAGTAATATTGTGGGAGACGGTACGACAATTTATCCACCAGTTAGCTGAGCCGCTTAAAGCATTAAGCTGTCGGGAAACTAGAAGACAATGCGATTGAAACAAATATATAAATAATAATCATATAAATTATATAATTATCCGGAATAAAAAATGAAAAAACATAAGCAAATTTGGATTCTTTTCAATTTAATTAGATGATGCCTCATGGTGGGGCAACAATCCCGCGATATCCTGTAATCCGTCCGACGTCGGTTGTCATGACTGATGGAAGTCGACAATTCCTGACCCAAGGCGCCCTGGCCCGCGATGGCATACCGTTAATGGATACTGCAAGAGCCGCAAGATTGAGACGAGAGGCAAAGAAGATTGGCGGTGGAAAAGCCAAAAAAGGAGGCGGTGGAAAAGCCAAAAAAGGAGGCGGTGGAAAAGCCAAAAAAGGTGGCGGTGGAAAAGCCAAAAAAGGAGGCGGTGGTAAAAAGGGTGGAAAGGGCGGAAAAGGAGGAAAAGGATTGACCAAGGCAGAGCGTGACGCTTTGGCCGCGGCTGCACGATTAGCATTAGAGAAAAAAAGAAAACGCGAGGAGGAGAAGAGAAAGGGAGGCCAGTAATTACTTTCGAACGTTCTCACTAGGCAAAAAAAGCCATGTTTTTTTTGCGAAAATATCCAATGTTTTGTTGTATATCGTGTGCACTAGATGAAATAAAAGATTAAATAAAAATAATTACAATTTACCCGTACTGTCCGAATTACAGCTCTTCGTTTCTTGCACTTTAAGTTGTGTGGCAAAGTGACAATACTTTCGTTTCAATTAACGAAAGCAGGAAAAAACAAATAACCGTAATGCCCGGTTTTGTAGGCAGGATAGGCAATTGCAGGTAGCTTCCCCGTCATTTCAATTCGCATACAAAGGCTTTCTCTGAGAAAGTTGTTTTTTCGATTTTAATTTTCAAAGTATCGGTCGCGGTGTGAGTGAAAACGAATTATTACTATAGAACGCAATTTTTTTGCGTTCGTCCGCTTATAGGTAATATTCAATATGCCTAGATAATTCGAAAAAATTTCTTACTATTTCCAGTTAATGTTCAAGTTGTCCGAATACGGTTTTGACAATATTTAAACAATATATAACCTAGCTTGGAGAATTTTTCTATATTTAAATATATAATAGCTTATATAGTATATTATATATATATAATATTAAACGACATCAGTCCAGCTGACCTTTTCCTTCTTGCGGTCAGCTGGACTGATGTCGGAGACCGAAGGGTTCATCTGCGCCTGCCAAGACGGAGTCATCAACACCCTGGTCTATCGCAGCCGCGTTATGGGTCAGCCTCTGCCGACCACTTTGTGTCGTGCATGTAAACAATCGCCGGAGACATTAATGCATCTACTGTCGGCCTGCCCGATATATGCAGTCTCCGGCTATATCCATCGTCATAACGCGACCCTAAGGGCGTTATATTACCATCTACGACACTCTTATGGGATAGACCGGGAGCCCGTGCCGCCTTATTTGCCAGGAGATATTGAGTCCGTTGTCGTGGGCGAGAGGTGCAAGATTTATTGGAACTTCTCGTTCGGGACCATCGGGCCGCTTCAAGCGAATAAGCCTGATGTTGTCCTCTTCGATTTCGACGAGAAGACGATCTACGTCATTGAGTTCTCGGCCCCGGCCGAGGTTAACAACCCGCGAAAGGAAGAGGAGAAACGGCTCAAATATCAACCTCTCCTGGCCGAGCTGCGTCGTCTGTACCGGGGATTCAGGGTAACCCTCGTGGTTGTCATCATCGGCGCGCTCGGGGGGATGAAGGAGTCTTTCGTGTCAAGCCTCGCCGGCATACCGGTTTGCAGACCCAGGGTCCGGTTGCTGCCAGGTCAGATGCAGAAGGCGGTCATCCTTGGATCCCTCCGTTTACTCAGGCAACACGATTGTGGACTGCGGTAGTCGCTCACCCTCTGGCTTGAGGGAGCGGCTGCCGCAGAACGAGATATAAACGCGTATTTTCTTTGGACTGGGCGGCAGCCGAGGTGATGTCGGAACCCTCGAGTGCCGCCCAGCATTATTGTCCCGGTATAGATTAAGATCGAGCCTAACCCCCGGGGGTAGGTGAATGTTTCCCAGTGAAAACCGAGGAAGTGTGTGCCCGGGCAATAAGTCTATTATAAAAAAAAAATTAAAAAAATATATATGTAATTTTTCTATAATAAAATAATTTATATGAATTTTAATATTAGTTACATATTATTTAGAACATCGGAAAGTTATATTTAGATAACTTATCCAGTAATAATCGGGATAAAAAGTTTCGTAGAAAACCAAGCTGATAGAAAACTAATCATTATGCTCTAGACACTTTAGAAAAAGTTGCGAAAAAACCACGCGTGCAATAAATTTGAATTCGAGTTTCGACTTATGTGGTAAACATTTCCAAAGTAGCAAGAATTTACCAAAGCGAGAAACTCATTATTAAAGCTCGAGGAATTTGAAATTTTGCGTACGACTATTCGGACCACCTGTCATTGAGGTTGCAGCACGCCTGGTACCAGCTTTGTTACTTAATGCGTATCAACATCGCTCCATCGATTATAAACGAAGACGTAAAGATAAGACATTGGATAAAGTACACATATTATGCAGTATACCATTTATCCAGAAATATTTTCCAGACTGTCAATAAAAAACATGCATAGTTATTTCTGCATTTTGTAACCTTGAAAACAACAACCAGTGGTTTATTTCGAAAATACCTGACCTACGCTGATGAAAGCGAAACATCCAACCATCGAAAGTGATCGGGGCTTACACTTATAACAAATAATCGTACAAATAATAGTTTATTGAGTCTAGTATAAAACCCGGTTCCATAACTCTCGGTTAACCGAGATAACTGAGATTTAAGGGGGTATCCCTCTCTGGAAACTTAAAAAAATCATTTCTTTTTGCATATTATTATAGTGTAAACTTTCAAGAATATTTTAAGACCAACCGGACCCTGAAATTCTAAACATTGACGAAGTTACACCTATTTTAATGGAACAGTGTGCGTCGAGTTTACCGCGATTCGTCGAGTCTCCGACAAGAACACTCGAAAGAGGCCCGAATTGCCCGCAGATTGAATAGATTAGGTGTGCAACACGATCTCGACGATGAGGAAGGACACTTATATGATACCGAAATCGCTGATTAGCAGTAAGACGACAACATTTCACAAGATCGTGTAAAATACGTAGCAAAACTTTGAACGCGATTATCTCGAAACTACATATCTTGACACGGCGGGATTGATATCTTGAGTAACTTTCACACTATTGATTTGAATGTGCACAGTTAGCGTTCAAACAGTAGTCATTTTCGGTTCACGATCGCATTTTTTCATCGGATGAACCATTTGTTAATAACAATGACTTCAGCATGCTGTTTTTCTAGAGAAAAATGAGGTTTTCGTTGGAGAAGCTGTTATTTTTCGTATTTTTCGAAGTTTCGAAAAGTGGATCGTGAACCCATAGCCAGTTGGATATATTTGAAGAAAAAAATGTTGTTTTCGTTTCAGTTTACATTTGAGTCTGGTGAAGATCTCGCCGTTTCGGGCCTCGCCGCTGGAGGACTGCAACGCCAACTGCAGCACCACGAACACTTTGAAAGATTTTCTTCCGAAAAAATTACATTGCAACCGCAAACATGTGTACAACATGCTGGGAAAAAATAAATTTATTCCAACCAATGTGTTACCAGAAAAAAAAATCATCATTCTGACCCTTCAAATTGCGATTCCAGTGAGGGATACCCCCTTAAGGGCAAATGAACCAATCAAAACCTCGCTTAGCGCACTAAACTCGGGTTAAGTTGGTTAACTGAGAGTTATAGAATCGGGCCTAAATTGTTAAATTATATGGGAGTTCATTGCCAAAGGGCCGTGCGTCATCACTTTTCGATTATTCTGTCATTGTGACAGAGATAGCAAAAAAACCGTTTTTCTCCAAGTTGACTGACATTTCGGAAAAAAGAAAAGTCACATGTCGCCCTCCATTAGAAAAACAACGAAGTGAGAGATTTTTTTACCCAAAATGTCAATCGTCTTGGAGAGCGGTACACAACGGGATTTTTACCGTCGGTGCGGTTTTCACTTTACTTTAAATGCTAGAGAATTTGCTCTTCCTGCTAATAATCTCTATGCCATATTTTCATCGTATTCCAACATTATCGGTGTTTTTTTCGAGATATCTCAAATTGCCATACATCTGATTTTAGTCCCTTTGTGATTATTTTAAAAAAAACAACCCTTTGCCACTCTGTCTTATTATCACAAAACGCGCCATACTAGAAGAAAAAAATCGTACTTTAATTTTTAACAACATGATTGACTAGGCTCGCATTTCAATGTTACGCAATAAAAAAGAAATCTGAAAAATATTTTTCGCAATGCCTGCCCCGAAAGTGCGATTTTCGATTGGTGTTTAGCGTGCGGAAAGTGGCTTATTTCTCAACGATGCTTACTTTCCCGCACTAGTGCGGGAATTTGAGACTTTCCCGCACTAGTGCGGAAAAAAATCTATTTATAGCTCACTTTACCACATTGATTCGCGAAAAAACGGTTTTTTTTCACAGTTGATAGTTTTTTGTTCTACGATTTTGGACCGATTGAACAAACTTGAATGTAGCGAAATTCATGTCATATGAAACGTCAACTTATCACAATCGTATTTTCTGACAAGGAAATGATCTGAACTGATGTGATATATTTGAATATAATTGTTATTGGTTTTGTTGAATCTCAAATCCCACTTTCGAGACAGTCATTGCAAAAAATAATGTATGGGACATGTGCGAAAAAAAACGAATTACATCGCGCGTAAGTTGCCGAATTCGCCTCGACTTATGGTGCATTTCTCACTCGTACTCGTGTGAAATGCACCATAAGCCTTCGGCTCATGCGGCAACTTCACGCGCGATGGAATTCGTTGTTTTCCGCACTTGTAGCATAAATTACTATTAAAATCTACAGGTATGCGATTCAAGTCAGTCAAGGCAGTATTGTTGGCTAGGCGCTGTTTTAAAAATGATTTTTGAAATGGAATAACTGTTGAACTGTTCCAGTTTTCTTTGTTAAGGGCGGGGTAAGGTTAATTCGGTGAAAAAAAGCATATATTCAAGAATTTTTTTAGATGATACAGGTAATGCTGGTTTATTTAATTAATTTCCATATAATAAAACAACATCTGAACTATATTCTCCTAAATTTTCATTGCAAAATATTGATAAATAAGCCGTTGGCAGCAAATCTCCGCAGGCGCCTCGAAAAAAAGTTGTTTTGCGCTGTACGCTATAACTCGGCACTGGATCATCTGAAACAAAAAAATCAAAATGCGTTTATTAGGTGAGATGTTTCTCGAGGTAACACTGCCGAGTTTTCTTTTTAATCGATTTTTTCATTTTCGGTAGCACTTGGAAGTCCAAAACGCGATTTTCGCTAAAAAATCGGCAAATTTGTTATTGTAAGATAAAAAATAATTATAAAAAAAAACTCGGCAGCGTTACCTCGAGAAACATCTCACCTAATAAACGCATTTTGATTTTTTTGTTTCAGATGATCCAGTGACGAGTTATAGCGTACACCGCAAAACAACTTGTTTTCGAGGCGCCTGCGGAGATTTGCTGCCAACAGCTTATTTATCAATATTTTGCAATGAAAATTTAGGAAAATATAGTTCAGATGTTGTATTATTATATGGAAATTAATTAAATAAACCAGCATTACCTGTATCGTCTGAAAAAATTCTTGAAAATATGCTTTTTTTCACCGAATTAACCTTACCCCGCCCTTAAATTGTTTGCTCATGTTTATCGATCCCTCGAAAATATGTACAGATAAAAAAAATTATTATCTTGTACGTTTGCTTACAACGGTGGGCGGAAAAACGCCCCTAATTAGCGATCAGTATTGCGGACGTTGTTTGAAAGTGAAAAAAAACCAAACATATTCTTAACCTGTATGAGTATTGTGAGGTTGGTACTAGATTCAGCAAACAAAAATTACAAAATAGCGGCATGCTAAGCTTTGATTATTGATTTTTCTTATCTTTCTCACCATTCTAAGAGTGATATAAAAAAAAAATGAATTCGACTCAATTCTGCTACCAACGTTGAAAAACAATTTATTGAAGGTGTATGCCAAATCTGAGCTCGATCGGCCAATTGGTTATTGAGATATCGTGGTTGCCGATTCGAAAAGCAGAGTTTCGAGAAAAATGCTTTTAAAGTTTGCTGCGTCTCGACCGCGCTCCCCGAGCATACTTCTTATAATTTCTATAAATCGGCTAATTTTATGAGCATCATTAATTTTCTCAGATGTATTCAGAAAGATCTGTAGAAAAATAAAATAAGATTTAAGAGTATCAATTTTGTAAAAATGTCTAAACAACAATACTGCCTCAATGAATTAGTTCGGTCTCGTCCAATATTTCTTCTACGTAATACGGAATATATACACTTGTTCAAATATGACATCATTTCGAGAAGTCGAGTAAATTGTTTTGAAAGAATGCATAGTATCCGTGAATGTAATAAAATAATTGCCATCGGTCTGAATGATTTATCGGCTTTAAAAGAAGAAAATATTTGTGCGCCTGTTGCTGACTGGATTGGCTGAGTGACGGCATTGAAATACAGCCTTCAATCGGGCTTACGCATTACTCTTGATTGAGGTGAAATACAAACGTGTGTGTAGGTGAGATAAAATAGCTGTTATGAAACTGTCACCCCCTTTGTTGCGCGTCACAATAGCCCCCGCGGTATTATAAAAATAGCGTGACTGCGAAAATGGTACCACCGATTTGAATTTTAAAAATGAAGCTAGAAGCCGATATCCAATTTTTCCGGTATTGAACAATGACAAATGATAAGGAAAATGTATCGTCGCAGGAAAAATGACTTGAACGCTTCGAGGCAAGAGAAGTGTTGCATGGCGTTCGTTGAACCCAAGAAAATCCGAGAAGACGTAACTTAAGACCAGACCCCGGTATTTTTCTTTATATCAGCAGCACTTGGATAAACCGCATCTTGTACGATAATGTATGACGTACGAGCGGGCGAAGCATGGATTTTCAGTAGATCGACTTTATCCGGGAATCTTTATAAAAGCCGACTTCTTTCAATCCTTCAACAAGATTCTCTCACGGAATAGCCGAGGACTTTGAGGTTGTCGCCTGAGCCGAGCTGCAACCTTTTTTTCTCAATCGGTCCTCGTTCTTTTAATTTACAATGGAGTATTATCGTTTCTTTATCATTTCGCTTGTAGTTCTTGGAATCGGAATTACTTCCGAGGGCCACTGGAAAACTTTAAAGGATCACCCGGCAAAAGTGGGCGAATGGGTTACCAAGGGCCTAAAGGACCACGAGGTACGTGAAAAAGAGAAAACTTCCAGTAACATCAGAATGACGACTGATAAATGACCGGAGATCTTCATATTTTCAAATAAAGAAAAACAACAATTTCTTATAATTAGCGTAAAAACTTCTCGATATAAAGCCTTTAGTTGAATGAAGTGAACTTACAATATAGTGCAAATTGCGGAAATAACCGGTCTTCACAGAGATATACTTGTATCTATTTCGGAAATTCATTTCTTTCCGGAACTGCTACTTTTTGCCTTTTATGGCGAATCAATGTGGATACAAAAGATGCGTGAATATTCTGCTTTTAGTGCAGTGTATAGTAGTTTAGCTGTACTGAGCTTCACCGACACAAGCATAATTTAAATAAAAGTGAAAAAGTATATATAAACTTATTTGCAGTTATCCAAGGCAAGCGTAGATGTGGAACCAGATTGCACTGCACTGGACGACTTACATGCCCTCGGCGATCGGGATTCCGCCGTCACCTCCGCCCATAATACGGCACACAGTGCTTCACATAGTTCCTCACATAGTGCGGCACATAGTACGTCATATAGTCGGTCACATAGCGCGTCACAAAGTGTCGCACGTAGCGCGGCACATAGCGCGGCACGTAGCGCGGCACATAGTTCGGGTAGTCATGCAGCAGCACACGCTAAGGCTCGTAGCAGCGCGCATGCAAGTTCGGGCAAAAGACGCAAAGGAAAGAAGAAATCCGATGTGATAACCACAGAAAGTCCCGCTGATACGGATACAGCTACCACCGCGGAAGCCACGGAGTCAGATGCGACCACCACACCTAGTTCGTCAACAGGAGACGACGACACGGAGTCAAGTGCAACAACTACGGCCAGTCCGGCGTCGGCAGACGACGATACGGAGTCGGGTACATCCACCACACCTAGTACGTCGATGGGAGATGACGACACGGAGTCAAGTGCAACAACTAAGGCCAGTCCGTCGTCAGAAGACGACGACTCGATGTTGGGTGCATCACATAGAGCCTCACATAGTTCCTCATATAGTTCCTCACAAAGTTCCTCACATAGTTCCTCATATAGTGCGGCACATAGCATAGCACATAGCGCATCACGTAGCGCCGCACGTAGTGCAGCACATAGTTCGGGTAGTCATGCAGCAGCACACGCTAAGGCTCGTAGCAGCGCGCATGCAAGTTCAGGCAAAAGACGCAAAGGAAAGAAGCAATCGGATGCGACAACCACAGAAACTCCGTCTGATACGGAAACGGCCACCACCGAGGAAACCACGGAGTCAGATGCGACTACCACACCTAGTTCGCCAATGGGAGACGACGATACAGAATCGGGTGCGTCCACCACACCTAGTTCGTCGACGGGAGATGACGACACCGAATCGGGTGCAATAACTACGGCCAGTCCGATGACGGGAGACGACGATACGGGGTCGGGTGTGTCCACCACACCTAGTTCGTCGACGGGAGATGAGGATACGGAGTCAAGTGGAACAACTACAGCCAGTCCGTCGTCGGGAGACGAAAAGTCGATGTCGGGTGCATCACATAGAGCCTCACATAGTTCCTCACGTAGTTCCTCACATAGTGCGTCACGTAGCGCCGCACGTAGTTCGGGTAGTCATGCAGCAGCACACGCTAAGGCTCGTAGCAGCGCGCATGCAAGTTCCGGCAAAAGACGCAAAGGAAAGAAGCAATCCGATGTGACAACCACAGAAAGTCCGGCTGATACGGATACAGCCACCACCGCGGAAGCCACGGAGTCAGATGCGACCACCACACCTAGTTCGTCGACGGGAGATGACGACACCGAATCGGGTGCAATAACTACGGCCAGTCCGATGACGGGAGACGACGATATGGAGTCGGGTGCGTCCACCACACCTAGTTCGTCGACGGGAGATGACGACACGGAGTCACGTGCAACAACTACGGCCAGTCCGTCGTCAGAAGACGACGATTCGACGTTGGGTGCATCACATAGAGCCTCACATAGTTCCTCATATAGTTCCTCACAAAGTTCCTCACATAGTTCCTCATATAGGGCGGCACATAGCGTGGCACATAGCGCGTCAAGTAGCGCCGCACGTAGTGCAGCACATAGTTCGGGGGGTCATGCAGCAGCTCACGCTAAGGCCCATAGTAGCGCGCATGCAAGTTCAGGCAAAAGACGCAAAGGAAAGAAGCAATCGGATGCGACAACCACAGAAACTCCGTCTGATACGGAAACGGCCACCACCGAGGAAACCACGGAGTCAGATGCGACTACCACACCTAGTTCGTCAACGGGAGACGACGATACGGAATCGGGTGCGTCCACCACACCTAGTTTGTCGACGGGAGATGACGACACCGAATCGGGTGCAATAACTACGGCCAGTCCGATGACGGGAGACGACGATACGGGGTCGGGTGTGTCCACCACACCTAGTTCGTCGACGGGAGATGAGGATACGGAGTCAAGTGGAACAACTACAGCCAGTCCGTCGTTGGGAGACGAAAAGTCGATGTCGGGTGCGTCACATAGAGCCTCACATAGTTACTCACGTAGTTCCTCACATAGTGCGTCACGTAGCGCCGCACGTAGTGCAGCACATAGTTCGGGTAGTCATGCAGCAGCACACGCTAAGGCTCGTAGCAGCGCGCATGCAAGTTCGGGCACAGGACGCAAAGGAAAGAAGCAATCCGATGTGACAACCACAGAAAGTCCGGCTGATACGGATACAGCCACCACCTCGGAAGCCACGGAGTCAGATGCAACCACCACACCTAGTTCGTCAACAGGAGACGACGACACGGAGTCAAGTGCAACAACTACGGCCAGTCCGACGTCGGCAGACGACGATACGGAGTCGGGTGCGTCCACCACACCTAGTTCGTCGACGGGAGATGATGACACGGAGTCAAGTGCAACAACTACGGCCAGTCCGTCGTCGGCAGACGACGATTCGAAGTCGGATGCGTCACGTAGAGCCGCACATAGAGAGTCACATAGTGTGGCCCATAGTGCGTCACGTAGTGCGGCACATAGTGCGGGGGGTCATGCAGCAGCTCACGCTAAGGCCCATAGTAGCGCGCATGCAAGTGCGGGCAAAAGACGCAAAGGAAAGAAGCAATTGGATGCGACAACCACAGAAACTCCGTCTGATACGGAAACGGCCACCACCGAGGAAGACACGGAGTCAGATGCGACTACCACACCTAGTTCGTCAACGGGAGACGACGATACGGAATCGGGTGCGTCCACCACACCTAGTTCGTCGACGGGAGATGAGGATACGGAGTCAAGTGGAACAACTACAGCCAGTCCGTCGTCGGGAGACGATGAGTCGATGTCGGGTGCGTCACATAGAGCCTCACATAGTTCCTCACGTAGTTCCTCACATAGTGCGTCACGTAGCGCGGCACATAGTTCAGGTGGTCGTGCAGCAGCGCACGCTAAGGCTCATAGTAGCGCGCATGCAAGTTCGGGCAAAGGACGAAAAGGAAAAACGCAATCCGATGCGACAACCACAGAAAGTCCGTCTGATACGGATACGGCCACCACCGAGGAAGCCACGGAGTCGGATGCGAACACGACACCTAGTTCGTCGACGGGAGACGACGACACAGAGTCAGGTGCAACAACTACACCCAGTCCGTCGACGGGAGATGACGACACGGAGTCAAGTGGAACAACTACGGTCAGTCCGTCGTCGGCAAACGATGTTTCGGAATTGGGTGCATCACATAGAGCCTCACATAGTTCTTCACGTAGCTCCTCACATAGTGCGTCACGTAGCGCGGCACATAGTTCAGGTGGTCGTGCAGCAGCACATGCTAAGGCTCATAGTAGCGCGCATGCAAGTTCCGGCAAAAGACGAAAAGGAAAGACGGAATCCGATGTGACCACCACATCTAGTTCGTCGACGGGAGACGACGACACGGAGTCAGGTGCAACAACTACAGTCAGTCCGTCAACGGGAGATGAGGATACGGAGTTGGGTGCGTCACATAGTGCCACACATAGTGCGGCACATAGTACCTCACATAGTGCGGCACATAGTACCTCACATAGTGGGTCATATAGTGCGTCACGGAGCGCCGCACATAGCGAGGCACATAGCTTGGGCGGGCATGCAGCAGCATACGCTGAGGCTCATAGTAGCGCGTATGCAAGATCCAGCAAAAAGGGTAAAGGAAAGACGGAAGACGTCGATGCAGAGTCAAGTGCGGATAGCACAGCCAGCTCATCGACGGATGATGACGATAACGAGTCGGATGCGACCGACTCAGTCAGTTCATGGATGGAAGGCGACGACGCAGAGTTCGGGTCGGACATTGCAGACGGGCTGTCGATGGAAGGCGACAGAGATGAATCGGATGCGACCGATACAGCCAGTTTATCGATGGAAGACGATGACGCAGAATTCGATGCGGATAACGCAGGCGGTCTAGAGATGGAAGATGACAACACTGAATCGTATGCGACTGACACAGCTAGTTCGTGGACGGAAGACGACGACTAGGAGTCGGATGAGACCATCGCCGCAAACCCATCGACGAGAGGAGAAAACTCGCAGTCAAACGCGACCACCACAGACCGCCCATCTAAGGGAGACGATGACACGGAAGCAGAAACCACGGAAAAAGCTGAAAGCAAAATCATCCGGAAAAGCTAAAAGCAAGGGCGGAAGCGAGTCTATTAGTGGTGGCTAACGTAAAAGCAGCCACGTATTTGGGTGTAATGACTAAAGGCATCCGGAAAATTGTCAAAGGAAGAGCAAAGTCGAGTCTATCAGGTGTACACGGGAAGATAAAAAAAAGCGGCCAAGATAAGAAAAGCGAAGGTTTTAATGCAGGGAGTACATCGATTCGGAAAACCTTAAAAAGAACCGCGGGATGAAGGCTGTTAGAATCTAGTCGGATATCGACCGATCACTCGGATGAATTAATCGAGTTCTAGTATTGAGGAAAACTCGTAAAATGATAAAGTACCTAGAAATAGAAATACCATAAAACAAACATTAACTCTCCATTATTTATGTATCGAAAAATGTATATCTCTACGGAAAAATGTCTCACGATTTTCTTTCATTACATACTCGAGTAAAGTTGAGTCTGTTACTAGAGTTACACGACTAACAAACACGTTTACTCAGGGTCAATGCGCAAACTTTGTTCACAAGGCAAGATTCATAAATATCGTCGAAATCAAAGTAAACTCGTCCCGAATTGTTTAGAATCAGCATGAAATCGAGAAATCGTGACTGCAGTCACGTGCACAAAGCAAACTTGTTTAAACCTGATCTAGCACGTTTTTCGCCACGTTTGTTTGCAGCTATCGCAGCATCAACCCTAGTATTACGGAATCATGACATCATGACCGTCTCCACGAGAAGTCTAAATTCTAGATTTCGTCTTCGCAACTACTGCATAAAGTTGTTCGAAGAATCGTTCTAACTATAAGTAATACAATCGTTCTAACTATAAGTTATCGAAATTTTATTAAAACTTGTCAACAGTACAGCAATACTTATGAAGTCTAGCGAACTCTGCACATGCCTACCACCGATTTTCTCACGGCCACAATATTACTCCGAAACCAAAAAATCAAATATTTTCTTATAAATGAAGAAAATAGCAAAAAACTAGCATAGCGGTTTTCAATTTTTCACGAAAAGTACGGAAATGTGCTCGCTTCTAAATCAAACGTCGCTCCTGCCTCATAATAATGAACGGAGAAAATCTAATTGGACATATCCGTACTAAATTTCGAGTCAATCGGATCATTATTTTTCACTATACAACATCGCCCAACTTGAAAAATGTAGTCTACTGACTGATATATCTGTTTCCGTATCAGATTATTTGAACTTACTGTATAGCGGGAACGAAGCATCAGTCTACGATTTCATCATTGGCGTAGCCAGCATTCCTCTCTGGAGGGGACCTAGGTATGGCCGGCCTGACAAAAACTGGTTTCGATTACAATCATCTTTTTGCTCTAATCAAATTTACATAATAGTTGATAATCACGTAACACACATGAAATATGGAACTTGCTCTAATTTTTTATGGTTCCTTAAGGGCGGGGTAAAGTATTAAAAAAAAAAAATTTCATTTTTTTTTCATTTTTTAAATGAATGAATAATATCTCAAGAATATTGTGTTAAAATTTCAAGTCGATCGGAGTAAAATTGACGAAGTTATGAGTATTTGAGCGTCTATTGCTCCATGCCGGGTTTTATACCTGGGCGGCAGCTGCGCGGCGCGCTATTGTATTTTTCGACCCCGAATAAATTTCTTGATAAACGGGCCTGTTCCGGTCCCGTTATGTATATTCGAGGCATGGTGTATATTAGTATACACATTAGTCTGTACATCAGTTGACCGCTGTATGCCGTGCTGAGCAGTAGCAAGTCACACTAACGGACCTGGCATCGACGACTTTGAGTGAGTATAAGAAAATTATCGAGTTTTATTTTGAATTTCTAAAAATTCAAAGATAATTGAAAAATCTGAAAAAATTCATACGTATTCAGAAAAATGAACGAATCACGAAAAAAAATTGGGTTGCGGGGAAATTTGTTGACTAATTTTTTTTTTTCATCATTTTGTTAATAACATTTTGGAATTATTATTATGCAAAATTAATCTTTTGAGTACCTTTAATATGCATGAATTTTCTCAGATTTTTATGCAATCGAGAAGTGTTCTCAAACTTATGTGCAATGAGCGCTAAGCGACAAAACTCTTCTGCGTTTTTCAAACCGTTTTTCTGAGACTTGTCATATTTGAAGTCCGTGTGCACGATAACTCAAAATCTACTGGACCAATCGCTTTGAAATTTTGCACAGTACTTCTTCACATAATTCACCAGGTATTGTCGAGAGCTTTTTTGTTATTTTTAATAATTACTAATTTTTCAACAACAAATTAGCCGATTTTTTTTAGCGAAAATCGGGTTTTTGGCTCCCAAGTGCTACGAAAAATCGAAAAATCGAAAAAAAAAAAAATCCTCCCGTCATTACCTCGAGAAACATCTCCTTTAACAAATGCATTTTGATTTTTTGGTTTCAGATGATTCTGTTGCGAGTTATGGTGCACACCGAAAACCAACTTTTTTTCGAGGCGCCTCCGGGGTTTAATTTTCACTCGCTCAATTTTGAATATTTTGCAATGCAAATTTAGGAGAATGTTGTTCAAATGTTACTTTATTATATGTAAATTTTTCAATAAACGAACACTATCCGTTACGCCAAAAAAAAATCTTAAAAACATGCCTTTTTTTCGCCGAATTAACTTTACCCCGCCCTTAATCTAGTTACCAGTCTTTGAACTTCACCGTCATCAGGTGCTCAATTAAATAAGTTTTAGTTTTCGATTTTTTCTTGCAAATCGGTCCAACACTTTTTCAGTTGGAATGTTTTTTTTTTAATAATGTAATTCTTCATGCGCAGAAGCGGCATATGAGAGAATCGTTCCTGAAGGTATTGCGCTTCTAAGCCACATTTTTATCCACCTCATGGCAGAAAAATTTGTCTCATAACCGGCGAAGCCCACTGGGAGTGCTTGCTTTTGGAAAAGTTTATATAAGTTAAAGCAGTACTCATTTTTGTCTACTTTCTCAAATTTCCAGCATCGATTTTATCATTTTTAAATTGAAGTATGTTTTTCATGACCAGCGCTTCAGCTTCTAAGGCTGACGTATCAATTATTAAGGCGAGCAACCACTTTAGATGCTTCAAAAAATCAATTTTTTTTATTTCATAAATCGTCAGCAAAATATCTTAAGAATATACCCTGAAAATTTCAAAACGATATTCGGATTCCTTCTACCGGTATGTATATAAATAATAAAGACTCTCCGCTCGACTCCCAAGCGCGCTCAGGTATCCACGAGCGCTCAGTTAGGTAGTTTGTTTGGGTTTGTTTGGGTTTTCATAATTCAAACCCAAACTCGGCCGTTTGGCGATTGGCTCCAAAACATCTCCATTCTGGGTAAAAAATAACCGAGGTAGCGGCATTTCTTGCTGCTATTTTATTTAATGAAGGAAATTCAGCCCTACTCATGGTTATGAATGAACTATCAATCGTAGTTGGCAGGCAGAGCTACGGATATGCCGAGCAAATGGATCAGATGCGCGTGGCTCGGCAAAATAGAAAAAGTTTATTAGAGACAAAAGAAGCTCGAAAAACTCGTAAAGAGGAAATGCAAGCTTCAAATGAGTTGCATAAGGAAGAGGAAGGACTGCTGTATGGTGCTAGAATCGCTGACTAATCGGCAAGACACTTTATCATTTGATTAAACACATTTGACTTTGAGTTGTTCGTTTGTGAAACTTTAATCGTGTTTTTCTCGAAACGACATTTTTTTTGATTTGCGGAAATCATAACTCAAAAACTAATTGATGATTCATCTTCAAATTCGGAACACGTTTACATAATATAATTTACTAAAACATGAACCTAAAGTTGGAAAGATTAGATTGTTTAAAACATATTTATTATTGCAAAATGCCGGGGAAAAAATGCTAAAAATCGATTATTTTTTTTCAAACACGTTCCAACATTCAATTCTCGATTTTTTTTTTCAAAATTTAGGTTCATATTCCTAAAAAACATCTCAAGAATATATAAAAATTTGTTGGACTATTTCAGATGCGAATTGCGAGCTGCACAATTCCCGCAAATCGACAACGACGATGAGGACACGCCAAGGGACACAGCGGATTACACCTTAATTGATGCATGAAATAACTTGAAAAAATTACCAGAGATGTATGAAAATATGAATAAATTAATGTCAGAGTTGCGGAAATTTCCGTTTTTTTTTTTCACAATAAAAAAAATCTAACAAATCATCTAATTTTCGGTCTCCTAAAGTGGTTGCTCGCCTTAAGATTTTCCTATAATTATCGATAAAGTCCTTTCCGTTCGTCAAATCCAATTTAAAGAATGTATCAATTGCATGAATTAACGGTAGATTCTCAAATCGGTGTTTTAGATTTACAATGATGTGATCTACTACTCGATAGTAAATTTTGATCTTCCAGTATTGTTCTGGTTGTGCATCAGCCGGCAAATCTAATGTAATGCTTTTGGCCAAAGTTGACCTAATTGTGAAAATTGAATATCTATTTAAGTTACGTAATGAAATAATACGTAAAAGTTATTTTTTATACAAATTACGAAATTACGATGAAGGCAATAGTTCTAGTTTTATTGAATTATTTCTTTATGCTTGCTAGGGTGAAACTGAAATAAATTTAATCTATTATTGGACTTTAATTATTTTGCATCGATTCTTTTTGGGAGTTGGGGCAACCGGCTACCCCAATGGATTTCATACTCTCAGAACATCCAGCCATGTCTTCAAAATGGATTGATATGACACATTCGGTAAAAATACTAACAAGTGAGAACTTGAATTGGAGAATTATTGAATCATGTCAGGATGATCAATCTCGACGAAAAGACTCGCTCAACGAAAATGTTCGAAATCGTTCATCAGAATATACGATCGAAAGATCACGCAACCCGGTTAGCCGCACGCCGAATAAAAAGGCACACTTCGATCGATTGGGCCGAATCAACCGCGCGTTACCACATTTTTTCCAATATGTGCCAAGCTATCAAAACTCGTTCAATAAATCAAGCGGGCGGAAAATATTTTGAGATCATTTATGGTGCAAAATTTGATGTCTCGTACTGCAGACACATGCTCGTATTGTTTTACCCCATCTCCTCCGTTGCGTAAATAACAAATGCGATAAAACGAAAGGAGATGGTAGGTTCGAGGAACCTTCAAAACCGTTCTGCACTCACCTCTTTACGATAGGTATGAAAAGTTATCCGTCAATTTGCTAATCCCCTTAGGCCACTTTAGAATTTTCCAAAAATTGATTTTTTTTGTTAAAAATGTACCTTAGTACCTATAAAATTATATTCTAAAAGATTATGGGTGTGAAAAATCTCGAAGTACTCGTTTTTCGAATTCCAGCAAAACCCCTCTTGATTCGTGTCGTGACAGTCTACTAACATTAAACGCGTTTATCTCAAAACTACATTTTTCAAGTCGGCCGGACTCGTAACTCAAACATATTTCAACCGATTCACTTGAAATTTTGACTGTATATTTAGAAGTACATTTTCTGAGGTTCTACATAGGATTTTTAAATTATATTGCATAGTTCCTTTTTTATAAACAATTTTCTGACGATTTTCTCATGGCATTTGATACTTTTTGTTTTATAAATGCGCCATTTAGACGAAAAACAATATATAAAAAAAATCCGACGTCCTTCTCCAGCTATTCTTATATATAATCGAAAAAACTTTAGTGTCTCATCATAACTCAAAAATTATAGGAGTTGTTGGTCTGGCCGTTGACCTTCCAGCAATAAAGGCGTCTTCGGAAAAACGCTGCACAGTCGCTATTTTGACATGTATGGCTGTGAAAAAATAATTTTGCGTAGTCAATTACGTGTATAATAAAACCCTTATTTTGTAATTCCGATTTATTTTATGGTTTCGCTGAAAAAAAATCACAAAATATGCCCTTTTTTGCCTCTAGAGTGACCTAAGGCCTTAAGCAAGGTAAGTTGTCTGATAGGCAACTCCAGCTGTAACATACGTAAGGTCTCATGAAATTGACCTCTGAGTGTTTGGATAAGTAAAAATGCAACACGTAATTGCCCGAGTCCAATATAATGGCCACTCGATATGAATAGTTGTGATTGTATCTAGATAAAAACAAAATGTCTGCATTTGGTACATACCCCTCTGCATCCGCTCCCAAAATTGCAAACAGTTTCAAAAAGAGTACACAGAAAGGAAAAATTATTGTGGGGACGCAACGTATGATCGCGGATCGGCAATAAAACTTTTAATTAAGGTGAGGATCTTTTCGTTACTCTGAACGAATTTTGGATAAACTTCCGAAAAGCCCACACCTCCGAATAATTTAGAACTTCGTGTACTTATGTATTTTGACTCGCTGATCACGAATATGATAGTGAAAATACCAGCAAATTTGATTTTAAAAAAACGGGTTTTTTTTTTAGTTTTTCTATTTTATTTTAATAAATGTTGATCGCAGAGGAAAATGTCTCCTACAAAAATTGTAACCCATCAAAAGACCGATAATTGATATTCTATACAAATTTTGTCTAAAATTATTATTTTCCAAGAAAAATGGGATAATACTCCAATAAGTATATTTTGCTAAACTCCATTAGTTTCGATATTATCTACTTACGCACTTTACTGCATATGGGCCGAAACAAATGCAAATAAAACAAACCCAAACAAACTCGGATATGTTGAATCGTGGGGTGTATAGTTCATTGGAGTGGGCGCAGGGCACCTCGGATGGGTGTGTGGAATCGCAGGGTGCGTAGAACACTGGGGTGGGCGGAGGGCACCTCGGATGGGTGCGTAGAATCGTGGGGTGCGTAGAATACTGGGGTGGGCGGAGGGCACCACGGATGGGTGCGTAGAACACTGGGGTGGGCGGAGGGCACCTCGGATGGGCGCGTGCAATCGTGGGGTGTGTAGAACACTGGGGTGGGCGGAGGGCACCTCGGATAGGTGCGTGGAATCGTGGGGTGCGTGGGACACTGGGGTGGGCGGAGGGCATCTCGGATGGGTGCGTGGAATCGTGAGGTGCGTAGAACACTGAGGTGGGTTTGTTGGACACCTTGGATGTTTGTTGGGCACCTTGTCCACAAACAATACACATATACATATACCTATACAACGTAAAATGCACATGCCCAAACAGCACATACACCCGCTATTCGAAAGTGCAGCTTTTGTTTCTTACCACTAGGAATAAGTAAATCTTGAATTTCTACTTACGCACTTAACCACCTCCCCGTGGTAAAGTGCATAAGTAGATAACATCGAAACTAATAGAGTTTAGCAAAATATACTCATTGGAGTATTAACCCATTTTTCTCGAAAAATAATGAGTTTAGACAAAACCTGTATACAACATAAAATATCAGTCTATTCATAAGCTACAACTCTTGTAGGAAACATTTTTATCTAAGATCAATATTTATTAAAATAAAATAGAAAAAATAAAAATTTTTTTTTTTTAATTTTTGACCTTGAAAATAAAATTTGCGGGTATTTCCACTATCATATTCGTGATCAGCGAGTCAAAATACATAAGTATACGAAGTTTCAAATTAATCGGAGGTGTGGGCTTTTCGGAAGTACACCCCGAATTTTTGTTCCCTAACGCGAATAACTGTTCAAACTTTACTTTTTTTTTTAAACAAAAACTTGGTTGCAAATTTGAGAACGCGGTATTGATTTTGACCATCATTTTTTCAGTGCTTTCAAATTTTGCGAGGAACTCGGGTAAAATTATTTCAGGATTGGACCGTTTTATCTAAGATTCACCATAGTTTGGTGCTGAAAAGTGTCAACAAATACGGGCTACATCTTCATCGTGAGAACCTTATAGAAAACAAACTCAACAATGAATTGACAGCATAAAAATCTTCTATTCAAGTCAAACGTGAACAGATACCTGAGGAAAGATTATAAACAAAAGGATAAATATTTTGGCAAATAAAATAACGAGATTGCCATTGGTATCTGTTCACTGATTATGCAATGCCAGTGTTTTGTAAGTTTGATCGTAATTCTAGTCATTTAATCATAGTCAAGAATATTCGGTCAAGAAAAATCCAAGAACGCCGATTATGCACGCGTGAACGTAAACACAAACAAGTTTTCCAATAGATCATCTATAGATAATCCACGTAGACGAAGTCATTTCAATCAAATTTAGAATTTTTTTATAGATTTATACATGAGCCAATTTCGATAATTTTCCAGATAACAGCTGAAAAGATTGTTGTCTGAAATTGTACTAAAAACTTTAAACACGTTTTTTCTCGAAACTACTTTTTTTTAACCCAATTGACATAAAATTTCGAGTTCTATTCAGCCGATTGATTTCAAATTTGGTCTGGATCTTTAGTACCATGTCTGTAAACATGAAACCCGAATTGCCCATAGATGGCCCTAGATGTCAATGTAGTTACCGTCAAGTCGCAACATTGGCGCCATTTGCTTTGTTGACATCTGACAAAGATTTTTAACTCACAACAATACAAGTTTCATACCTCAACATAGTTCGTTATAGCGTTGAACATGTCGAATTTTGTGCCTGGAAATTAAGATTTGCGGACAGCATTAATTTTCTGTTACCATTTGAAGAAAACTGCTGCAGAATCGCATCAATGCTTGTCGAAGCTTACGGTGAGCATGCTCTTGGTAAATCACAGTGCTTTGAGTGGTTTAAAAAATTCAAAAGGGGCGATTTTTACGTGAGAAACGAAGAACGTTGGAGGCCATCGAAAAAGTTTGCAGACAGCGAATTGCAAGCATTGTTGGATGAGGATGACAATGTAACTGTTAATACTGAACGCTACCGACGACAAATGATCGATTTGAATCAAGCTTTGCGTGAAACACGACCAGAATATCAAAATAGGCAACACAAAGTGATTTTGCTTCATGATAATGTACCATCACCTACAGCAAAACTGGTCAAGAAAACGATTGAGGCGTTCAGTTGGGAAATACTTTCACATGCGGCTTGCTCACCAAACTTGGCTCCGTCCGATTACCACTTATTTGCATCGATGGGACACACACTTGCTGAGCAGTGCTTCACTTTTTACGAAAATGTACGAAAATGGCTCGATAACCGGTTTGCCTCAACAGAGCAACAGTTTTTTTTTTTTTGGCGTGGCATCCACAAATTGCCAGACAGGTGGGAAAAATGTATAGCTAGCAACGAACAATCCTGCGAATAAAATATTTTTCGTCATTTTCATACAATAAACGTGTATTTTCTATACAAAAATTCCGTTTCATATTTACATACCTGGTATATATCTTACTATCCTCCCTACATCGGGCGTTACGAAATTATTATTATTACTATTTAAAAAGAAATTAAAAACTGTGAAAGCAATAGGACGAAAAATCATTTTTTTTTTCAGACAGTCGCCATTAAAATGTTTTTCTTCTCTTTGGAAGCTGCTATAATGACATGCTTATTGTTCAAGAAATTGGTTTCATTTCTGTTTCAGATGAATGGGAGCTTTGGATCATCTCAACCGCCTCAACCCTTTTTTTCACGGCCATATTTAGAGAGCCATAATTTGTTCATTTTATTTTTTCTGCACAATTTTTTTTTGTCAGTTCTTGAAACATCAGTAAAAAGTCTATAAAAAATGGATAGTAAACATATGTTTTGTTGTTTATTATCAAGCAGACAAGGTCATGGCCTCTGTATTTTGGGACACGCACGGAATTTTGCTCATCGACTTTCTTCCGAAGGGCCAGACGATCAACAGCGACTACTACATTGCATTATTGGACTGATTGGATGACGCGATCAAGCAGAAAAGACCTCACATTGCAAAAAAAAAACCGCTGTTTCACCAAGACAATGCACCGATCCACAAGTCGATGAAAACGATGGTGAAATTGAACGATTTACGAATCGAATTTGCACACCCTCCATATTCACCAGATCTGGCCCCATCTGACTTCTACCTGTTCGCAGATCTCAAAAATATGCTCCAGGGAAAGAGATTTGGCTCCGATGATGAGGTTATAGCCGCAACTGAAGCCTATTTTGAGGCAAAAGACAAATCGTTCTATAAGAAAGGCATCGAAGGTTTAGAAAAACGTTGGAATGATCGTATCGTTATGGAAGGTGACTATGTTGATGAATAAAGTCGAATTTCGCAAAAAAAAATGTGTTTTTACTGGTTAGTCCCGGGCACGGTCTTACATACAGGTCTGGAAACTCTGCCAGAATTCGCATGGTGGGGGTAGGCCGCTTACGGACGAAAATATTCGTTGAGAATTGACACTACACGGCGCTGATATCTTGCCCCCAGTTGAACATAACCACCAAAAATAATTTTGTAAACAAAAGCGACTCATTAGTGGATTTCCTGTGCTATTGACTTATCGAAAGTGAAAAAATGCCGAGAATCTGTGTTGTGCCGGGGTGGAAAACTGGAAGCAGAATTGAATTATCGAAGCACTCGTTATTTCGCGTGTTGTAATAATAAAATGCGACGTGGTATAAATGATTTCATCATTTTGTTATTTACCCATAGTTCGAAACCTTTACCAACGACCAAAAAACCGATAAAAAAATAAAAACATTTATTTAAAAATTAATTAGAATTTTTATTTGAGAGAAAGAAAATAATGACATACAAAAACAATACAATGTGTATAAATAATTAATACATAACCAGAAACCTATGCAAATGCAAAAAAAAAGCCCACTCTTCGGGGATCGAACTCGGCTCCTTCAAAACGGTAGCTCAGCACCCTATCCGTGCGACTACGATTATCTTTACATGAATAAGACAGTTTTCTAATATTTAAGTTATAGCCACGCTTGGGGTTTAATTAGATTTGGCGGCTTGTTGGGTTGGTTCACCGCTTAATTTTATTCATTATAATTAGCTATATTGGTAGATATACCACCAATATATATATATACTGCAGAACCAATAATTGAAATGAGGTGTTACGGAGACAGGCAGATGCAAAGTATTGCGGCGATTAGCTCTGTCTTTTTTCAATACCTCCGTCTGCCCCCGTACCACACTTCGCCGACAACTCTTTTAAGATAGCAGCGCTCCTAGCGGCCAGTGCATTAAAAAAATTTCGTCAGTAAGCGATCCCCCCCATCCGACGGAGTTTCCAGACCTGTATGTAAGACCGTGGCCCCGGGACTTAATGACCCATGTGTTAGAACACTGCTTTCAATCACCTGTGTCAATTTCTAAAAAAAACATTCTTAAAGGAAAGTAATCATTGCGGATTACTCCACTCAGAGAAGCAGGGATAAACTCAAGGATACGTCAGACCGCCCCCACAAAACTTCCGGTCATGACTCCTTTTTGAATGTCCCGCTACTTACGTATCGGAGGAGCAGAGCTGCATGCAGCTTAGCGAGTTGACCGTTGTAAGGAAACGCCACCTGCGGTGAACGACCATCGGACAGCTCCGTGAACTTGGCGATACGACTTTGACTTTTCGATGTTTATTATTTCTAATCGTTTGTGGGTCGTTCGTGGTTGATTGTGAGATCGATCAAAAGGTTGGTGGGAGCGTTATTTACTTGAAAAAAAAAGAATTGAAAATTGTCGATAAGTTACCGACTGGACTACCGATAAGTGAGCGATTCGACTTTGCCTTATAGATGTTTTTTTTTAATTCGAATTGTTTGTGGGACATTTGTGGTTGATTGTAAGAACAATTAAAACCGGTGGTTAAAATAATTACCGGCTCATTCACAGGTAGTCGGGTCGGTAACTTACCGACAATTTACGATTCCCATTTTTCAATTAATTAACGGTCTCACAAACGTTTTAATTGATCTCACAATCAACCACAAACGACCCACAAACGATTACAAATAAAAAAACACCGAAAAGTCAAAGTTGGATTGCCAAGTTCACGGAGATCCATCGGACTTTGCCGTGTTCGTCTTCTCTGCTCACATGTTTCTTTTTTTTTTTAGGCTATCTAGCGCTTTGGATTTCCCGATTACACATTGTTTAAATAAATATAATATCGGAGCAATGATGGAGGACGAGGCTTACGAAGTTCGAATGATCGACGAAGAAAAGGTAAGAACTTTGTTATAGCATGTATTTACAGTATCAAATGCCAGGTAAAGAATGATTCCAACTGTTAACCTTGTAGAGTTACTCTCCACAAAGTATTTCGCTGTCAAAAACCGAGCATGCCTAATGCAAGAATATGGAAAAACTTGTTTTTATCCGCCACGTCGGCATCGTTGACTTTAGGATTTGATTCAGAGAGAAGTTAAACAAAGAGAGAAAAAGGTTAGAAATAATGAAAGAAGCTAGAGTGTCATATTTTTCATGCACAGCGATTGACTGATTGAGGTAAGGATTGGTAATTAATGAAATAATAGTATAAAAGTGCCAACCTTCAACTCCAGTATCATACAATGTCATTGTTGCTTACAAAACTATATGGCTAATATTCGATAAATGGTCGCCTCGGCCCTGTTTGCAAACGTTTACTCTTTTGACGAAATTTTCAACAACATTTTGGCATAATCGCACACTAACTTCATTAATGGCGCGTCCAATTGCTTCTTGAGCTCCGGAATGATCTGTGGATCATTGGCATACACGGTTCCTTTTAGAAAACCCCAAAGAAAGAAGTCCAATGGCGTCAAATCGCACGATCTTTGTGGCCAATTCATATCGCCGCAGCGCGAGATAACACGACCATGAAACCCCGTCTGCAATAACTGCATTGTCTCACATTGCATTTTCACAATTTCTATGCATTGCTCGATCGTATAATTCTCCATGACTGATCCCCAATACTTCCTGATGCCAGTTGTTGAAGATTCGTACTCCATGTTCGCCACTAAAAAATGGCGCGCAATTTAAAATGTCCTTTACATGCATACATAGTATGAGCCTAGAATTTTACACTCGAAAAAATGAAGTACGGATTGTGAATTTTTTAAATTTCTTGTCCAACTGAGAAAAAAAAGACCCCGAAACGGACGCTGGGGAAGAAAATTAATAACGTATAAGCCTAAAAAACGTATAAGTAGAAAACGTAGAAATGAAACTTTATTACATTCGTTAAAGGCGGAATTTGCCGGGGACAGAGAAATGTGACGTACAAATGAAAAAGCGTATAAGTGCGAAACGTATAAGCGAGGTTTTACTGTATCTCTGAAACTAGACGGTCAAAATTCATGATTTTTTTTACCCACTTCCTCATATGTTCCTCTGTAATTGAGAATAAAAAAAAAAAAATTGTAGAAAAGTTTCGAAGTTATTGCGTGAAATGTGAAATTTTTCATGTCTCCCCATAAGAACACGTGTAAAATCGTGAAATCTTTGATTGCCAATATCTCGGAAACAGAACAGTGAATCTTTATGAAATTTTGCAGCGAATCATTTAATAGTGTCTTAAGTGGGTCCTGAAAATAAAATAAAAAATTTATAGAAAAACGTCTTGGCGAGACTACTACCTTAATGTACCTCTACACCTTCTAAGGAACATATCTACCAAATTTCATGTTTCTATCTTCAGCGGTTTAGGCTGTGCGTTGTCTATTAGTCAGTTAGTCATTCAGTCAGTCAGTCAGTTAGTCACGGAACTGTTTTATAGGTATAGATGTCAGCCTCCCTGTCATTATCGCACTGTAATTTTACAACAAACAAAAGGTTGCCATTCTCAGTTATCATCGAAAATTATTGTTCAATTTATCGGTGAATTCTGGTTCAAATGTATTATTTTTATTGGTGAAATTGAAGGAAACTACTAATTCGTAGCTACATATCTCAAGACATTTTTATTTATTCCTTTTTAGGGCAAGGGTCTTTTCGCTCGCCGGGCCTTCAAAGAGGGCGAACGAATATTAACAGAGAAGCCCATACTCTGTTGTCAATTTGCATGGAGCACGGATTACGGATATTTGTCTTGCGACAATTGTATGCGCCCTCTGGAATCGGCGGAGGAAAATGTTCGTCGTTTGACCAGCAACACCAACATTATATTGCCTTATCCGCAATGTTGCGAGACCAAGAAAGAATCGATCGTAGAATGTCCGGCTTGCGGGATCAAGTATTGCTGCATGGAATGTCTCAACGAGGCCAATGAAAAATATCACAAGACGCTCTGCTTACAGTCGAGAGGCGAGAACGAATCGCATCCTCTGACCAAGCTCAAGGAGACTTGGAAAAGAGCTTATTATCCTCCTGAAACAGCCACGATAATGTTATTGGCAAGAATGGTAGCGTACGTCAATCAAGCTTCCGATAAATCGGTCGCCCTCTCCACCTTTGGCCAATTTTGTCACAGAACGATCAACGAGGTAGAGGAAATAGCGCACAATCTGTTGGGCGAAAAATTCGTAACCGAGATAGACGTACTCAGGCATTGCATGGAAAATGCTCTCAATACGGAATTCGCACCACACGTACGTATCTCACTCATTTTCATTGCATAGAAACAAGCGGACCTACCTGATGTTCTCTTCGATTGACATTTTTGGCTATGGGTGCTTACACGCTTTCAGCATTCGCCAGCATCACTCATGTCGTTTGACTTGACACGGTGGGCGCTTACAGAAGCATCATTAACGCTGCCGTAGTGTGCTCACAAACGCTTATTCCAGTCAGGTAAGGCAGCAAAAGCGTGAGCGTTAAACGTGCGCTTATTTTCGAAAAAAAGAACGCCTCGGGAGCACGATGAACACTGGTTTCTCAGGTCGTAATTTCCAAATAGTTGTCTAAATGGGCACCAAAAGTCCGTTTGGAATTTATCTGTAAGTTATCTGTGCAACTGTTATCTTTTTGGATCGTTTTTAACTTGAAGGTAACGTCTGAGCGGACATTTGGTAGACTTTCAGTGAACTTTCAGACATCTTTTGAAAATTGCTACTCAGGTCACCAGTTCTTCGTGAGAATTTATGAAAAACGGCGGTAACATCCTCACGAAAATGGTTTTCAGTTAATGAGGGGGTCCTATTTTTAATAAAATAACGTCTTCAATATAGTTTTGGATCCGAAGTACGGGATTGCTTTTAAAAGACATATCCAAAAATTAGGAAAAAATTCCCCAATTCATCTATTTATCTCAACGATCTTCAATTAGATCGTAAGCTCCATTACTATCAGTTTCATTGTTTATTATTGCAAACAACTCGTCAATAATTTGAAAACCAACAAAGGCTTCTGTTGCGCCCACCATCTTGATACTAATAATACCAACCCGAACGATTCGAGTTCGGGAAAGCATAAGCTCGTTGAAGCGCGCACAGTTCAACCCGAACGTGCCACAACACCGCTAATAAGTGTGAGCGCTGTAAGCGTGTAACAGTGTTGGGCAAAATTTAATTGCTAGGGTAACTAAAAACAATGAGCAATTAATTGTTTTTAGTTACCCTAGCAATTGAACAATTAACAATTAATTAATTGTAATTGTGAAAACTCACGATTAACAATTAATGAATTATTAATTGCTGTAGTCGCAATTAACAATTAATCAATTATTAATCGTGACTTTCCACAATTAGGAACTAATCAATTTACAATCTTTTTGGTCTATTTGATTAAAAACTAACAATTAAAACTGGTTATTGTATAGGGCCGACAAAACCCAAACAAATCAGTCGTATCTGATTTCTGTAAAGTTAAATGGATTAATTGTTAGTTTTAATTGTTTCTTAAAACAATTAAAAAAGTTTGTTACAATTGTTTTAATTGCGAGTTGCAATTAACATAGATTAATCCAAATAAATTAATTGTAACATGCAATTAATAGTTAATTGCAATTAATGTTAATTGCAATTGAATTAATTGCAATGACGTCTTTAGTCAATTAATGAACTGATTAAAAATTTAATTGCTTAATGCCCAACACTAGCGTGTAAGCACCCAAGCCGAACGCACCCTATATGATTGTTGGAGTATGTACGAGAAAGGAAACTGGGTCAATTGATATTGGTTAAAAGTAGAGTGGAGCAAATCACCGGATGTGCCCTCTAAACCAAAAATTTGTACAAGACAAACAAACTGTTTAATGCTATAATAGCAGCTTATAGTTAGAGGCTGGAAGAGAGAAAAAAAAATTGATATTGGTGATGGCTGGGTGGTATTTTCCGATAATAACTTTGGTAACTAATAAACGGACAGTCAACTCTCATCTATTTTACCGCCAGTTATTTTGCACTGCTGGCTATTTTGCAGAATGGCGACCAGTTATTTCTCCGATGGGTCCTTCCCCTAAACCCCATTCTATGATCACCTCCTCGTAGCTATAATCTCACTTACCATTCTAACCCTTTCTTGTGGTAGCCTTCGCTAAAACAATAGACATTGATTGTATGACCATTTATGCAAGTACTTTAGCTAATATGTTATCGCAGAGCCCCACACATGAATAATAAATGGATACATTATAATTCAAAGTTTTTTTTTTAGAAAATAAGATTTGTTTATTATCACAAGACTTTGTCTAAACTTATTTTATTATCAATCAGTGATTGGTTCATTGAAACTCGTCTATGCATTTTTAACGTATTTTTAAAACATTAACTGCATTTTAACGTGTTCTTTCAAATATTTATTGTAAATGCAATTTAGATATTTTGTGAATTTAGTAAAAATAAAATGAGATGCTTTAATATCCTATATAAAAAGAAAATGAATTTTACATAAATACGTTTTTACCTTTTCATGGGTGAACTGTTAGTTTGTGTCAATCTATATGTACAGGTACAGTGTATTGGTTACGTGCAGAGTACAGGGTAGGGGTAACGAAATCGAATGCATCACCCGGAGTGGAAAAAAATTGCAATAAACTCGCCTATTTATCTGTCAAATCTGAACAAGTGTTGTACGAGATTTTTTTAATCAAATAAAAAATATTGTTTTATTAAAAATTGCTAAAATATAAAACATTGTGCGACAGTTGCTGTGTAATAAATTGCACAAATACCGCAAAAAATTCACGTGTGTTACGTGATTATCGACTATTATGTAGATTTTTATTTAAAAAACAAATAAAACAGTTCAGGCTGGTCCGTCCTGGGCTCCCATTCCCCAGAAACAAATGCTGGCTACGCCAACGTAGATGACCGGATTGCCTTTAATGAACCCGAATTTTTCCTGCGTCGAATCCGATTGGTGGCCGAAAGATGGGCAAAGTTTGTCTGCTCCGATGGGAAATACTTTCGATAAGTCAATTCGTTGATTGGCTACCGAACCGCTATTTTTTTCTTTCTCTAAAATGGGCGGTGTCATGTGCAACTACCTAGTATATTTTTCGTTTACTTCCGCTTGATTGAGTACCAGAACTACTGAAAGTTTCTATTCGATTTACATTAGAGCAAATGTAAAAATTTTCTTATAAATATTTGAGTATTTCTCAAAGTGTAGCCCGTTACTAAAATTGGAATTAAATGCTCCAGCTTCTTTTTTTGTCTCAGTAATTTATAACAATTCAAACTTACGGCTTGCAATTCAAATTTGCAAAACATAAGGCTTTACGGGGATCAAGCATATCGCGCAACGTTTTTCTTCCATACTCTGTTACAGTGGTTCACTCCTGACGGATTCAGAAGTTTACTGGTTCTGGTAGGTACGAACGGTCAAGGTATAGGTACAAGCGCTTTCGGGCGTTGGGCTAAGAACGTTTCGACACTGGAATTGCCGGAGAACGTAAGAATTATAATCGACAAATACGTGGATCAATTGTACGATGATTTGGACGAAGGTAATTTTAGTTCAACATTTTTGCACTTCGTCTGGAAGCAGAAAAAAACCCGGAAAAAACCTTCGCGCAAAGTGTTAACACGATGGTACACCTGTTTTAAGTTTCTTTTTTCGCCGTCGTATTTACGCTCCTATTGACATTTTTTAAACTATAGCATCGAACTCTTCGAAATCAAAGCAAACGATATCGCCTGCCGTGAACCTCCAAAGTCGTTAGTCAAGCTCCCCAAGCCATCGCTCTATTTTCGTAAATTTGGTTTAAAAATCCGCTATCACCCATATCAATTCACCAATTTTTGGCGATTCGACTGCCGTAAGCAATAATTCGATATATTAGTTAAGAAAGTAACCCTTCGGGCCCAATTTGAATATATAAGTGAGAAAATAGTCGTCATGGATGCCGTATAACCTCGCGGAAAGCCGGCCACATAACGTCAAACTTTATTTGCGTCGCGACTAGTTACGTTTATTATTATATTATTTAAATATGGGACACATGTACTTACCAATTGATTTACTCTTCTTTTTTTTCCAAAATCACAAACTAACTTAGTAATAAATAATTTATCGCGAGGTACGCAGTGAAACAAAACCGACAACGGTTGGCGTCCAGCGATTGGGCCTCTGCGGCTACGTGCTCTCGTACCAGTAATTGGACATGAGATTCAACCGTGGTACATGCGTGTGATAGATGTCCCAATTAATGAGACGCTGGAATTATTATATAAAACCTTATTCAAACCCAATTGTAACAACTGTGTCGAAAAGTCGATACGATTCACTTTCGATGGGTTATAAATCTAGTCTAGAAATAGATAAAAAAATAAACCCCTATTACCATCACAAATTGTCGCAACTCTTTGGCTCTTCGGTTTAGAAAAGTGCATTCATGACATGATTGACTCGGACTCGTTAATTTTACTAAAATCCGTTATTAGCGTACAATTTTCCAGTAATCAATTAATACTTGAAAGCTGAATAGAATGCAATCGTCACTTTTCGTTACCTGTCAATTATATTGCTAATATAGTGAAATATTCGAACTACTGTCCGAACAGTGGGACCCGTCCGAGCGAGCATTAGTACCGTTACCTTAAGGGGCCAGTCCACTTTGGAGCCACGAAAAAAAGGCTATTTTCGCGATATTTTTTTAGGATTTTATAAAAGATATGAATATAAAAGTTGTTGGGCTTGATAAATAAAGTCTTGAAATACATTTTAAAAAAATTTTTAATCCATTTTTATTCATTTTTAAGTACAAAAACTATAGTTTAACGTAACGCCTCAAAAATAGGTGGGCTAGGTAGCTCCATCACAACTCGGCAACGGCTTGTCTGAAACAAAAAAATCAAAGTTCATTAGATTCAGTATGACACCAGCTACAAAATGACCCTCGGATATAAAGTTTTATCAAAAAATAAAAAAATGGCAGATGAAAAACGAAAAAAGTAAAAAAAAACGCGTTTTTTCGCAGTTTTTCGCAAAAAAAAAGAGTAAAAATAAAAATTTTAAAACCATCGAGGGTCATCTTGTTGCGAATCATGTTTATAATATGTGGTTCAAATTTCAAGAGAATCGGTTTATTAGTTTTAGAGATACGATGGAGCTAGATTTTGAAAACGTTATTTCGAGAAAAACGCGTTTGAAGTTTATACTATGAAAAGCTCTTACCTAAACTCAATCGGCAATTCCTGCACCGTACAAAATCCCTTCTGATTGCTCATCATCGGCGATTTCTTCAAGTCTTGCTTGCTTTCGTTTGGTTCTGGTCTCTTTTGAGCACTCAGAACTGCGACGGTTTGCAGAGCGAACACGTTCGTCATCGCGATTGTCGGCGAATCCGATGGCGATCGGGCCGAGTTTGACGCCCATTATTTCCATTATTTCAAGCACTGGACGAAATCCTACATTAAAGACACACGCGGAAACTTTGCAGGCAATGTCTACGATTTTTTTGCCGTTGAACATGTGTTTAGGTGCCATATTCCATACGCAGTTGTTAAAACTTTCATTATTGTTTTGCGTATGGCCACCTAAAGACCTTTCGAGCAGTTCTGTTTTGGTCAGATCCTCGTAAATAGGTTTTAAAACTTCCTGTACTTCCTCAGAAAGAGCCGTTGTAATGTTGGAGGAGGATGTTTGTAATGTTGCTGAAGTGCCTTAGCTTTGAGGTACGCGCTATACGCTCAGGTAGACGAAATGAGGTCCTGACGTTCAGGTAAAAAAAAATACTTAGAGAGCTCGGATTTTCATAAAATTTTGACACAATATTTCTGAATGTATGTACTTTCGAAAACAGTAAAAAAAAATCGATTTTTTGAAATTTTCAAAGTGGACTGGCCCCTTAAATGTGGGCTGTGCGAGAGTATCGAGTGACCAAAACTTGAATGTGCTTCGCTGAGGACCATAAATCATACAATGTTGTCTACTGAACTATGTCGTAAAGCCATTATAGTTCTGTAGACAACAATGACATTGTATGATACTGGAGTTGAAAGTTGGCAGTAATGTTTTATTAATTACCAACCCTTACCTCAGTCAGTCAATCTACCACCGTGTTTGAGAAATATGACCCTTTACCTTCTTTTTTTATTTCTTACTTTTGTTCTATCTTCATTCCTTCGGGTGCGGTCCGAGACGCGCTCACGTTGCTAACAGCGCTCACGTTCTCAAGCTCGGTCCGATTTACGAGAGCGTGCTAACGACCGTTGAGACGAATTCTCAGTACCAACAATTCGGACCATTCGCGAGCACGTTAAGGTCTGTCAAAAATTGCGACTCTTCAGGGTAGCTGGGAATTTCCGACTGTTTACTTTTTTGGTACAGTTTGACGATATTCTCTAAAAATGCTGGATCTACAACAAACAATTCCGCATAAATAGGTAGATAAAACTTATTTATCACCTTTAGAAATTAACATAACCAACAAAAAGATACCAGCACAATATTAATTCGTTTCGATATTCACATTGGCCCGCTTTTTCGGCGTCACCAGGACTTAACGAGAGCTTTATTTCCTCATTAGTCTCTTCCAAATAAACTTTTATCTTAACTGACATATTGATCTTCGCGTGAATGGCGTGTGCTTAAATCAAAAAGTCCCGCCACTGAACCAGTGTTATCTCACGCTACAAGTGCCTGACGTCCAAACTGTAGGTGAAGTGAACCGCCAGAAGTGAAGCCAACCTCATGTAATACAGTTCAATCGGCTAAAAGCGCTGTCAACGCGATACGGACCGCACCCTCCGTATACATTTATCCGCTTCGCTAGGAAAAAAAGAGGAGCAACCCCATAACAATGTTTTTTTTTCTCGCAGTCGTCGGGACTTACTTGAATAACGAGGGCTCGGGTTTGTACGTGATCCAATCAACGATTAACCACAGTTGTTCGCCGAACGCAGTTGTTGAATTTCCGTACTCGAATAGTACTCTGGTCGTGACGGCTACGAAGGACATATCCGCCGACGAGGAAATATGTATAGGATATTTGGACGAGTGCGAGCTCGAGCGGAGTCGACATTCGCGTCAAAAAGCACTGAGCTCGCTGTACCTTTTCGTTTGCCGTTGCGACAAGTGCCTGGCACAGGCGGACGATCCCGACGTTACGTCGGACGAGGAAAACGATGACGAAGCCGAGGTCGAGTCCATGTCGGATTGAAAACACACTGATTTCCTTCTTGGATGTGAAGAAAAAAAATGAAGATCACGTTTATCGTGATAAAAAACGCAATGAAACCATAAAAAATAACTTTCAACGAACGAGATACAATCGTGGTCAATACATTTATTTCATTGATTAATACGTAAAAAAGACATTGCGTTCTGTACAAAAATTATTCATTAACCCTCCAACAGCCACTGAGAAGTCTATTCTCCATTTATATTTTTGCATTCGGTGCTATAATATAATATTGAAGAAACGGATTAAGGGGGGGGGGGGCGAGGCTCGTTGTTTGGCGTCGAAAAATACAACGTGGCTATTCGAAGTGTGGTATTGGAAATTATCAATTGAACCGGCCGGTAATTGCTAATCTTTTCCTTCATAAAATTATGTTCGTACATGGACAATTGCGTTGCACTTGTCACGATTTTAAATGCCAGTGCTTCGTTTATTCAATGACAAACCCTTACTGCCGTATCGTTGATCCACTTCTTCAATATGAGTATCTAATTACACGTCTTCGAATAAAAATCAGCACCCGTGGAATTCTTTGCTATATAGTATAGTATTTTTTTTCGATTTAGCCTTTTACAAATTGTAAGAGCATAAGAAGCTTTATTATATCCACTGAAGGTTGCGAATTTAACAACTTTTTCTTTATACAACTATCCCTTTAATTACAATTATTAAAATTTTTATTCTACGCGTTACGTTCCCAATTCAACGGGAAAACAAGCCAATTTGTTACAATAAATAATAAATTACTAATTCGAATTTTGCAACGAGTCGTCTAAAAATAAAGCACAGTCTCTCCAACGGAGTCCGTATAGTGTGCGATCACTTATCAGTGATATTCAGTAACGAATTGTACTATGTATGTATATAACAGTATTCTTGCTTTAAATGCCGAAATAATTGATTGAAGCCTATCAAGTTTCGGCGCGTCAAGTCAATATGAGTAAAAAAAGAATCCTATCATGGTGTCTCAACAGTTCTACTGTCAATAATACGATTAAAAGTGTCAACTTATTTTCTGCCGTAAAAGCTCGAACTTCATCGTTCGAGTTGATCATTCGGATTTTTTTTTTTCTCCAAGTTACAATCGAATATAACTTCGTCAAGCTGGGTGTCGTCAATTCTCGGATAGTGCTATTTCATTTTTACCCATTGTCATCAAATCCGCAACATATTCTGGTAACGGCATCACGAATACTCGATGTTCCGCCAATTTTGTTAATGTCGCAGCAATGTTGTGACTCCGAAATTCCCATCTGGTGCAAGGAAAAATATGTTTTAATTGGGTTGTGGGTAAACTTCAAGTACACGAGCTCGTAATATTTTATTTTTAGTTTTACATCCAATGGGCCTTCGTATGCTCGTGTACGTCTTCGCCATACTATCCCTTTTACTTCTACCCCTTACTGGTAGTTGGACTACTTCCAATTTCTTAGAGATCCCTCAGTGTATTGTCCGCAATGTAAATATAGCCCCGCAATACGTGGGCGGGGCTATATTTTTATGGAGTGTCAGTAGGGTCCACCTTTGGGAACTTAGTAAAACTAGCTCTCTACCCTCCCTACCCAGGGCGCAAATTGATGGTCAGTCGTCTGAGTATTGGCCACGCCAACGCTGCTTGACATAGGGGATCACTGAAGCCGCACACCGATTGGGCGTCCACTGCTGTCCGTAATGATCTCGTAATATTTTTTTTTTACAGTACCGTCCAAAGATTCCGGATTACCATTCAAATTTTCGATTGGTACAAAAATCTACGGTAATTATACAGAATGTAGGCCTTCCCTTGAATGACCTTGACTTTGAAGTATGTTGTTCTCAGGGGGATGACACGTCGAACTACTCCTATTCATTAACATGCTGTGCGTTTTGTCCAGATTTCTTACGGAGTTTCGGGATACTTAACGAAATGCTACCATTTGATTTAAATATATACAGTAAATTCTTTGTCATACACGGAATGTACTCTCCTAATTTGAAATCGATCGTCTACACCGTTTCTATCAAATTTACAATTGGGTCATTAAAAGATTTTTTTTCCATTGTAAAGATCATGTGTGGTTTTTAGATCAAAGTATTTTTCTTTTCAACCATTAACAATGATATAGAACTTTGAAATTGTTTTTCCGTTCGATTCGGCAAAAACGCGCCGAGAGCATCCGAAGTTACCCGAGCGCTCTGTGACGTCACCGCTCGAGCGCCAGTATGCGAACTACTCGTGTGATACGAGTATTCTGTCAACGATGGCAATAACAAAATCGTATAAGCCTTGTTTCGTTCCTCTTTGTAAAAATACGACGAAAAGTGCCTGTAATAGGTATTTCTGAATGTGCCACAAGACATAAAACGTCGAAATCTGTGGTTCGATGCAGCACGACGTGTCAACCAGAAATCATCGTCCACTTATTTCTGCTGTGAATACCACTTTGATGTCAGTGTAAACGTGTTATAACATAAACTGTATTGAAATATCTTTTTCGCAATGCCTGCCCCGAAAGTGCGATTTTCGATTGGTGTTTAGCGTGCGGAAAGTGGCTTATTTCTCAACGATGCTTACTTTCCCGCACTAGTGCGGGAATGTGAGACTTTCCCGCACTAGTGCGGAAAAAAATCTATTTATAGCTCACTTTACCACATTGATTCGCGAAAAAACGGTTTTTTTTCACAGTTGATAGTTTTTTGTTCTACGATTTTGGACCGATTGAACAAACTTGAATGTAGCGAAATTCATGTCATATGAAACATCAACTTATCACAGTCGTATTTTCTGACAAGGAAATGATCTGAACTGATGTGATATATTTGAATATAATTGTTATTGGTTTTGTTGAATCTCAAATCTCACTTTCGAGACAGTCATTGCAAAAAATAATGTATGGGACATGTGCAAAAAAAAACGAATTACATCGCGCGTAAGTTGCCGAATTCGCCTCGACTTATGGTGCATTTCTCACTCGTACTCGTGTGAAATGCACCATAAGCCTTCGGCTCATGCGGCAACTTCACGCGCGATGGAATTCGTTGTTTTCCGCACTTGTAGCATAAATTACTATTATATACCACAACCATGTTTTCCTCGCTTTTTCGTGCGTGTAAACGGTACGTAAAAGGGGTATTTTACGTACCGGTATTTAAATATTGTGAAACGTCCCTGTAGAACAGCTGTCGTGTAAGAACGCGCCGAAAATCTCTAGACGCGACTACCGAACCTAAAAACATACGCTCAACGGACATCATGCTGTAGGGATTTTCGGCGCGTTCCCACAGTCGGTCGTCAAGTGCTGCCGTTAGTCGTTAGGTCGAGGAATTATTACGTACGTTGCGGCGTTATTTGCGGGAAGTAACACAACCTCACTTTTACGTGACACCGCGATAAAGCATCGTCGATCTCGCCGCGAAATACATCATTAATAACAAAATTAAACAAACAATGAGTGATACGGAAAAACATAGCAGCGATGAATGGCTCGAATGCACGCCACCAGATCTATAAGAAGCCGCGACAAAAACGACACACGAAATATTGCCGTCCAAATCGAAAAACCTCTATAACTCAACGTACGACGCATTTATGACGTGGAAGCGATAACATAAAACGAAATTGTCATCTGAATTAATCGTCGTAGCGTATTTCAACGAATTAACCAAAATTATTAATAACATAGTATGTTAAAATTTTGTGATGCATTTCAATATTGCGTTTAGCGTCCACGGGGGGGGGGGGGGCTCCGCCCTCTCCACCCCCTCGACGCACGTGCAATACACCTTTCATGTCCGATACACCTTACGTACGCAACACAGCTACGGCACATGGTTGCAGCCACATATATTTTACATTGTAAAATCTCGGAAAACATGGTTTTGATATATAAATACGATTGTTTTACGTCTTTTTCAAAATGCTTATGATACGTAGCGGCAATAACGGACAATTTATCAAGCCTCTCCTAACCTAAAAATGTTCATTTATCTACGGTCGGTAAATTACTCGAATTTGCTTTCGCGAATCCACTTTCACACATCGTTGCACGAAAATTAAACTATATTTCGACTTTTTCAGAATGCTCGAGATTTTTAGATGTAAAATGACACAAAATTTTACTTTTGTATACACTCGCGTGTAAGCCGTATACATAGCCATACGGTCGCGTTCGAGTGGTAACGTCACAAGCGCCAGCGCCGATAGCGTGACATTTCGCGTCAACATCTACAATTTGAATTATCGTGATATAAAAACAATTAATAATTATCTTTAGAATTATTTCGAACAAAAACCCTTTTGACTTTCGGCTTTAATATCACAAAAGATCAATTCTAAAAAAAAAATCGTACATTTTTTTAACAACTCAATTGAAGAAACACTTTTTATCATGGAGCATTTAACATTATAATCGTACATTTTTTATAACGACTCAATTGAATAAACACTTTTTATCATAGAGCATTTAGCATTATGACACTGATGACAAATTGGTCATAATGTACTGAGTGATTTGGCAGTTCTTCATAACATTTTAAACATTTTTTTCACCCTCTTCCGTACGTAAAACTGCCGTTCAGCGATGAACGTAGGCAATTAAAATATCACCTTGTGTTAAGAAGGGCTCTTTTAATTGTAAATTTTATAGGTAGGTGTAGACGATCGATTTAAAATTTGGAAGGTGTATTCAGTATATGAATAAGAATTTACTGTATAAATTTGAATCAAATGGTAACACTTCACCAATTGTCCCGAAACTCCTTAACTCTATCTCTGACCTGTGCGTAGTGCTACTTATCACTTAATATTCTTCTGCGCCAGCGTGTCGACCGCAAGCGTAAGGCAAACATTTCGAATTTCGACATTTGGAGGTTAATATTTTGTTTTTACCGTTCTTGTATAATTGAAAGTGGGTGGGTATTACTCATTCAGTAATGCCCACCCAGTGTATTGTGCTCGGCTGCACCTCAGGGTCTTCTTGTCCGGATAAAGTGTATTCATTTACCGTACCTACCAATCGTAGCATGAGAAGTTTATGGAAAGCTGCTATGAATCATGCTACTGTAAAAGCCAGAAGAGCAGTGTTTGAAAAACACTTCAAGACGGATGAAGTCATTTGGCAACGGCAATTCATAAGTCCTGCTGGACAGGATGTCGGGGTGGTGAGTTGAATCGAAAGCTTAATCATAATCGCAGGCATAGTATAAAATACCACGGTCCTTTCATTTCGTGCAAATCATGTGATTGAGAATATACGAATTTTCTTCAAGTTTTAAGTCCTACAGCATAAAGGGCACAAATAATCACCGTTTCGTCAGTTTTTTCTCTAAATGTCGATATTATTTTGGTCCGTACAGCTCTATAACTGGTGTTTAAGAGGTGTTATGTGTATTATCAAATGGATAAAGGTTCAACTTGAACATTAAAAATCTCAGAAATTATGTTGTGAAAGTGATTGCTCTTTTGGACAGTTAGTGCATACTAAATTAATCTCTCGGTGATATAAATTGCAATTTCAATTGTCTACAAATATTTCATTAAGAAGCGTAGTGAAGTCTATTTTTTCATCTTTTGTATGCTCCCCCGGCCTCGTTTGTTTAGGTACTTTCTTGATCTAAACAGGCAACTATTTGTTTCGATCGAAAATTAACCATGCGATCTCGAAATTTTTGATGGTACAGTATATCCGTATGTTATGTAACGTCTTCAGGTTTCAATTCAAAGCGCCAAAAAGGTTGTCTATTCCGTTCTTCGTTCGAGATGCCTCCTACCGCTTTTTAATTTGATTAAAATTCAGACTAACCTTATTTGTACTTTCTCGTCGGGAATTTTCTCCCTGATTTCATCATCCTCCCAGGACTGTTCCGGTCCCATCGCTACGAGCGATTCCAACGTCGGTGGTTCCTCACCGAAACACCGTTCGACATATTCACGGCGTTGTTTGTTCTGTCGAAAGTCGATTCCCGTATTTCTAAAAACACGACACGGTCAGAAATAAATACGATTTTTATTTCATGTAAATCGTAAATTGGTGGATCGACTGATTTAATAGTTAACGAGGAAAATATTTGCTTATTGAATTATACGACAATTATTTCAATATTAAAGGAAAGAAAAAGTATATTTTTTTTTCTCACGTAATGACCGGTTCGGCAATTTTGAGCTCTGGTGTTTCGCAAAAGTCGCCACAGTTGACCGCCCCTTGTTTCTTCATCCACAACATTTTCATAAGAGAATGGAGGTCCCGACCCATTAGTTTGACTTTCTTCGGGCTCGCGTAACCCAGACTTTCAGCCATAATTTGTATGCAATCCTTCGTCACGTTCTTCTTCGAACAAAATATATACTCGTGTTCCAGAAAGAGAGCGAAGAACACTGGTAACGTCCGCTTTGGTTTTTTGCCTTTCGGCGCGTCTCTTATCGAGACATACGTTATACCGTCGTTTGTCGTTATCCTCACGTCCATTTCCACCTGATGTACTCGAAAATTTTGGACGATTCTCGAGCGTATCTCGAGATTGCTGGGAAAATTGACGTTCTCGGCCTTTCGTCCTTTCATCGTGAACGTGTACCATACCTTTTTGTTATGATGCCTGCTCACCTCTGTACAAAATAGGAAATTCATATTAGAAAAAAAAACTTGACAAACATTACTCTCATTACGGACAATGTGTATTTTTGTTGCAAGTTAGAAGGACTAGGGAAATTTTTGCGAATCTTTATCTCAAAAACTATTTGTGCGATTTCATCTAAGTTTGTTTTATTCGAAAGTATAAATATTGAGGTACGCGGTGTGTCAATTAAGTCATGAGTTTAAACTCGCTAGAGTCATTTGGTTGTCCTTGGCGATTTTTTTTCGTGAAAAAGTTTTTCCTAATGCGTTTTAAAAATGAGTGACGTTAATTTCAAGGGCCCAGGTTTTTCGGTGGTTTAAAGTATTTTTAAAAAGCAAAATAAAAGCCCAACCCAAAATAAAAGCAAGAATGAGCAAGTCGAAGTTCAAATGTATGCTGATTTGCTTTTTCGATAGTCAGGAAATCATCCACAGAGAGTTTGTGCCTCAAGGCCAAATGGTTAATCAACACTTTTACCAAGAGGTTCTCGAAAAACTTCGACAAAGGGTCATGCGTGTGAGATCAAACATCAAGAACAACTGGGTGTTGCATCACGACAATGCGCCTTGTCACACAGCAATTTCAATAAACGCGTTTTTGGCCAGTAAAAACATTCCTGTGGTTCCTCAGCCTCCTTATTCACCTGACTTGAGTTCTTGTAACTTTTTCCTCTTCCCGAGATGGAAAAATCACCTCAAGGCACGTAATTTTGGGACATTCGAAAATATTCACACGGCTGTAACCGACCAGCTAGAGGCTATTCTAGTATCCGAGTTCCAGCTATGAGGATTGGAAGAACGGTCTCCACAGTTGAGTGGCTTCCCAAGGAAGTTATTTTGAAGGACAATATTGACATTATATTGAATTGTAATTTTTTCCGAATAAAAAAATTGGCAATATTGAATTGTAATTCTGTTAAAATTGAAAAAATCAGTCTTGTTACTTAATTTACACACCTCGTATATTGACAAAAATCTTTTTAAATATATATCCACTGGGAACGCTGTTATTGTGGCCAGTGTAAAACATGTCCCTCGCTGACGGTCTCCATAATTGCAATCGGTTGATCTGAAACAAAATTTTTGAAAAGATTCTTAAAATGTAATGTATAAATCTCTCCGCATCGTAGAACTTTTTCTTTGATCAATTTTTTTTTATCAAGCCAGAAAGGTGGAAAATGTAGGTTAAAAAATAAATGTAAATTCCAATCAAGCGCTATATTGAGATTTTTTTTTAATCCTACGATGCGAAAGGATACATTAAATTTTAAGAGTCTTTTAAAAATTTTTGTTTCAGATCAATCAACTGCGTGCAATCTTGGGGACTGCTGCAGACTGTGCTAGCGAGGAACATGTTTTACGCCAGCCACGATTACTGCCAGCTCAGTCAATATAATTTTATAAAAAATTTTGTCAATATACCACAATATTTATACATTGGAATAAAACAAATTTGGATGAAACCGGACAAATAGTTTCTGACATAATAATTCACAACATTCACCGATTTTTTTCCGCCGTCTATTCGAATCTGTCCCCTTGAAGCTAAGAAAATAGTTTTTATCATTACACGTGATATCCGAGAAAGTGCAACGTCCACCAGTCGAGATCGAACGTATCGTACGGATCGCATCAAACGAAATTATTACGCGTAGCGCATCTACTGTATCCGCAGCATTCGGATTGCCGACGACACGGCCATTTACTATTGGATTTTCAAAATCAGCATTCGGATTTTCGTACCGAACGGACGAATAGTGTGTGAGAGCAAAAATGGAAAGTGATCAAGAGCTTTTCGTGGTTGCATGCTTGTTGGCGGAAGAAGACGAAAGAAAGAAAAGGAAAATAGAAAAGAAAGGGAAATGGAATGGAAGTGCAGGATATGTAAAGAACAGAATGAGACGTTGAAGCACCTGTTAGTCTGTAGAAAAAGCAGGGAGTTAGTAACAGAGAAAGCAAGAAAGTCAGCAGAAGAATGGATGGAAGGAATAGATTATGTGGCAATAAAGGGGGAAATTATAAAGATGTTGAGTAGGAAAATACAAAAAGGGATATGTGAATATTTTAGGGAAGTGTGCAAAAAATGCGTGAGGCGGAAGGGGAAGAAAAATAAATGGAGTAGAAGAATAAATGAAGAATAAAAAAGAAAGCTCAGAGGGTACGAAGTACCGGAAGCCGAGATGTAGTAATTAAGTCAATTAATATTTAAGTGTAAAGTTACGATTTTGTAAAAAGTTGTGCAAATAAAACTCGTTCGATTGATTAAGGAAGAAGGGAGAGGAAAAAAGAGATGAAGTAGAGGAATAAATGAAGAAAAAGAGAGAAATGTTAGAGAGTACAAAGTACAAGAATGCAGGCTGTTAGTAATTAACGTGGAGGGCTATTTAAGGTAGTTCTGTAGTTTTGGTAAAATCTTAGGAATTGCCTGAAATTTAAGTATGGTGTAGACGTGACGTTCATGGACTGATGCCCAAATTTTCAATTCGATTTACTGTTTAGTCTATGAGATAATTACAATTGAATATGGATCTTTTTGTATGCGATCCCTATGTCTAACACATAAACAGATAGGACTTTGCTTACATTTTTCATTATGGGTTCTAAACGGATACTACGATTTTTAAATAAAACCACTCGTGTATGCAATATTATTGTGGGAATCATTAAAAAAAAATGGCAATTTTTGACGTTTTAGTTTAGGAGATATCAACTTTTAAAAAGTATTAATTTTATTCCACACAGAACTCTGGCACAACCAGCTGCGACGAGCTGATTGCCGCGTAGCTGGGAACTACTAAAACTGATTGGTGCGTGGCTGAGAACTTGAAGTCTTTTGTCACGCACAATTGCAGCGCCGCTCTGTAGGACGCACAGAGTTTATAAGCTCCGTCAAAAATTTACAATCAACAGCATCATATAGGCATTGGATTTTACTATACGCTGCGGCCAAAACTTTTAGCTCATACGTGTACCTACAGAACGTCCTTAAGTGGAAAGTTACGATTTTGTAAAAAGTTGTGCAAATAAAACTTGCTTGACTGATTGATATCACGGAAATATTTTTGGAGATTCTTACTAGGAATCCGTATCATTAGTAATCAAAATAAATAAATGAAACGATAAAGGATTTTTGTTGCACTCCACTGATGCAAACTTCAACATCATACTTTTTTCCAAGTAATTCAATAGTTTACCTATAATCTCCAAGCTGGCTAATCTATCTTCGAGTACTTTTTCGCTAATGCCGGCTTCCTGCTGGAACGAAATAAAACTTTGTTACACAAGGATGCTCTGCTGTGTTGATTGCTTCGATATGTCGCGTCGGTACCGTCCGCGCACGTACGTTTATGGTCTGTTCGATGATGCGCAAGGCGTTTGTGACGGTAAAACTGGCGTGATCTTTGATAAGCTTCAATCTGATACGACTCCATGAAGTTTCAGGAAAGCTTGGAAGGACGGAGGACTCCAATTCGTCGAAACGAAATTTTTTTATGGTGCTGCTCAGTCTGCGACGAACGTTAAGAGCTGCAAGAACGAAAATAAATAACGGGAACATGTTAAATTATTGTACAATGATTTATTATTGTACACTTTCGAAGGCTTGTTAATCTTTATTAATATAGAAGAAAAATTTACTTTCGTCAACTTGTTGCTTATAACCTTAAAAAAATAATTCACAACAAAGTTAAGATAGTCTCTCTTAATTCGGGATAATAATACTTACGAGTGGACATCTTGATCACGGCAGAAGTCGGCTCGCCTTGTTTCTTAACACACCAACGTCAAAACTCTACGCGTTTCATTCGCCCGACTTTTCGACAGTTTCGACGAAAAAACAAAATTCGTGACGCCTGTTAAGAACTGACGGGCTTAATGGACGCAGGCGCGGGAAAGCGCGGGCAAAGCGTCGAGCGGCGTGAAGCGCCATCTGTGAGGGAGACGAGTAAATTAACGAGAAATACATATAGATAAGGAAGTAGTTTACCTTACCGAATGAATGGTGTGGAAAAAGTTACGTACGACGCTGCTAGATGGCGCCACTGATACATGTGCTGTGGAGTTTCACATCGCGACGCGGCTATAGGAGCGGTCGCAGACGACCAAGCGCCACTACATATACAACGTCTTCCTAGATCCTATGGAGACTAGAGGTAAGGAGTACGAAGGTAAGGAGTACGAAAGCACCCTTTGCTACTTTATATGGAGCGATAACTTGATCAAATTGTAAAACCAGTGCCGTACGATATGCGGAAGGTAAGGAGTACGAAAGCACCCTTTGCCACTTCATATGGAGCGATAGTTTTATCAAATTAATTGTAAAACCAGTTGGTGAAGGAAATTTCGGATAAACTTCCAAAAAGCCCACACCTCCGAATAATTCAGAACTTCGTGTACTTGTGTATTTTGACTCGCTGATCACGAATATGATAGTGAAAATACCCGCAAATTTGATTTTCAAGGTCAAAACTAAAAAAAACGGTTTTTTTAGTTTTTCTATTTTATTTTAATAAATGTTGATCGTAGAGGAAAATGTCTCGTACAAAAATTGTAACCCATCAAAAGACCGATAATTTAAGTTCTATACAAATTTTGTCTAAAATCATTATTTTCCAAGAAAAATGGGATATACTCAAATAAGTATATTTTGCTAAACTCCATTAGTTTCGATATTATCTACTTACGCACTTTACTGCATATGGGCCTAAACAAACGTAAATAAAACAAACCCAAACAAACCCAAACCCAAACAAACTCGGATATGTTGAATCGTAGGGTGGGTAGTTCATTGGGGTGGGCGCAGGGCCGCCAACACTGGAGTGGGCGGAGGGCACCTCGGATGGTTGCGTAGAACACTGGGGTGGGCGGAGGGCATCTCGGATGGGTGCGTGGAATCGTGGGGTAGATAACATCGAAACTAATAGACTTTAGCAAAATATACTTATTGGAGCATTATCTCATTTTTCTCGAAAAATAATGGTTTTAGACAAAACCTGTATGGAACATAAAATATCAGTCTATTCATAAGCTACAACTCTTGTAGGAAATATTTTTCTCTAAGATCAATATTCATTAAAATAAAATAGAAAAACTATAAAAAAAAGTTTTTTTAGTTTTGACCTTGAAAATAAAATTTGCGGGTGTTTTCACTATCATATTCGTGATCAACGAGTCATAATACATCAGTATACGAAGTTTTAAATGAATCGGAGGTGTGGGCTTTACGGAAGTACACCCGAAATTTCTATGTAGATAGAATTCTTATATAAATATAGATTGTTTCTGAGAATAATAATGGAATACAGAAATTAATTCACTATGTTTTTTTTTTTGGTTACGGAAGCAGTAACAAACAAATAGTAATTTAGGCTACAAGTGCGGGAAACAACGAATTCCATCGCGCGTGAAGTTGCCGCATGAGCCGAAGGCTTATGGTGCATTTCACACGGATACGAGTGAGAAATGCACCATAAGTCGAGGCGAATTCGGCAACTTACGCGCGATGTAATTCTTTTTTTTCGCACATGTCCCATACATTATTTTTTGCAATGACTGTCTCGAAAGTGGGTTTTGAGATTCAACAAAACCAATAACCAATAACCATAACCAATTCTTATTTTTTCACATTTCAAACGTCAACTGTGATAAGTTGACGTTTCATATCACATGAATGTCGCTATATTCAAGTTTGTTCGATCGGTCCAAAAGCGTAGAACAAAAAACTATCAACCGTGAAAAAAACCGTTTTTTCGTGAATCGATGCGGTAAAGTGAGCTATAGATAGATTTTTTTCCGCACTAGTGGGGAAAAGTCTCGCATTCCCGCACTAGTGCGGGAAAGTAAGCATCGTTGAGAAATAAGCCACTTTCCGCACGCTAAACACCAATCGAAAATCGCACTTTCGGGGCAGGCATTGCAAAAATTTATTTACAGACACAAGGAAATTCATAAGCATTTTGAACCCAAACACACAAATTATCGCACATCATATTCACACATTGTGATACGCTGTACAGATAAAAAATAGTAATGAAATTTAGAAATCAAGTCAATGCGTTTTCTTTCCGTTGCGGAAGTAGTAACATACAAAATTTATTTATAGACACAAAAAAATTCATAAGTTTTTCTTATATCTTGATATGGAAAAGTACTGTTTTTGCCGATTTTTTTAAACAATTAGGCTTACAGACTAGGTAGTGATGTTGTTCAGTCATGTGCCAAATTTGGTTAAGATTGTTTGAATAGTTTTTACGTGAGGATGTAAGCCAATTTGAAAAATGTAGTTTTGAGTAGAACGCGTTTAGAGTTTGGTCACGGAAAAAGTCAATGATAACATTTACTTACCGGTTAATCAGTAATCCAGGGCCATGTACTAAGCCTACAGCTTTGTCGAAGAATTGATTTTCTTTGGCTATCCGATTTTTACGTGCTTTTCAAGCCTCTTTGGTCAATAAGAAGCTGCGCCGCTCCTGTCGATGCACCCGTCGAGCGTCGGCGCTGTGGGCGTAATTTTGCACTGAGTTCTAATTATGATATCCAATGCGAGCATGGTTTTCAAAATCGATGGATAATCCTTCGTTGAATAGTCCAGCTGCAAGATAGGATGCAATTTCGACGATTTTCAGACCAGAATTCACGTGCTTCGGAGCTAAAATCCAGATCGTTGAGTTGAAACTTTTATTGGTATTTTGAGTATGTTGAGCAGGCTCAAAAATGACCGTGGACGCATTTGGAAAAAGTAGAGTATAAAAGTAGGTAGTCCCGTTGGTAAAGCACGACTATGCATGCAGTGCCCTCAAGCGACGGGAAGTTGTGTCACGTTGTGTCTATAACTTCCAAACGGCTTCGAATTTTGGTTTAAAATTTTGGTACGATATTTTTAAGACATTCCCTAACTTTTTATGAAAAAAAAAACGTTTTTTCGAAAGTTGTAAGGGTAAAATCTCCCCCCTTGATAAGTTTGATTGTTACTAAATATAATAAAGCAATTACAATGATGTTATTATTCTTATTTTCTTAAAATATTTTCCCTTCTAGAATGATTCCCGCCTTAAGGTGTCCATATTTGCACCCCGTACCTTACAAAATATCATAATAGTATATTTTCTGAATTACAAAGGTTACGTGAGACTTTCATTGACGCCCCCCCCCCCAAATGAGATTTGATGAGATTTTGCCAGACCCCCCTTTTCCATTTGGAGCTCACGTAATTAATAGACGTCCCCTCAAAGGTTCGTGGCGGAAATGTGCAGCCGAAGGATTAAGGGGCTATTCTACTATGATGTCTAAAAAAATAAGCTATTGTTAATAATTTTTTTTTGAAAACTGTTGCATGTATCGATACAAACTTTTTTTCGCAAAGGTACACTCTTACAGAATAGAAAACAATTTTTTTGTTGCATATAAATGTGTATCTATTTAACAATTGATAATCGTGTAAGCCATGAAAAAAGTATGTCGCTGGCGATGATGATTTGCGCTCTCCAGGTAATCTGAAACAAAACCTTTAAAAAGATTCGTAATCTGTATGAGTGTCGTTATCGCCAGACTAGAATGCTTATTTTATATTGCAAAATAACAAAACGGCGTCGTGTTTTGCATAAATGTTCGACAAACACGTTTTTTGTCATAATTCGGGTGAAAGTATTAGGTGAATTAAAAAGTTCTGAGCGTTTTTTCGCTTTATTTCGACGATGAAATTAACATAGTTAGGATTATCCGATTTAGATCAAATATGCGCTGTTTTGTTCGATAACTTTTGTCCATTTTGAAGGCAATTTCATAATTCCGCGATTGAAAAAATCCTCGTCCGTATTGGTAAAAAAACTTGACCAGCTCATTTTCATAAGCCTCTCTTGAGGCCAGTTTTGTACCATCAAGAAAATTTTGCAAATGCTTGAATAGGTGATAATCGCTTGGTGCCAGGTCTGGACTATACGGCGGGTGCGATAGGACCTCCCATCAAAGCTCTCGGAGCTTCTGGCGCGTCGTTAAAGATGTGTGCGGCCTGGCGTTGTCTTGATGAAACACAACACCCTTCCTATTGGCCAGTTCTGGCCGCTTTCTGGTCGATCGCCTGCTTCAGTCTGGTCAGTGGTTGACAGTAGAGGTCTGAATTGAGTGTTTGGCCCGATGGGAGCAGCTCATAGTGGATGATTCCCATCCAATCCCACCAAACACACAGCAAAACCTTCTCGGCCGTTAATCCGGGCATGGCGATCGTTTGGGCCGGCTTGCCGCGATTGGACCACGATCTTTTTCGGCTGTTGTTCCCGTATGTGACCTATTTTTCATCGCCAGTCACCATCCGCTTCAAAAATGGGTCGATTTCGTTACGTTTCAGCAAATGTTCACAGGCATCAATTCGGTCCAAAAGGTTCTTTTGCGTCAAAACGTGTAGCACCCATACATCGAGCCTCTTCTTGAGATCAGCCTTATGCAAATGCTTCCAAACGGTTTTCTGGATAATCTTCAGTTCCTGGGCAATGGAATAACTGCTCACATGCCGGTCCGACTCGTCGATTTCCATGATTTTATCGACATTTTCGACGATTGGCCTACCAGAGCGCGCCTTATCTTCGACGTCCATATTACCAGAACGAAATCGTTGGAACCACCGCTTTACTGTTGCATTCGATACTGTATTGGGTCCATAAACAACACAATTTTTTTTGGCCGCCTGCTCCGCTTTTTCACCTTGGTCGTAGTGGTACTGAATAATGTATCGAATTTTCTCTTTTTTTACCTCCATTTTGGAACGCTGCAGCACACAAGTGGCTTCACCAAACACAAAACTGTCAAAGAACTTTTTTTGAAGCGTAATGTCACCTTTAAATCGCCGTATAGTATGACCCCATGCGATGTACACGTTGTGAGATATAGCTCACTAAAGACATTTAGCGGAAAACGCTCAGAACTTTTTACTTCACCCAATATAAGTAAAAATTAATATTTTTTAATAATTCTAGTTCGGGCGATGGCGACACTCAAACATGAATCTTTTGTTTCGGAATACCCGGAGAGTGCAAATCATCAACGCCAGCGACATACTTTTTTTTCACACCTTAACACGATTATAAATTGCTAAATAAATATACATTTATATGCAACAACAAAAAAATTGTTTTCTATTCTATAAGAGTGTACCTTCAAGCGAAAAAAAAATGTTTGTACCAATATATGCAACAGTTGAAAAAATATATATATTAAAAAATAGCTTATTTTTTTAGCCATCACAGTAGAATAGCCCCTTAAGATCCTAGGCTAAAACTAAGCAATAAAAAATCGTATTTTTGAAATTTGATGTGTATGCAGACACTTTGTATCCAAGTAGCAGATCGGCATCATATTCCGGTTCTCGTTGTTCAGCCGCATTACACCAAACTATGTGTGCGTTAGCACCGTGCAATTCGATGTTTTGCCGCCACCGTGGGTGCTCGAGTACTTTGTCAGCTTTTTATTTCGTTTTTTGTGCTTATTGGGAACGAATAATATCGAAAAGCGAAGTGAAGAAAGAAACGAAGAAGCGAGAAAAAGATCGGGCGAAAGAAAGTGAGAGTGGTAGAGCAGAGAGAGAGAGAGAAAGAGAAAGAGAGAGTGTGTGAAAGAGAGAGAGAGAGAGAGAGAGAGAGAGAGAGAGAGAGAGAGAGAGAGGGAGAGAGAGAAATTTTAGTAAAAACACGAAACCGTGAAAATTGAGTGTGAAGAGGCGCCCGGACTGCGTGGCTCTAACCCGTAGACTCGACCGTAATTGGGACAAGTCCAAGAACAAATACGCAATTACTATACTTTGCTTCGGCAAATATTATAATAACGGTGGTGAATCCGAGCGGTTAACAAGTGTAAGGGCAGTGGGGGCGAGTTATCGGGCGTTCGATCGTGCACGTTCGAGGCGTCTCGGGCAATGCATTGAAAAAAAAAAAAGAGGACCGTATATCGTTAGCGTCGTATATAGTGGCGGTCTATGAGTTAGGTAGAGTGTTTGGCCACCTTGGTACAGTTATTGGCTGGTCTCCGGGGTCGGTCTCTTTCTTGAAAGAAAATACGAATATATGCGTCAATTATCGACTTTTCTTCTTTGGACTTTCTCAACGCAAGACCCACGTAATCACATACCTATTTTCTCGCGTCTCGAGCATTTATTTCTGCTGTTTTTTTTTCTCGCATAATTGTGAGGCTAAACTACATGGCTGGTTCTTCTCAGTAACTGTCACATTATGGCCTCGTTTTCTGAGCTTTTTTTCGTCGTTACTTTTTCAGTTTGCAGTGCAAATGCAATGTCCTGAACAAATACAGCGCGAACGGGAAAAAATCTTTTCATGGAGCGTTCACAAGCGATCGGAAATTGGAGAATTGATTTTTTTCTTTTATCTTTGACAGATCACGATCGAGATTTAGTTTCAATTTGAATTTTATTTACTAACGTTTCGGTTTTAGCTCATACACCGAAACAGACGATTTCAACGTTCGGGAAATTGACGACGCAACTAGGGTAAAGCGAACAGTGAATGGACGAATAACGACACTATAGGATTCAGATTGACTGTAAAATGAAAATATTATCAAAACAGACGTTTTAATTGCTGTAGTTAACAAAAGATATTCTTATCGTAGAAAAAATATTTGAAGTAATTTTTCATACAAACTTTTACACCCTATTTCATCCATTTGAAAATTGATTTTCGAAAAATTCTTTCTTAGTGCGCATCTACATCTGCTAGGAAACATATGTTCCAAGTTTGAAGTTGATATGCGAAAGGAATATATTTTTTCCATACAAACGTTTACACCCCATTTCACTTCCTTCATAGTTGATTTTCAAACAATTCCTTGGGCACGTCCATTAATTACGTGAGTACCTAATAGAGGGGCAGGGGGGTCAGGATAAATCTCACCGAATCCCATTTAGGGGAAAGGGGGGGGTCAATGAAAATCTCATGTCAACTTTGTAAGAAAATATACTATTATAACATTTTGTAAGGTACAGGGTGCAAATATGGACACCTTAAGGCTTAAATTATTCTAGAAGGGAATATATTTGAAGAAAACAAGAATAATAATACTATTGTAATTGCTTTATTATATTAGATGAAGTAAAAAGTTCTGAGCGTTTTTTCGCTTTATTTCGACGATGAAATTAACATAGGATTATCCGATTTAGATAAAATATGCGCTGTTTTGTTCGATAACTTTTGTTCATTTTGAAGGCAATTTCATAATTCCGCGATTGAAGAAGTCCTCGTCCCTATTGGTAAAAAACTTGACCAGCTCATTTTCACAAGCCTCTCTTGAGGCTAGTTTTGTACCATAAAGAAAATTTTGCAAATGCTTGAAAAGGTGATAATCGCTTGATGCCAGGTCTGGACTATACGGCGGGTGCGATAGAACCTCCTATCCAAGCTCTCGGAGCTTCTGGCGCGTCGTTAAAGATGTGTGCGGCCTGGCGTTGTCTTGATGGAACACAACACCCTTCCTATTGGCCAATTCTGGCCGGTTTTGGTTGATCGCCTGCTTCGATCTGGTCAGTGGTTGACAGTAGAGGTCCGAATTGAGTGTTTGGCCCGATGGGAACAGCTCATAGTGGGTGATTCCCTTCCAATCCCACTAAAAACACAGCAAAACTTTCTTGGCCGTTAATCCGGGCTTTGCGATCGTTTGGGCCGGCTCACCGCCATTGGACCACGATCTTTTTCGGCTGTTGTTCTCGTATGTGACCCATTTTTCATCGCTAGTCAACATTCGCTTCAATAATGGGTCGATTTCGTTACGTTTCAGCAAAGAATCTCAGGCATCAATTCGGTCCAAAAGGTTCTTTTGCGTCAATTCGTGTGGCACCCATACATCGAGCTTCTTCTTGAGACCAGGCTTATGCAAATGGTTCCAAACGGTTTTCTGGCTAATCTTCAGTTCCTGGGCAATGGAATAAGTGCTCACATGCCGGTCCGATACGACGATTTCCATGATTTTATCGACACTTTCGACGATTGGCCTACCAGAGCGTGCCTCATCTTCGACGTCCATATTATCAGAACGGAATCGTTGGAACCACCGTTTTGCTGTTGCATTCGATACTGTATTGGATCCATAAACAGCACAAATTTTTTTGGCCGCCTGCTCCGCCTTTTCACATTGGTCGTAGTGGTACTGAAGAATGTATCGAATTTTCTCTTTTTTTACCTCCATTTTGGAACGCTGTAACACACAACTGGCTTCACCAAACACAAAACTGCCAAAGAACTTTTTTTGAAGCGTAATGTCACCTTTAAATCGCCGCATAGTATGACCCGATGCGATGTATACATCGTGAGATATGGCTCACTAAAGACATCTAGCGGAAAACGCTCAGAACTTTTTACTTCACCCAATATTTGGCAACAATCAGACTCATTAAGTATATATATACTTTGACATAAACATTTTTTTTAACCCATGAAATGTCGATATTTGCAGACTGGTCTGAAAATATGGACAGGCTCGTGTCCATATTAACAGTATGAAAAAAACATAATCAAATGTTCTTATTATTAAACTTGTTGTTTTATTCTTAGGCATTAATTAAGTTATTGCTTCATTATCTTCTACATTAATTTTAATAAAATATTTTTCTATTCATCGTAAGGAGGCTCCGTCACGGAGGGCCGTGTTGCGTGGGCGTATAAGCAGGGCCCTCTTTTTTTTAGTAATACGCATGTTTGTCATAATACAGTTGGATATAACCGTATTATTGGTAATTTTATACAAAACTTATTAGCTGTACATCGATAAATAAACACCGTAATATTGGCACAATTTTACGTTACGGTACTGCATGAAGAAAAACGACAACGTTGCAATTCTCCATCTCGATCTGTTCTCCGATTTCTCTGGCGTACTCATGACACCGAGCGGACCGCGGGTCGTCGCGAGATTTAAACTTGTTATTGTGAATGATATTTTTAGTTTTCAAAGAGTTTCCACAATCTTTCAAAGATGTCTGTTTACTCTGTAATGCAATTTTATTTTCTATTATTGTTGAGAATTAAATGACCGGTTTCATTGATCGAACGAATTTGATATTTTATTACGATGAATCGAATTGTTCTACCTACACGTCAATCGCAGGTTAAGTCAAATTAAAGTTGGGTAGCTGGTGATTCAATTCGCGCGTATGCGCACATAAGGTATACAACACATCTTATTTCCGCTACGCTGCCGAATCTTTACACGATCGCGAAACCTCGCAGAACTTCAAGTATTCCGACATTTTAAGGAGTTTCGGGACACTTAACGAAGTGCGACCATTTGATTCAAATTTATACAGTATATTCTCTGTCATATACTGAAAGTAACCTCCAAATTTTAAATCGATCGTCTACACCGTTTCTATAAAATTTACAATAGAAGAAACAATTTTTAACATAGAGCATTTAACATTATGATATTGATGACGATTTTGTCATAATGCACTGAGTGATTTGACAGTTTCTCAAAACATTTAAAAAAAAATGTTCACACTTAAATCGATCCCTGCGTAAAACTGCCATTCAGCGATGAGCGTCCCGAGCAGAAATCTAATCAGGCTGCCTGAGGATCCATCAGGGCCGGATCAGGGATCAATAAGGCGCCCTGATCAGGCACGCATGATTTGCGCCGGACAGGGGCCTGAGCAGGGATCAATGAGGCGCCCTGATCAGGCAGGCCTGATTTGTGCCAGACAGGGGCCTGAGCAGGGATCAATAAGGCGCCCTGATCAGGCACGCCTGATTTGCGCCGGACAGATTGGGCCGGAAAGATTGGGACGGTCATCGCCAAAACCGGAACAAAAACTAAACGATCAAGTCAAGTAAAATAAAAACTTAAACTTAAAAAAAATGTTTTCATATGTTTCATATTTTTAATAACGTTAGTAAATTTGATAACGTGTAACTGCGATAATAATTTAATAAATGTTGATCTATTTTTAAACAAAAAATTAATCAAATGATTGAGCCAGATGACACGCATGTCTCAGGCAGGATGAGGCACCTGATCCGGGCCAGATAAGTTGCTTGATCCGAGCCAGATATAGTGCCTAATCCGAGCCTGGTAAGGTGCCTGATCCGGGCCTGATAAAGCGCCTGATCAGAGCCTGATAAGGTGCCTGATCCGGACCTGAATTTGCAAAAGCGTTACATCCCTGATCAGGGCCGGACTAAATTTGCCTGATCCGGCCCGGATTTGCTATTGTGGCAGCCTGATCCGGTCCGGATTTCACCCTGAACAAATTTCTGCTCGGGGTAGGCAGTTAAAATATCTCCTTATGTTAAAAAGGGTTTTTTTTTGTAAATTTTATAGGGACGGTGTAGATGATTGATTTAAAATTTGGAAGGTGCATTCGGTTTATGAGAAAGAATTTACTGTATACATTTCAATCAAATGGTAGCACTTCACCACTTGTCCCGAAACCCCTTAACATCAAATATCTTTTTACACAAGTCGTTAACCCAACATTTTTTTATTGTATTTGGAATCCTCATGACCTAATCAACGTTACTGTAGTTTCTTTGTCAATATCTGTTGCGTGAGTGTAAAGACATCGAATGATACAAGCGTTTTGAAGTTGACTCTTTCATAAGCCCTGTGTTAAAAATCCTAAGTTCAACAATTTGCATCTCTCTTATTTAGTCGTTGACCTTACATGGGTGCTTCATCTACGATATCCCCTAAAATTATTTTTTTCTGGACGTAAGACGTTCGTGACGGTGCCTCCTTAATATATTCTTTGGAGTCATGTTGCCCATGGATCGAATAGGGAAGATGGTGTCGGGGCACTACCGTACCCTACCCTATTTTTTAAAACTAAATATTTCTCCTCTTCCTCTTTCACAAAAAGATTTGATAGAACACTCTGACAGTAAGTTTTTATTAGTGGTATAAAGCAACATGCATGAACATATTCCACATTTCACCAAATATGGCCTGGGGGAGGGGGAAGGAGGGAAGTCTAAATTAAGGCAGTAGTCTGCTTTAGGAGCCGAAAAAAAGCGTTTTTTCAACAATTTTTTTGAAAGGGAAGGAAATGATTGCGGTAAACGAAATTTTGAGACGATAGTATATTATATTCAAGCTTTAAAAAACAATTTTTATTATTACAAATTATTGAAATTTGCCAAAGTTGTAACGATTTTTCTGGGGCGCCTGGAGTGTGCACTCGTAAATCGGTGCCGGTGATGGAGGTCGTGCGATGCATCTGAAACAGTGGAACCAAATTTTTTTTTAGTTTTTATAAGTTCCTTTTCTATATGAACGAAAAAAATACCGAAGAAATGACGAAATTCCAAATTTTTTCGAAGTTTGAAAAAAAAATTCACTTTTTTGAAAAAAAAAATTCACTTTAAGTTGCAAAACAAGTAATTTAAATAGTACTTTTGTCCAACTTTTTTAGTTCAAATAGAAGATAATTCAATACTGAAGCTAGATCACTTTGGTTTTTTTCGATCGGACATATATTGTTTTTACTATCGCCGGCACCGTTTTCCAAAACTTGTGAAAATGAAAACTCGAGAAAACGGGCTGTAAAGTTCTGCCCGAGCATTCGCACCTGCTCGACGCTCGGCCACTAAAACTGATCTAGCTTCGAAAATATGTCGAATTGGCCTCTAAAATTTTGAACACATATTCTTGGATAGTTTTGGAATAGATTTAAGACAAAAACGAAAAATCGATTTTTTGAAGCCTGTAAAGCAGACTACTGCCTTAAAGATAAAACACCTCTCGTAATTAATGGACGTCCCCTTTGTGCACCTTAGGTACATAAAGTCCAAATTTCATGTCTCTATCTTCGTGGGTTTCGGCTGTGCGTTGTCAGTCAGTCAGTGAAGAAAATCTTTTATATGTATAGATAAATCCTCCAAAAATCTTTATTGACTTGAATCTTACTGAAATTTTTATCAAATTTTTCGTCGACTTCTGTCTTTATTGTGTATATGCAAAACCACTTAAATCGTTACAGCAAAAAGCAATCACGTAGCGTGAGAATTTTTTTTCAATCCAACATGGACCATCGGCATTTTCCTAAATCGAGGAAATGGATGTTGTGACGCGTATGCTTCTGTGTTTGCGTTACTCGTTGCGAGGGAAACGCCTTCTACGTTATTCTCGAGGAAAATTGCAAGCTTCATTCTTCATCCAGAGAAAAATGCATGGTTTCGGCAATATAATTATTTACTTCCTTCTGTGAGTTCCTTAAAATCAATTGCTTCCTTAATATCCGGTAAAAGTGTCTTGGGATGGGAGAAATGGTCGAAAAAAAGAGCGGTGAAAAGAGAAAAAGACTGAGCAGCTTCCCACGAATGCGTGAATATAGGTATAGAATGCTTCCATGCTCAGGACGTGTAGGTGGACGAAATTTACGGTTTTCTCACCGGAAAATATCTAATGCGACTTTAATGTCATTGGGAGTTTTCCAATTTCGTGAAATGTTCTGTCGGGTCTAGGCCGTACAGTTTTCTGGCGTCAGGTATACGGATACGGAATACACGTGCTTGCAAATACGCATGTATATGTGTATGTATGTGTGTATATATATATATATATATATATATATATATATATATATATATATATATATATATATATCCATACACACAGGAAAAGATTATTTCAAGATATTCGATTTTGAGGACTGTTCTCGTAGTAGCCAGTTGTCCCCACATTCAATGTAAATTCAGATGTCTTCGAACTCACGTTTGGACAAATGTATACAAACGTATATAAAAAGATCTAGAGATATTACACAAACTGCAACTATTTCATGGCATTGAAAATGTTATCAGACTTTTCGGCTGATAAAAAAGATACATGTAAATAATATGAGTTGCTCTCTCTCACATTCTCACATTCGCACATTCTCGCTTTCACACTCTCTCACTCTCTCACTCTCCATCCATCCATCTATCACATTGTCTCATTTTCACATTTTCGCATTTTCACAGTTTCACATTTTCACATTTTTATATTTTCACATTTTCGTATTTTGATATTTTCGTATTTCGACATTTTCACATTCTCATCTATCTATCTACCCTCTCTCTCTCTCTCTCTCTCTCTCTCTCTCTCTCTCTCTCTCTCTCTCTCTCTCTCTCTCCCGCTCTCCGACTCCCTCGCTCTCTTACTCTCTCAAACTGTAAATATAATTATCATCCTGATAAAATTGTAATGTACACATCAAAATTGAAACTTATCATTTGAAACGCGAACATTTTCGCATTTTCACATTTCCGCATTTTTACATTTTCACATTTTCACGACGGTGCTCGAAACATAATTATGCTTAGAACTCATGAATGGGGTTCATTCGCACCCCAATATTTATTTCAAAAATGAGCTTTTTGCTGATTTTTCCATTTTTCAGTAGACTTTTTTATTTCCCCGAATGAAAGAAGACATGAAAGGAAAGCGTTTTGACATGAAAGGAAGACAAATTAACAAAATGTTATAAACAATGAAATAAAATATTAGACAAGTGTATTAGTGCCAGTGGAGAGTACGTCGAAGGGGATTGAAGGTTTTGGGTCTAAAAATTAAAAAAAATAAAAAAAAATAAGTTCGGTTTCTTTTGGGTACCCCCTCGTATATATACAGTACTGGACAAAAAAAGTACGCACTAGTCGAGATTTCTTACCGCACTAAAATTTACATAGCGGGCTCAAAAATAAGGTAATTGAATTTCCCAAGTGCCGTTTCAAAGAGGACAAGTTTACCTTTATTTTGCTTTTTTATAAAATTCTCTACGATTTTTTTTCGCCCCGGTGCGCACTTTTGAACGTGGCCATTTTTCGGCTATTTTTTGGCCGTCGAAAATTAACTGCAAAGTTTGTAGAAAATTTTTTCCTCGGTTTTTTTTCCATGGTAAACTTAAAAAGAATATCAAACCCTACATTTTTATTTTTTAGAAAGTCTCGTACGATTTTTTTTCGCCCCAGTATTGCATTTTTAGCTAAACAACACATGTTTCAGAAAAAACGCGTCATCAAAGAACTATAGGGTTTCAGGGGAAATGTCAAGAGGGTAAAAAGTTGCATGGTTTCACACTGGAGTGGCTAAAATTTTTTCAGAATTTTTTTAAAAATTTTTGTTTACCATTTTTGGTTGGAACTTTGATGAGTGGAGAGGCTCCACTTGGGAATTATGGGGTCTAGGACAATATATTGAGAAAGGAAATTTGTGTACATATTCATTTTTTATTGACAACAATTTTTTTAGAATTTTTTTTCATATTTTCATTTTAATTTTTTTATTTTGATTAAAAGAAATAAAAAAAAATCTAGAAAAATTGTAGTTAATTGAAAATGAAAATGTAAATAAATTTCCTTTCTTAATTGTCCTAGACCCTATAATTCCCAAGTGGAGCCTCTCCACTCATCAAAGTTCCAACCAAAAATGGTAAAAAAAAATGTCCAAGAAAAATTCTGAAAAAAATTCTAGCCGCTCCAGTGTGAACCCATGCAACTTTTTACCCTCTCGACATTTCTCCTGTCGACCCCCATAGTTCTTCGATGACGCCTTTTTTTTTCTTCAACATGACTTTTTAAGCTAAAAATGCAATACTAGGGCGGAAAAAAATCGTACGAGACTTTCTAAAAGATAAAAATGTCGGTTTTGATATTCTTTTTAAGTTTCCCATGAAAAAATCGAAGAGAACTTTCCACAAACTTTGCAGTTAATTTTCGACGGCCAAAAACTAGCCGAAAAATGGCCACGTTCAAAAGTGCTCACCGGGGCGAAACAAAATCGTAGAGAATTTTTTAAAACAGCAATAGAAAGCTAAACTTGTCCTCTTCAAAACGCCACTTGGGAAATTCAATTACCTTTATTTTTGAGTCCGCTATGTAAATTTTAGTGTGGTAAGAAATTTCGACTAGTTTTTTTGTTCAGTACTGTATACTCGTATATATATATATATATATATATATATATATATATTAGGTGTAGTAAAAAGAAATCCATTATTTTTGCAATAGATGGCTTTAGTAATCTGTATCTCGCGTTGTATAAGTGCGATCGGATTACACTAGATGGCGTTAGAAAGATAAGATTTCGTACTAAAATAAACATCTCAGGTAGTTTTGTGATTGCTTGACTCAATATTTTTTGAGCGCGCGTCAAAGATGGCCACCAGCAAAGTAAAAATACGCCATATTTTACAGTTTTTCTTCGATAAAGGCGAAAACGCAAGCCAGGCGGCTGAAAATGTGATTAGTGTTTATGGTCCTGATACTGTAACAGCCAATCACGCGCAATTTTGGTTTCGTCGATTCCATTCCGGTAATTTTGATATCAAAGATGCACCACGCTCTGGAAGGCCAATTGTCGAAAATGTCGATAAAATAATGGAAATCGTCGAGTCCGACCGTTATGTAAGCACTGTTTCGATTACCCAGGAGCTAAACATTGCACAAAAAACCGTTTGGAACCACTTGAATAAGGCTGGATACAAAAAGAAGCTCGATGTGTGGGTGCCACACGAGTTAACGCAAAAAAACCTCATGGACCGAATTTCCATCTGCGAATCGTTGCTGAATCGCAACAAAATCGACCCACTTCTGAAGCGGATGGTGACCGGTGATGAAAAGTGGGTCACTTACGACAACGTCAAGCGAAAACGGTCGTGGTCGAATCGCGGTGAGCCGGCGCAAACGGTGGCCAAGCCAGGATTGACGGTCAGGAAGATTTTACTGTGTGTTTGGTGGGATTGGCAGGGAATCATTTACTATGAGCTGCTCGCTTACGACCAAACTCTTAATTCGGACCTGTACTGTCAACAATTGGACCGTCTGAAGGAAGCAATCGCCCAGAAGCGGCCAGCTTTGGCCAATAGGAGAGGAATTGTGTTCCATCAGGACAACGCCAGGCCACACACATCGATAGTGACTCGCCAGAAGCTCCCGGAGCTTGGTTGGGAGGTTCTTATGCTTCCACCTTATAGTCCGGATCTGGCACCAAGTGATTACCACCTGTTCCTGTCTATGGCGAAAGATTTTGCTGGTGAAAAATTCGCCTCAAGAGAAGCTTGTGAAAATCGACTGTCCCAGTTTTTTGCCAATAGGGACGAGGGTTTCTATGAGAAAGGCATAATGAAATTACCTTCAAAGTGGCAACAAGTTATCGATCAAAACGGTGCATATTAGACGTAAATCGGATCATTCTAACTATGCTAAATAAAGCCTTCAATTTCATGCAAAAATAATGGATTTCTTTTTACTACACCTTGTATGTAGGTTATGTTTGGAAAAATCTATGAAAATTTACTCTGATACTTAATGCGGATTCACTGTTTACAAATACGCACAAAATGTGCTCAATTTTACCGTAACACACATAATGCATTGTTTAAAACACGTTTGATATCTGAATGTGTAAATGCAGACATTTCCACGTTTTGCATGTTTTGAATAAGACAGCAATAGCGCGTTAAAATTTAATAGGGTTCAAGGGTCTGAAAATACACATAAAATGTGTTTGAATTCTCTATAAAACACATAAGTGCGGTGTTTTAAGTTGTGTATGGCATTTACACGTGTTAACTCATAAAATTATACACCTTCCGTGTAACGAATAACAACACATGGATTTGCAGAGTATAGACCCCAGTCGTGGGCTCGAAGGTAAAAAAAAATATTCATGATTTCTAAGACTAATTAAAAAACATAAGGTAATTACAATTAAGAACAATCTGAGAATGTTATATCATTTTTTTACAGCCATAAAATAATTCTTGCTGTTCGAAGTGATATTTTGAAAAAAGTGTAATAAAATGAATTCACTCAATTCCGACTATAGGTTTTCGCATAGGATGGCCTTACGTTTATACTGGAGGACAGGATACAACGAAGCCGGTATAAATAAGAGGAAGACCATACAGGGAAATAAGGCTCGATGACTTCATTCATCCGCACGAGCCAAAGTCGCGCGAATCCATAGCATGCATAAAGTCTGCATCGAAAAAAAAAAAATCATCCGTTTATCGTTCCGTAAAGTATCCGTTCGAAGGACGAACATTTTCGAAGTCGTTGGGCATCGCGAAGCCTCGGACGTGGCTTTTGACGAGGAATTTCGATCGATTGGTTCCAAGGGATATACACTCGAGCGATTCGCTACTCTGTCGTATTGGACGGGGGATGACTTATAAATATTGGGTGAAGTAAAAATTTCTGAGCGTTTTCCGCTAGATGTTTTTAGTGAGCCATATCTCACGATATATACATCGCATCGGGTCATACTATACGGCGATTTAAAGGTGACATTACGCTTCAAAAAAAGTTCTTTGACAGTTTTGTGTTTGATGAAGCTAGTTGTGTGTGACAGCGTTCCAAAATGGAGGTAAAAAAAGAGAAAATTCAAAACATTCTTCAGTACCACTACGACCAAGGTGAAAAGGCGGGGCAGGCGGTCAAAAAAATTTGTGCTGTTTATGGACCCAGTACAGTATCGAATGCAACAGCAAAGCGGTGATTCCAACGATTCCGTTCTGGTATTATGGACGTCAAAGATGAGGCACGGTCTGGTAGGCCAATCGTCGAAAACGTCGATAAAATCATGGAATTCGTCGAGTCGGACCGGCATGTGAGCACTTATTCCATTGCCCAGGAACTGAAGATTAGCCAGAAAACCGTTTGGAACCATTTGCATAAGGCTGGTCTCAAGAAGAAGCTCGATGTATGGGTAAAGAAATCGACCCATTATTGAAGCGAATGTTGACTGGCGATGAAAAATGGGTCACATACGAGAACAACAGCCGAAAAAGATCGTGGTCCAATCGCGGTGAGCCGGCCCGAACGATCGCCAAGTCCGGATTAACGGCCAAGAATCTTTTGCTGTGTGTTTGGTGGGATTGGAAGGGAATCATCCACTATGAGCTGCTCCCATCGGGCCAAACACTCAATTCGGACCTCTACTGTCAACAACTGACCAGATTGAAGCAGGCGATCGACCAGAAGCGGCCAGAATTGACCAATAGGAAGGGTGTTGTGTTCCATCAGGGCAACGCCAGGCCGCACACATCTTTAACGACGCGCCAGAAGCTCCGAGAGCTTGGATGGGATCACCGCACTTCCGGTAGAGCGTCTCCATAAGACGACGTGCTTCACTAGCTCAAAGTGCTTGACTTTGCAATTTTATTACGAAAAAACTGAACGGTCAATATAGCTCAAATTTTCCCAAAAAGTGTATTCGTCAACATCATATAAAAATTTCAGGCCCGAAAGTTGGATTCGTCCCCATAATCGTACCTCCTTAATGCAATCAAAAGTAATCTCTCGGCGATATACAAGTAATTTTCTACGGTCAACAAAGATTTCGATTTTGGTGTCGAAACTCCTTAAGATGAAAGGAAAGATATACCCTTCTGTCTCTCTTGCACTTCCCCTACCTCCGTTATTGCTCTCTCTCTCTCTCTCTCTCTCTCTCTCTCTCTCTCTCTCTCTCTCTCTCTCTCTCTCTCTCACACACCCTTATCTGTTTCACACCATGCAGCATTTTGCTACGTTGCCTCTAGAGATTATGTCGAATCCGAGACACGCGTTCAGGGGTCTGTCGAGCACGTGGCTTCTCGCAGTTTCCGTATTTCCGGAGTGCTCTCATGATTTCGCGGGCATAATTCCGTAATAATTGAGCAAATCGGTTCCGCCGTTGCGGCGAGCCTGAAAGAGAAAAGTAGTCTAACGTAAAAGCGCAAAGTGGTGGAGGGGGAGGAAGATGAGGCGATGGCTGGGGAAGGGAGCAGCGGGGGGGGGGGGGGGGGGGGGGTTAAGAGGTATCTAAGCATAGACGAGACGGAAAAGGACGGCACTATGAGGAGTTATGGTATAGGTGAAGCGCAATAGCGCAAGGAGAGCACCGGAGTGAAGAGAGAGCGAGAGAGAAAGAGGCCTCCCTCGCTGACCAACTGGTCCCAGGTGCGTGCAACGGGGAGCGTGGCGGACGCGTGCTTCTCCCCTCTTTCTGCCCTGTACGAAAACCTCACCGCATCATCTTCTCGTTTAATAGAGTGCGATCACATATATACGTACACATTTATATCCACGAACACACACGAGTGCATTATATACCAGGTCTGTAAATATGAAACCGGAATTTACCCATAGATAGCCCTAGCTGTCAATGTAGTTACTGTCAAGTCGCGTCATTGGCGCCATTTGCTTTGTTGACATCTGACAAAGATTTTTAACTCACAACAATACAATTTTCATACCCCAACATAGTTTGTTGTAGCGTTGAACATGTCGAATTTTGTGCCTGGAAATTACGATTTGCGGAGAGCATTAATTTTCTGTTACCATTTGAAGAAAACTGCTGCAGAATCGCATCGAATGCTTGTCGAAGCTTACGGTGCGCATGCTCTTGGTAAATCACAGTGCTTTGAGTGGTTTAAAAAATTAAAAAGTGGTGATTTTAACGTGAGAAACGAAGAACGTGGGAGGCCACCGAAAAAGTTTGAAGACAACGAATTGCAAGCATTGTTGGATGAGGATGACAATGAAACTATTAATACTGAACGCTACCGACAACAAATGATCGATTTGAATCAAGCTTTGCGTGAAAAACGACCAGAATATCAAAAAAGGCAACACAAAGTGATTTTGCGTCATGATAATGTACCATCACACACAGTAAAACTGGTCAAGGAAACGATTGAGACGTTTAGTTGGGAAATACTTTCGCATGTGGCTTACTCACCAGACTTGGCTCCGTCGGATTACCACTTATTTGCATCGATGGGACACGCACTTGCTGAGCAGCGCTTCACTTCTTACGAGAATGTACGAAAATGGTTCGATGACTGGCTTGCCTCTAAAGAGCAACAGTTTTTTTTTTGCGTGGCATCCACAAATTGCCAGACAGGTGGAAAAAATGTATAGCTAGCAATGGACAATACTTCGAATAAAATATTTTTCAGCATTTTCATACAATAAACGTGTATTTTCTATACAAAAATTCCGGTTTCATATTTACATACCTGATATAGATATAATTATTACATATTATATTAATATATCTAATGAATACATACGAATATTGTGCACAGGTATGTGCACATTTCCAGTAGTATACTACGTTATTACACTATAAAGATGTTTTGAAGATACGCTCGTAAAATATGTATTGAACGTTTGAACTTCTGTAAGTAAAACGGTTAATGGTAACAACGATTGAGAATTTTATTTATTGCGGGTATATTAGAATAATTGGACGAGTGAAAGCACATTTTTATTAAGGGGCCAGTTCACTTTGAAAATTTCAAAAAATCGATTTTTTTTTACTGTTTTCGAAAGTAGATACATTCAGAAATATTGTGTCAAAATTTTATGAAAATCCGAGCTCTCTAAGTATTTTTTTTTTTTACCTGAACGTCAGGACCTCATTTCGTCTATCTGAGCGTATATAGTGGGGGGCTGATTTCTTTTATGGAGGTGCCGTTCAGAGAGGTTGCAGTGTATATACTATTTTCTCAATAAACGAAGTGAAAAATATACGTAAAACCCCGGCAAACATTTCTTTTGTTGCATTTCCATTGACCTTTTCCGGATTTTCTTCATTTTCATATCCCAAAATAAATATACTTTTTGAAAGAAATATCCGTTCAACTAATTTTTTTTATGAGCGCAATCTTTCTTTTTGAAAAAAACGCCATGCGACATTAGAGGGTCTGTTAATTAGTAGAAAAAAAGGAACTTTTTGTTTAAAAAGTGCGATTTTGCTGGTTTTCGGCCTATGTTTGGGTATAAATGAGTTTTTCACTAAATAAATTTTGATAAAATCGAATTTGCCTTGCAACATTCTCGTTCTCATCGAGAAATGAAGATATTCATGTACTCATGTATCTCTTTACTGCTTAATGGACCGATTGTACCTAGAAGATATGCGTGGGGTGGGTACCCGTTCCAGTTATGATTTAGAACATCGGTCGGCAAACAGGCGGACCGCGGAGGGTAGAAAACTGGAACGCCAAAAAATCTTTAAAAACTTCAAATAACTCGTTCTGTGTGCGATTCTAAAGGCGTCAGGTTGAATTTAAACCGAGCTAAAGTTGAAAAAATAACAGTTCGAAAGAAATAATCGACTTGCAAGAAGATGTTTCCTTGCAAATGTACAAATATGCACTTACTGAAGAATTTTGGGGTAAATTTGTTTCAGAAAAGTATGCAAATTGCTAAAAATTGGATCTTAAACATGGCAACTATGTTTGGCTCGACATATACATGTGATACATCTTTCTCAAAAAGGAATTTTTTGGAAAATAAATATCTTTTAAGGTGAATGGAAGATACTCTTGAAGATCCTGAAGCCCATCTTGAAGATACTCTTCGCATATGCTGTTCCTCGCGAGAACCAAACTACAAGAAAACTGGCGCAAGATCGAAGGTGTAATTTCTCACATTAAGTACCTATGTAAAGTATATTATTTTTAAGAGAAAAATCAAAATAAAAACCAATAATATGGGTTTTTATAAGCCACATTTTTTTTGAGAAACAATAATAACCTGCTTGCTGTAATTAATATTAGCAGCTTTTTTTTCTCTGGATCTCAATAAAAAATTTCAAAAGTATCCGGACCCCACTATACAATACTTGCCAACACCTGATTTAGAAGATAGAAAAAATAGTACATGAGTTCTTGGCGTAATATGGAATACCACACAATTTATTTATAATAAACAGTTCAAGACGCAATACAAGGTCATCTTCTATCTCATTCACTCACTTTAGTATCGCACTCATTTCATTTCGTCAGTCGAGTGAGCGCTGTGGCTGTGGCAGGAGTGTTTCGTTTCGTCGGTGCTCGAAAACTTTCCAAGATATGTAAGAATAATGTTTTTGTTCATTAGTTGGTAACAATACTGTGACTAAGTGTATTTTTGTCTGTTTCAATATTTTCTAGACCATTTATTGTCGAAGTGTTGTTAATTGTAAAATACGAAGACAAGATTGAACCGGTTTGAAATTCCAAATATGGATAGTCACTGGGGGCGTCTAATTATGGAATATTCCATAATTGGGTTCTAAGAATTAGGTGGTTGGATAGCACTTTCAATAAGATGTTATATTTATATTTAACAATGTCATCTTCACAATCTAAAGAAAAATAAAAATATTGTTATGAAGACAAGATGGCTGAAGTAATTAAAATGACTCGAGAAAAAAAAACATCGGTTATCTTAAAGCTGCTGTGATAGAATTGGTAATTTCTTTACCTCATAAAAGTCATCTGATAGACGAAAGTAAGAAGCAAATAGACAAAGAAAAGAAAATGATTAAGTGACGGAATTAAAGAAAACTGAAAGCAAAAGAAATGAAACCAAGGAAAAACAAAAACTTCGACTGATGAACCTGCAGACAATGAAGATAAAGCCTCCGAGGATGAAGATGGAGTTCAGTTTGATATAGACAGTGAACCTGATGCCACAATAGGACAAGAAGCTCCTGACTCTGAGGATGCAGAATGGGGGTTCTGTCAACACCAAACGTAGTTTTGAAATGTATCAGCATATACACAAAAGCGTCTTACGTAGATTAATAGAGGTCTTTTGATTTTGATGGAAATATTTCGTGTGTCTTTTTTGTCGCGGCTTCCATTAGATCTGACAACTTGCATTGAAGCCACCCATCGCTGCTATGTTTTTCAATACCACTCATTATTTATTTAATTTTTTTTTATTATTGATTTATGTCGCGGCGAGATCGACGATGCTTTGTCGCGGTGTCGCGTGAAAGTCAGGTTGTGTTGCTTCCCGCAAATAACGCCTCAGCGTACACAATAATTCCTCGACCTAACGACTGAGGGCAGCACCCGACGACCGACAGCTGTTGTACAGGGACGTTTCACAATTTTTTAATCCTAGGACGTAAAATACCTCTTTTACGTACCGTTTACAGGCACGAAAAAGCGAGGAAAACATGGTTGTGGTATACAAATTTTTTTTATTTTTATTTAAATTTTATTTTTATAAAGAAAACAAAATGGTATTCCATATTTAGTCACTTTCCTTTATCCTCGTATGGAATCCGTACAAATTAATTTGTCTTTTCAATTCAAGACTCGAAAAAATTGCTCCCGACTCGATGCAATTTGGAGCAATATTCATGATCACATCCAATCGATATACCGCACCGCGAGAACTCGCGAAGATCGAGAAGAAGAAGAAAAAAAACTTCATTTCAGACGTATAAGAGGTCGAGTGGAGCAAAAGAGGCAAGGGTCACGCGCACACGCGAACCGCGGTGCTCCTTGGAATTAAATTCGATCAGAGGAATTTCCCTGACGAACAGGAATCACAACAAAAACAACCAAAATACGGGGAGTGGAGAGAAAAGAAAGAAAAAAAAAGCGATTGACGAAAGTGTAGGCTACGAATTCACGCGCGCGCGCTTGTGCGCTTGTCTATACTTCTCTCCTCTTTTCGGGAATAAATATCAAGGGAAGAGTGCAGAAGCGAATGCGTGTAATGCTTTTGATCCTTCCAATCGAAAGTATTTCTCACTTGCTCTCTTTCCCTCTCTCTCCCTTTCTCTCTCTCTCTCTCTCTCTCTCTCTCTCTCTCTCTCTCTCTCTCTCTCTCTCTCTCTCTCTCTCTCTCTCTCTCTCTCTCTCTCTCTCCCACTCTCTTTGCTTAAAAAAAATCCGTCGCTTTTGGGCTCCGGTCAACGAAAAAGAGAATTTGAGAACGGAGCTTGGAGCCCACGCGCAGACTGACTATTTCATGGAAAGGTGGTATTTAGTACCGACGAAATAATGCAATTATCAAATTAACCCTCACACTCATTCTTTACTCAGGCCACACACGGATATATATATATATATATATATATATATATATATATATATATTGTCACGTATGTAAATACATGCATACATACATATGTATATATATAAGCTCCGTGCATTAAGAATGGTGAAGGCGAGGGTATCGAACATATACGACTCTTTCCCCCGTTTTAAGTGGATAATTATTGGGATATAGAGGGCGTCCCTTTACCGTGCTGCGATCCAAGAGAGGTCAAGCGGTCAGTATTTGGCAACGCTCTACGGCGAATGTGGAGCGTTTTGCCGCGGCGGTTGGCCCTCAGTTGGCGTTTGCTCTACAGGCACGCACCCACACGCACACACACACGCAAACATACTTACAAAGGCATACATGTATGTATGTATATATGATCATATACCAAAAAATATAGGTACGCGCACATATGCTAGAAGTAGATGCTATCGTACCTATTATTTCGGCTTTCATTTCGTGCGTGTGTGTGTATATATAGGGTGGCCCGAAAAGTGACATCCAAAGGGAAGATTTGGATGCCTCGTATCAAACTTATGAAAATCATGTTCATGTACCCGTGCAGATATTGTCTTAGAGATCCAATTCAGATGTTAAAAAAAAAAACGTTCGATTTTAGCATTGAAAATGCTTTTAAAGATGTATATAGGAGGTCTAAGTTCCATCCCCATGAAACTAAGTTTGTTTGGGTTCAAGTTTGTTTGGGTTTAAGTTTGTTTGGGTTTGAGTTTGTTTGGGTTTGAGTTTGTTTGGGGTTGAGTTTGTTGGGGTTTGAGTTTGTTTGGGTTTAAGTTTGTTGGGGTTTAAGTTTGTTTGGGTTTAAGTTCGTTCGGGTTTGATTGTCGGGTTTAAGTTTGTTTGCGGTTAAGTTTGTTCGGGTTTAAGTTTGTTTGGGTTTGATGGATGGATGGATGGATAGTGAGAGAATGAGAATGTGAAAATGTGTGTGGCAGACCGCGAGAGTGAGAATGTGAGAAGAGAGTGAGAGAGCGAGAATGTGAAAATGTGTGAGAGACCGCGAGAGTGAGGATGTGAGAAGAGAGTGAGAGAGTGAGAATGTGAAAATGTGTGTGAGAGGCCGTGAGAGTGAAAATGTGAGAAGAGAGTGAGAGAGTGAGAATGTGAAAATGTGTGTGCGAGACCGCGAGAGTGAGAATGTGAGAAGAAGGTGAGAGAGTGAGAATGTGAAAATGTGTGTGAGAGACCGCGAGAGTGAGAATGTGAGAAGAGAGTGAGAATGTGAAAACGTGTATGAGTGACCGCGAGAGTGAGAATGTGAGAGGAGAATGAGAGAGTGAGAATGTGAAAATGTGTGTGAGAAACCGCGAGAGTGAGAATGTGAGACGAGAGTGAGAGAGAGCAAGAGCTACTATTTATTTGCATGCACCTTTTTTATCACCCGAAAAGTCTGATGACATTTTCAATGCCATGAAATAGTTGCACTTTGTGTAATATCTGTAGATTTTTAAAATTTATAATTGATCTTTTGTAATAATTAAACAGAATGTCAAAAGGGTTTTTCTTTGAAATAGTTCTAAAGACAATTATTTATTGTTTTTATATTACGATAATTCAAATTGTAGATGTTGGCGCGAAATGCCACGCTATTGGCGCTAGCGCTTGTGACGTCATCGTTCGGACGCGACCGAATAGGCTATGTAAACGGCTTTACACGCAAGTGTACACAAATGTGAAATTTGGTGTCATTTTACATCTGAAAACATCTCGAGCATTCTGAAAAAGGCGAAAACTAGTTTAATTTTCGTGCAACGATGTGTGAGCGTGGATTTGTGAAAGCAAATTCGAGTAATTTACCGACCGTGGATAACTGAACATTTTTAGGTTAGAGGAGGCTTGATAAATTGTGTCAGTTATTGTCGCTACGTATCATAAGCATTTTGAGAAAGACGTATTAAAAAAAATATATATTTCAATACAGTTTATGTTATGACACGTTTACACTGACATCAAAGTGGTATTCACATAAAAAATTAGTGGACGATGATTTCGGATTGACACGTCGGGCTGCATCGAACCACAGATTTCGACGTTTTATGTCTGGTGGTACATTCAGAAATACCTATTAGGGACACTTTTACTCGTATTTATACAAAGAGGAAAGAAACAAGACTTATACGATTTTGTCGTTGATATTGATGACAGAATACTCGTATTACACGAGTAGTTCGTAAATCGGCTTTCGAACGGTGACGTCACAGAGCGCTCCGGTAACTTCGGATGCTTTCGGTGCGTTTTCGCCGAGCCGAACAGAACAACAATTTCAGTGTGCTATATCGTTGTTAATTGTTGATAAAAAAGAAAATACTATGCTTTAAAACCGCATTGATCTTTACAATGAAAAAAAAAAATCATTTAATGACCCAATTGGATTCTCATACTTGTCTCAACTTCCTGATAAGGATTCAATCGGTCATCGCATTGGATTCTCATACTGAAACGACGCGCTCGTACATTGGATTCTCTATTGGAATTCAATGTAGAAATCCTATTTGAATCCTAGAGACATTATTAAACGAACATCCATGAGATTTTTTATAGATCTACCCCATTCTATACGTTGAATTTTCTAAACAAAATATATAGATCTACAAAATGGGTGGATCTTAAAAATTATAAATCGCTTAACAAAGTGTATCTTAAAAATCGATTTGAATCACGTGATTGAAAATCGACTGCAATTATCGTTTGTTATTTCTTTGATTGCAATTTGACATAATATCACCACACATGTACATGCTCACGAAGCTTGCAAGCATGTTTCAACGCGTCGAGTTTTTTATCGTGACTTTTCAAATATTAGATGAAGTAAAAAGTTCTGAGCGTTTTTTCGCTTTATTTCGACGATGAAATTAACATAGTTAGGATTATCCGATTCAGATCAAATGTGCGCCGTTTTGTTCAATAACTTTTGTCCATTTTTAAGGCGATTTCATAATTCCGCGATTGAAGAAGTCCTCGTCCCTATTGATAAAAAACTTGACCAGCTCATTTTCACAAGCCTCTCTTGAGGCCAGTTTTGTACCATCAAGAAAATTTTGCCAACGCTTGAAAAGGTGATAATCGCTTGGTGTCAGGTCTGGACTATACGGCGGGTGCGATAGAACCTCCCATCCAAGCTCTCGGAGCTTCTGGCGCGTCGTTGAAGATGTGTGCGGCCTGGCGTTGTCTTGATGGAACACAACACCCTTCCTATTAGCCAATTCTGGCCCCTTCTGGTCGATCGCCTGCTTCAATCTGGTCAGTTGTTGACAGTAGAGCTCCGAATTGAATGTTTGCCCCTATGGGAGCAGCTCATAGTGGATGATTCCCTTCCAATCCCACCAAACACACAGCAAAACCTTCTTGGCCGTTATTCCGGGCTTGGCGATCGTTTGGGCCGGCTCACCGCGATCGGACCACGATATTTTTTCGGCTGTTGTTCTCGTATGTGACCCATTTTTCATCGCCAGTTACCATTCGCTTAAAAAATGGGTTGATTTCGTTACGTTTCAGCAAAGAATTGCAGGCATCAATTCAGTCCAAAAGGTTCTTTTGCGTCAATTCGTGTGGCACCCATACATCGAGCTTTTTCTTGAGACCAGCCTTATGCAAATGGTTCCAAACGGTTTTCTGGCTAATCTTCAGTTCCTAAGCAATGGAATAAGTGCTCACATGCCGGTCCGACTCGACGATTTCCATGATTTTATCGACATTTTTGACGGCAAGAATTCTAAACGCAATATAAAAAAGTTGTATTAAAATTAAAGTAAATAAATAAAAATAACGTTTACAAGCGTTTCGATTGAAAAAAAATAGCGGTAGCAAGACTCGAACCCAAAACCAGCGGCGTACTAGCCGAAGACCTTAGCCGCTAGGCTATCGCACCGCTTTGAAAATTCTTGTTATTTTCGAGGTTCAAAAATCATCACACAAATTTTATTTGGTCGATTTCGCAAAAACGTGGGCCCACCAGGGTGAACGGTGGCAGCGGGTTACACTTGGGACCGAACCCTACACTACCCTGAAAGGTCATCCCGAAATCGATTGCGTACCTGGCAAGGTCCCCTTGTTAGATATCTCTAAGAAATTTCTGCACGGATACATCCACATAAATTGTATAAATGCACATTATCATTCGTATTCTTATGTTATTCTTCCAAAAAATTGCAAGTTTTCCTGCTGTACACTTTTACAATGAGTTACTATTGGGTGAAGTAAAAAGTTCTGAGCGTTTTCCGCTAGATGTCTTTAGTAAGCCATATCTGATGATGTATATATCGCATCGGGTCATACTATACGGCGATTTAAAGGTGACATTACGCTTAAAAAAAAGTCCTTTGACCGTTTTGTGCTTGGTGAAGCCAGTTGTGTGTTACAGCGTTCCGAAATGGAGGTAAAAAAAGAGAAAATTCGATACATTCTTCAGTACCACTACGACCAAGGTGAGAAGGTGGAGCAGGCGGCCAAAAAAATGTATGCTGTTCATGGACCCAATACAGCATCGAATGCAACAGCAAAGCGGTGGTTCCAACGATTCCGTTCTGGTAATATGGACGTCGAAGATGAGGCACGCTCTGGTAGGCCAATCGTCGAAAATGTCGATAAAATCATGGAAATCGTCGAGTCGGACCGGCATGTGAGCCCTTATTCTATTGCCCAGAAACTGAAGATTAGCCAGAAAACCGTTTGGAACCATGTGCATAAGGCTGGTCTCAAAAAGAAGCTCGATGCCACACGAATTGACTCAAAAGAACCTTTTGGACCGAATTGATGCCTGCGATTCTTTGCTGAAACGTAACGAAATCGACCCATTTTTGAAGCGGATGGTGACTGGCGATGAAAAATGGGTCACATACGAGAACAACAGCCGAAAAAGATCGTGGTCCAATCGCGGTGAGCCGGCCCAAACGGATCGCCAAGCCCGGATTAACGGCCAAGAAGGTTTTGCTGTGTGTTTGGTGGGATTGGAAGGGAATCATCCACTATGAGCTGCTCCCATCGGGCCAAACACTCAATTCGGACCTCCACTGTCAACAACTGACCAGATTGAAGCAGGCGATCGACCAGAAGCGGCCAGAATCGGCCAATAGGAAGGGTGTTGTGTTCCATCAAGACAACGCCAGGCCGCACACATCTTTAACGACGCGCCAGAAGCTCCGAGAGCTTGGATGGGAGGTTCTATCGCACCCGCCGTATAGTCCAGACCCGGCACCAAGCGATTATCATCTTTTCAAGCATTTGCAAAATTTTCTTGATGGTACAAAACTGGCCTCAAGAGAGGCTTGTAAATATGAGCTGGTCAAGTTTTTTTACCAATAGGGACGAGGCCTTCTTCAATCGCGGAATTATAAAATTGCCTTCAAAATGGACAAAAGTTATCGAACAAAACGGCGCATATTTGATCTAAATCGGATAATCCTCATTATGTTAATTTCACCGTCGAAATAAAGCGAAAAAACGCTCAGAACTTTTTAATTCATCTAATATTTTGTAAAATTAATAGACATTTAAGGATCAAAAGATTCAACATTTTTCAGACGAAAATATCATTTCGTTTTATTTGGAGATATTAGATTTAGTTGGAGCCTTCGTGGATCAGTTTTTTTTGGTAGTGTTCCCGTTGAGACACAATGAAAGAAGTTTGAAGTTCTAATCGATGTATTATCCAACGGCACAATAGCCTTATACGGTTCGAGACTTTATTTTTAGCATATTACGGATCATTATGATCCGTGCGTACTTGTTATAGCGTTTCCTTTGAAGTCAATGCGAATTACGGAGTGTCTGGGCTTTTCTTTTTTTTTTAAGTGCCTTCCTCTTCTTTCACCCTCGTGTTTCATTCGGGAGCCGTTTGGTCACACAGGAGGGTGCCTCATTGTGAATTGATCGGGGTTGAAGAGGGTCTTCGTTACTTCGAGGCTCAAATATATACGTATAACACCGTAGTTACCCCGACACCCATTGTGTCCTTCAATTCAATGCATTCGATTTTTTTTCCATCCCTGTGTTTTATTTACGACCGCGATTGTTTTCCGGGTTCATCATATGCACTTATCCAGCGGCGGCGCTCTTTTTCACATTTCATCATAATACCTCTCATTATAACTGGCCTTTAAAACGTCTTCAGCCATGTTTTTTTTTTTTTTTCAAAATTGCGATGTCCATAATGATTCGGGGAAGACTTGCGGCGTTTTTCTTTTGTTCACCTTTTCCGATATTAATTAATGTCGTTGCGGGGAGAACGGAAGAACAGGTAAATCTATGCGACGCACGTATTTATTAGAAATTTTCACTTATCCGTAGGTTTTTTTTTCTAGTTCGAATCGCCTCTATTATATCGTCATTTACGGAATGACTTCCTGTCACGGTCGAGTTTTACTTTCGTCGTAGCCGAAACACCGAAAATAAAATAAAACAACGGTAAACGACCTGGATGCGTCGTTTGAGTCTTCTCGTCGAGATTTTCCATCCGCCACTAATGTCCTTTCGTCTTCGGGCCCGCGATTCGTTTCGGGACATGGTTTTTCGCGACCTGCGGACCCAACGGAAATAATAGATCCGGAAGTCGTCTTCGAATTTTTCATGTTTGTGTTGGGGTACAAAAATATTGGCTCTGGTCAAGAAGAAAAATTGCGCGATGAGGATAATTTCGTTCCGGAAGTCGTGCATAAGTTTTTCTCGTTAATTTTGTCCGTTCCGGACAGTCGTAAGTATTACAATTCGGTTCGCTGGATTGGTGGAATAACGGGTGAACTTTTTTTGAAGTAAAAAGTGAAGCTAGTTTTGTTGATTTATTAATTATTATTTATAAATCCATGCATACATTGAGTAAAGGTCTATTTACTAAAAAAAAATATACATTTGATAAATTCAAACTTAACTTAACTTCACTTAAGGCCTTAGGCCACTCTAGGATTTTCCAAAAATCGATTTTTTTGTTTGTTCAAAATGTACCTCAGTACCTATAAAATTATATTCCGAAAGATTATGGGTGTGAAAAATCTGTAAGTACTCGATTTTCGAATTCTAGCGCAACCCCTCTTGATTCATGTCGTGGCTTTCTACTAACTTTAAACGCGTTTATCACAAAACTACATTTTTCAAGTCGGCCGGACTCATAACTCAAACAAATTTCAATCGATTCACTTGAAATTTTAACTGTATGTTTAGAATTACATTTTCTGAGGCACTACGTAAGATTTTTTAAAATTATATTGCATAGTTCCTTTTTTATAAACAATTTTCTGACGATTTTCTCATGGCGTTTTATACTTTTTGTTTTAGAAATGCGCCATTTTGACAAAAAACAATATATCAAAAAAATCCTACGTACTTCTATCGCTATTCTTATATATAATCGAAAAAACTTTAGTGTCTCATCATAACTCAAAAATTATAGGAGCTGTTGGTCCGGCCGTTGACTTTCCAGAAATAAAGGCGTCATTGGAAAAATGCTGCAAAGTCGCCATTTTGACATGTATCGCTGTGAAAAAATCATTTTGTATAGTCAATTACCTGTATAATAAAACCTCTATTTTGTAATTCCGATTTATTTTATGGTTTCGCTGAAAATAAATTACAAAATATGCCTTGTTTTGACCTCCAGACTGGCCTAAGGCCTTAAGCTATTACTCGATAGATATTAAAAAATCACAAAAATTCTTGAAAATTTGAGGAATGATAGTTCTTGATAGAATAATAATAAATGAATTATTTTGTAATTTTTCACTGAATAATTTAGTAGTTATAAACATATGAATTTAACACGGTCCCTTATGGGAAAACAGCTTCTGCAGACGTAAACGGTTGCAAAACGAATGGAACTAAATCGCCGTAAATTCTGAAAATATTATATCATCAAGATTTAGGATCAACCGATTGATTATGCTAAGTTTCAAATAAATCGACTAAGTAATTGTCGAAAAATTAATTAAAGTAATGAAAAGTATCGTCTTTTTTAACGATGAATTAATAGCAATAATTGGAAAACTCAATATATATTGAGTTTTTGAGTAATTATTGATAATAATAAAATGCTCTGAATGTATGAATTAAATTAAAAAATTGAGAATTTTTTTTGTTGGACATTCGAAAGAGATGTACAGTTACTGACAAAACCTCAGTCAAGCACACGCCAATATCGTCGAGCTTGACTTCAATTATTATTGAAAGTGGAAAATTAACATTTCTGAGTGTTAATTTATTATTAAATTATCTATTTGTCAGGCTGAACATGTACGACATGATCTAGACTTGTAAATCCACGATTCGCCCATTTTGGACTAACTTTTTTCCCGACGATCCATCGAGTAATACCTTAAGCAGCATCGTACATGGTGGATACTTCGAGCGGTGACCGCTTAGCCGGCTAGACCATCAACCAGTGAGCGGCCGGCCTTGTACCCTCGGCAAATGCCGTATAGTGTAGCTTAAGGGGAGAAATACATGTAGACGACGAAAAAATAACCAGTTTTGTTCTTTTTTATTGGAAAGGAACAGAACGTTTTCCATTTATGAAACTTTAGGTTCGATTTATGACATAATTAGACTGTTGAAATAGTTATTTTCATTTAAAACTGTTGCAAAATGGTGACGTAATTGTGTGGTCTTTCAGGAAGGTTTTGGCGGCAGTTGTCCCTTTGTGGGCAATCCACCGACTTCAATATTGATCTGAAAGATCTGAGCCAAGAATTTTTAGTATTCTAACATCCAAATGCTGTGCTTATACCTAAGAAACATTGAAAAAGTTGAAAATTTAAAAACTGGGACACTTCAGAAGAAGAAAATTAAGATATTACACCAAATGTTCGTTCTTTTCTGCAATTAAAACGTACTTTTTAAACGTGATTTTCATAAACAAGTAGGTTCAAATTCAAGGTAATATTATTATTGAGTTGTCTGTACATATTTAGCACGATCGGTCAACTCGTTTTAAAGTTATGTTTCCCACAAACTTAAAAAGTGTAGTTTTGAGAAAAACGTGTTTAAAGTTTCGAACTACGAAAATTCAATGATTGCAGTGATCTACCGGCTAATTACTTACTTTACCATCGTAATCTTGAAATTTTCAACTAACATTTTAGGTAAAAAATCGATAAGATGGCTGTGGACGCAAGGGAAGTTGGGTTCGATTAGCGAAATGCGGGGAGGGAGTGCTAGGAATGGGTTCAATTGGGGAAGCAAACATGTAAAAACCAAAGGGTATACGTTGGAACTCAGGAAATATAACTTAATCATTTTTTAATCAGTTAATTAATCAATATTGTTATTAAGTCCTTAATTATTAATCAATAATTCAATAATATTTGTATAATTCTAAACAAAAATCTTTTTTACACTCACAACAAATATGAAATTTCCCGAAAATATCGATAAATAAATCTTCCAGTATTTACTAATCTTATTCTTTACGAGAAAGAAACACACAAGCAAGCCGCAATAGTCAGTGCGAGAGAGATAGCTATTTTGCAGATTCAGTTTTCTTTCAAACGACCCATACGAGGTGTGTAAATTAAGTAATGAGACTGGCAACGTAGCGTTTGACCTGGGAATACTTGGGATGCGGGGCATAGAGGAGAGGCAGGTGAAAGTGTGATACGCCTTCCGTAAGAGTTTAAACTCGCTAGACTTATTTGGTTGTCCGTAGCGATTTTGTTCGTGAAACAATTTTTTCTAGTGCGTTCTAAAAATGAGTGACATCAATTTCGAGCAACGGTGTGCTATCAGGATTTGCTTCAGACTTGGGGTACATTGCAACGGAAACTCTTGCAAAACATCAGCAGCTTACGCTACGACATCAATTTCGAGCAACGGTGTGCTATCAGGTTTTGCTTCAGACTTGGGCACAGTGCAATGGAAACTTTTGCAAAACTTCAGCTGGTCTATGAAAATAGTGCTTTGTCAAGAGCCCAGGTTTTTTCGGTAGCTTAAGGCATTTTTAGAAGAAAGAGAATCGATTGAAGATGAACCACGCAGCGGAAGGCCTTCATCTTCAAGAACCGATGAAAATGTCGACAGAATCCGGGATTTTGTGCGTTCAGATCGTCGGTTGACAGTCAGAACGATCGGGAAAGAGTTGAATTTGACTCACACCACCGTTCATCAGATTTTGACAAATGAATTGGGGATGAGAAAAATTGATGTCACACAGCAGTTACAATAAACGAGTTTTTGGCCAGTAATGACATTCCTGTGGCTCCTCAGTCTCCTTATTCGCCTGACTTGAGTCCTTGTGACTTTTTCTTTTTCCCGAGATTGAAAAATCACCTCAAGAAACGTCATTTTGCGATACTCGAAAACATTTAAACGGCTGTAACTGACCAGCTGAAGGCTATTCCAGTATCCGAGTTCCAGCACTGCTATGAGGATTGGAGGAACCGTCTCCAGCGCTGTGTGGCTTCCCGAGGAAATTATTCTGAGGGAGACAATATTGAATTGGAATTCTATTCGAATAAAAAATTGCAAAAAATCAGTCCCATTACTTAATTTACACACCTGAACTGATTCGTTTACGTGAAAACTTTTCGGCAGGGTTTTTATCAACAGCATGCATGAGCTCGAATCTGATGCTCATTATTCTCTCTCTTTCTATTATGGAGGCTCCGTCACAAACGTCTTACCTCCAGAAAAAAAAATAATTTTTGGGGATATCATAGATAAAGTACCCATGTACACGTATGCAAAGTTTCAGATAAGGTTCAACGACTAAATAAGAGAGATACAAATTGTTGAACTTAGGATTTTTAACATAGGGCTTATGGAAGAGTCACTCTCAAAACGCTTGTATCATTCGATGTCTTCAAACTCACGCAACAGATGTTAACAAAAAACTACAGTAACGTTGATTAGGTCATGAGGATTCCAAATACAATAAAAAAGTTTTGGGTTAACGCCTTATATAAAAAGATATTTGATGTTAAAATGTCGGAATACTTGAAGTTCCGAGAGGTTTCGGGATCGTGTAAAGATTAGGCAGCGTAACGGAAATCAGCTGTTTTGTATACCTTAGGTGCGCATGCGCGCGAATTAAATCACCAGCTACCTAACCTTAGATTTGTTTGTGATTGACGTGTAAGTAGAACAATTGGATTCATCGTAATAAAATGTCAAATTTGATCGATCAATGAAACCTGTCATGTATTTCTTAACAATGATAGAAAATAAAGTTGTATTTCAGAGTAAACTGGCATCTTTCAAATATTGTGTAAACTCTGAAAAAAAAACGAAATTTTCGTTTACAATAACAAGTTCAAATCACGCAACGACCCGCGGTCAGCTCGGTGTCATGAGTACGACAGAGAAATCGAAGGAGAGGGTGAGAAGGAGAATTGCAACGTTGTCGTACTTCTCTATGCAGTACCGTAACGTAAAATTGTGACAATTTTACGGTATTTATTGATCGATGTACAGCTAATAAGTTTTGTATAAAATGACCAATAATACGTTTATATCCAACTGTATTATGACAAACATGCGTAATACTAAAAAAAAACGGGGGAGGGGCTGCTTATGCGCCCACGCAACACGGCCCTTCGTGATGGACCCTCCTTGAGTTCAAAAACAATAATTCGTCTTGTATTACAATAAATGTAATACAACGAATGAATGAAAAATACGAAGAGAAAATAACCCCAAAAAGAGGCGTTACTTAAAGCGTGGCAAAGTTTTGCCAACGAACAAACCGAAATCCAAAAGTGTCGATTTAAAGCCTCACTGTTTGACAATGAAAACAAATGAAGAATCTCCAAAAGCAGGCTACGTTTGAAACAGATCGTTCGTCTTGTCTGGATTGAAGGGATCCGAAAATTTTCTCGATTATCGTTGAGAGGGCGACTAATGTAAGCTTGCCAACGAAACTGAAGCTCGACGATCAGTTGCGAAGTAAAAAAAGAGCAAGAAGTCGAGCCAAATACGAAGGATGAAAACGAGGAGGCTGGGAGCTTCGAGAAAAGACTGGAAAGAAGAAGAAGAAGAAGATGAAGAAGACGGAAGAAGGAGGAGAAGAACTCTCCTGGACTCCGTGGGAAGACTCCTCTCGACTTGGTAAACGAGAACCTGATGTGGGATCGCGTACACACAGACACAGGCTCGGCCAAACTCGAAGCTATCCCCTGGCGATGCATCTCTATGTATCTCGCGTGAGTGAAGGAGTGAGAGAGAGAGAGTGTGAGAGAGAGAGAGAGAGAGAGAGAGAGAGAGAGAGAGAGAGAGAGAAGAGCGAGAGAGAGAGAGAGAGAGAGAGAGAGAGAGAGAGAGAGAAAGAGAGAAAGAGAGAGAGAGAGGAGAGAGAGAGAGAGAGAGAGAAAGAAAGAGGGGGCTCGGGTTGCTCGTTGGACCACCGCATAAAAAATCGAAATCTTGAAGAAAACGAACCGGTGCAAATTTCATCTCACATCTCACTCTATCTTGTATAAATAACATTTTAAAGGATCGTCCCTCAAACAGGGTCACAAAAATACGTTTACTATATACGAGATTCACCATCTTCTTTTTTTTTTTTTCTTCGGATCGCATCGTGTGAAAAAAGGGTCGAAGAAAGAATCATCGGAGACTCTCCGATCTCCCATCCCTTCCGCCTCCACACCACCCCAGACAACCCTCTCACTCTTGCTGACTTCAAACAGCGACGACGGAGAAATATATCGGACAGTAAAGATCCTTGCAGCATCCCAAAATTGAGGAGCGAAAAGACCCACGCCCCCGTATAAAAGTTACCGAGTAACTGGACCTTTCAGGACTCTTAGGCATTTCACGGAAAATTAAACAATCCATATTCTCACACGGACGATACATAATTTTTTCTCTCCCTCTTTTCCTTTTGTTTCTACATTCTTTCTCTCTTGTTTTGTATCTTGCGATGAAATCACGATGCGTGGGAGTCGCTGTAAAATATTCTAAAAATTCGCCCGGTAATACAATACTTTCGCCATTTATCAAGTGCAGGCGAAATAAAATGTTTGAAAGAAATTCCTCGGCTATAGCGGTGAACTGCAATCCATTTGAGGAGGCACTTCCGAGTAGACGGCGAAAAAAGTAGGTGAGTTTTGGGAATTATTATCGCTAAGATTATTTGTCTGGTTTTATCCAAGTTTATATAATTCGAGAGTATAAATATTGAGGTATATAAAAAAAAAATTATAAATATATTAGGTGTATGACTTAATTTTTACAGATTTTTCAGCAAATTTATTTAATATACAAAAATTGAGAACAAGGAACTTAATCTTGGAAATATTGTCCATCGTTTTTTATGACCTTGCAGGTAACATACGAATGCCGTCGCGAAAGAAACTTGCAGGCTTCAAGGCGATAAAGTCATTGACGAATTTACGAACATCATCCAGCGTTTTGAACGGTTTATCCGCTAAGGCATAAAGTGCTGCATTGACTGAAATACATGGTAGTCGGATGGGGCCAAGTCTGGTGAATATGCCGCGTGCGGGAGAACTTCCCATCCCAAGTTCAAGAGGGTCTTCTGAGTCGCGCGAGCAACGTGAGGTCGAGCGTTGTCATGGAGCAGTATGACTTGCCTGCTTCCTTGCCCAGTAAATAGCCTTTTCTGATCAAGTTCTTCGCTCAGTTTGTTCAATTGTCGGCTGTAGCGTTGCGCAGTCACCCTCGGACCAGTTTCCAGGAGGTCGTCATAAAACACAATCTTCATATTCTGTCCAGGGCGCGGCTGGTTACTAAGATCGAAATCACCACTTCTAAAACGTTTGTACCAATAATTACACGTTTCATAAGACACAACGTCGGCACCAAGAACACTACAAATTGATTCCCGTGCTTTAGAAGCATTTTTTCCTTGTTGGAATTCGTATAAAATGCAGTGTCGAATGTGCTGTTTATCAGTTGCCATCGTAAACTCTGCTATTCTGAAAGGTTATGTAACTCACGTAGACTTGTCGTTCAGTGTTCTGAAACTATGCGTCCGATCCTTTCAAAACCACAAAAGACCGCAAAAATATTTCTATTTTAAATATAATTTTAAGCTTGATGAAAAAATCTGTAAAAATTAAGTCATACACCTAATATATTGACTGGGAGCGCTGTTATTGTGGCTGGCGTAAAACATGTCCCTCACTGGCACGATCTGTGGTCCCTATGCCCGTGCAGAAATTGTCGTAGGGCTCCGAATTGGATTCCCACACTTGTCCTTACTTCCTGATACGGATCTAATGGGTCATCGCATTGGATTCTTATCGGGATTCCCAATTAGAATCCAATGTACGAATTCAATTTGAATCTTAAGGGGGGAAAACCCTCTACAATGTTCCAAAAAATCAATTTTTTTCACATATTTCGAAAGTATAATATATTGAGAGTGTACTGGAAAATCGAAGTAGCGAAATATGAAATATTTACGAAGTTATAGCACATAGTCCAAAGCGCGCCGGGACCGCATGCTGTGAACTAGGGAATCTTTAAACGCGATTATCTCGAAACTGCATTTTCAAAAACTGCTCATGCTATAGCTCTAAAAGTTATTGATCGATCTGGCTGAAATTTTGGGAGATTTCTCACTATAACATTATCGGAAGGATATACCTGAAGTTTTAAGGTTATCGTGTAAATAAATTACTTTTTTGGGATAAAAATTGCCGAAGAATGGTAAAAAAATTGAAAATTTGATTAAAAAGACTACTTAATTTTGAATTTTATACTTTTTTATATTTCTGTCGGTATAGCCTTCCCATACACATATCAATAATCGAAAAATATTTTCGATTTCTGTTTCAGATCAATAGAAAAAAATCAGAAATAAAATGGAACACTTTTCGATATCACGCAAAAGACGCCTAAAGGAATGCCTTATGACCCCGCCATTTTGTTTTGTTAAGAAAAATTAACGCTTGAAAGTTGTAATAAGATACTGTCATCATTTTTTTAAAGATGCGATTATTTTATCACCTTTAAAAAAATTCATGAAAAATGACTCATTTTCGGGTGTCTAAAGGGTTTGCCCCCTTAAGGGGTTACACTACCCTGAAGTTTTCGAATAATCGATTTTTCACATTAATTTTTTTCTCATAGCTTGAACCTTAAAGAACATTTTAAGCTGAATGCAAAGTCTGTACCTACAATATTATCAAAGATATTAATTTTTTTTCTACCGCACTGGGCAGCGCTCCCTTAGACAGATTCACCCTTTGCTGCTATGAAACTAGTACCCGAGCATAGATTTCTTCTTGGAAGGTCCGATTTCTCTGTCAATTGGAGGTTTAGGAGGATATAATCAAAACTGCAACGAAAGCATAAACGCTATGATATGGAAAATCGCACCGAAAATAAGTTTTAGTGGTATGAACGTAGTTGAAATAGCTACTCACATCGCTAAATGTATTTATAATGATGGCTATAGTAATATTTTATTAATATTATACGTATTAAACATAATCATCGGAAGTAATTGTTATGACATGTGTACTGACGAAGACGAGCACCGTATATCGCTTGCTGAAAAACGCGCGCAAGAAACTACAAAAGAGGCTAGAACAGCTCGGAGAAGGTCAAGATTATCTCTCGAGGACTAGCAACTTGCTGAGGAAGGACCCCAATATGGAGCAGGGATCACTGATTAACTATACAACAAGGTATGTCACAAATTTTCAATGTTTTTTACTGTTGAAGCCGCGTCAACTACGACCAAGGTGGAGCAGGCGGCCGAAAAAATTTGTGCTGTTTATGGACCCAATACAGTATCGAATGCAACAGCAAAGCGGTAGTTCCAACGATTCCGTTCTGGTAATATGGACGTCGAAGATGAGGCACGCTCTGGTAGGCCTATCGTCGAAAATGTCGATAAAATCATGGAAATCGTCGAGTTGGACCGGCATGTGAGCACTTATTTCATTGCCCAGGAACTGAAGATTAGCCAGAAAAACGTTTGGAACCATTTGCATAAGCCTGGTCTCAAGAAGAAGCTCGATGTATGGGTGCCACACGAATTGACGCAAAAGAACCTTTTGGACCGAATTGATGCCTGAGATTCTTTGCTGAAACGTAACGAAATCGACCCATTATTGAAGCGAATGTTGACTGGCGATGAAAAATGTGCCACATACGAGATCAACAGCCGAAAAAGATCGTGGTTCAATCGCAGTGAGCCGGCCCAAACGATCGCCAAGTCCGGATTAACGGCCAAGAAGGTTTTGCTGTGTGTTTGGTGGGATTGGAAGGGAATCATCCACTATGAGCTGCTCCCATCGGGCCAAACACTCAATTCGGACCTCTACTGTCAACAACTGACCAGATTGAAGACGGCGATCGACCAGAAGCGGCCAGAATTGGCCAATAGGAAGGGTGTCGTGTTCCATCAAGACAACGCCAGACCGCACACATCTTTAACGACGCGCCAGAAGCTCCGAGAGCTTGGATGGGAGGTTCTATCGCACCCGCCGTATAGTCCCTACCTGTCACCAAGCGATTATCACCTTTTCAAACATTTGCAAAATTTTCTTGATGGTACAAAACTGGCCTCAAGAGAGGCTTGTGAAAATGAGCTGGTCAAGTGTTTTACCAATAGGGACGAGGACTTCTTCAATTGCGGAATTATAAAATTGCCTTCAAAATGAACAAAAGTTATCGAAGAAATCGGTGCATATTTGATCTAAATCGGATAATCCTAACTATGTTAATTTCATCGTCGAAATAAAGCGAAAAAACGCTCAGAACTTTTTACTTCATCTAATACTTCAATATTTGTTTTTAAATAAAAGTTCTTCGCTAAAATGTTACCAAATGACAATGGAAATGTAGTATCCCCAAACTGATTCTGTTTCCCTCAAAACAGCCCAAAATAGCGCCTGCCAAATAAATTATGTTACTGACGTTCCAAATGGCCACGATATGGAAAGGTAATTGTTAATTTATATTAATTTTGATAAGTTTGTTTAGGTTACGTAATTAAATTTTTCCGTTAAACTAAATCAAGGTGTGTTTATGTTCAATCGAAGATATGTTTGGATTACAGAACTTAAATTTTTACATCTGGGTTACAGTTTTTCATAGACTACACTGACAGAAAAATTCTTTTGATATTAACTAGAAGCGTCTATTTTATTTTATTTTTTGCATTAACTAGATTTTTGGTGAGATCAAATTTTTCCTATTGCATTCCATTATTAAAATTATTTATTTTAAATATATTTATTTCTTCAAATCAAGATTTATTTAAGATCGTCTAATAACTAAATATTTTATTTATTCCTTATAAATCTGTGATTTGGTTTCATCTGGTAGTATAAGACAAAAGAGACAGACGGAAATATGGTACACGATTCAGTCTCTCAAAAATCTCATGGCTTTGTTGTCATTAGAAGACTGTTGTAACATTCTGCAGTTGAGGAAAATGGTTAGTCTTTCTATACATAAATAGTCGCGCCTGTTTTTCAAATAACAGACTTGTTAGTGAAAAAAAAGAATAATTCAATTTTTTTGCACCGCACTTTTATGTCATGCACCTATTACTTTGTCATATTCATGCGATATATTGTGTTTTATCTTTATTTATTTAATTTGAATCTAATCTTTATATATTTAATTTGAATATATTTAATATTTAAAAAGAATAGCTTGAACCAATAAAAAAAAACAAATTTGAAACAAATAGGGTCGAAGTAGGCCGCGAGACAAGGAAAAAACCTATTTGATTTAAATAAATCCTACTTAAGTTAAATCTATTTTTTGGCAATGTATATAACATATTAATGTATTTTCGCACGTGGATGAAGATTATGGAATGAATAATGTAGATTAACTACAAAAAATTGGCGATTATATTTACGTATATACATTTATTAACCTATTTTTATAAGTTGCATGATGATTATTTGCTTCTTTTTTCTACGGTTTTTTGGAGTTTTCTCGAGCTTAGTATAGTTCATGTCAGCGGCAGGGGAGGGGGGGGGGGCATGACGGGGTTGCGGTCATGACGGGGTACCCGGCCAAATACTCGTTCTGAATGAATCAATCACGTTCGTTCTGACATTGTACGATGTTAGAACGAACGTGATTGATTCTTCAGAGGCACGCGTATCGAGTGATGAAGAAAATGCTGATTTTTCGTATACTTGTTGTCGTTCAAAAATTTTATTTCCGATGTGACTGTGCTTTGTCAATTAAGTGGTTACGTGGGATTCGAAGCCAAAAAAAGCATTTTTTTCTATTTTTTAAAAATATATTATATAAATTATTTTATTCAAAATGTTAAGCATATAAAAGAGCAACATTTCAACAATATTTTAAAAAATATTTCATCCAAAATTTTGGGAAAATTCAGCAAGTGAGACCTGGTTTCCGGAGACCCCTAAAGAAAAGTGTCCTCGTCGTGCAGGATAACTCATGATAGCTTTATCTGAAATTACAAAACCAATTTTTTTCTGTTACTAGATAAGTATAGCTCGTGATTGAACGAAGAATTTTTAAAAAATTGTAATTTTAATTTTTGGCAGAGTTGTATGGAAAATAGTTCAATTTTTGGTACAATTTACACTACGTATAGCCTTGTAAAGTTAGTTGTAATCGAAAAAAAAACCTTCGTTCAATCGCTAGTCAATGCTATTTTGAAGAAGTGTGCAAAATTTCAATAAGATCGGTGCATTAGTTTTTGAGAAATCGTGTCCACCGACTTCTAAAATAGTGTTTTGAGAAAAATGCCTATACCTGCGTCGCTCCCGGCCGGTCTTTCCCAACGGGGGGAATTCCCAAAGGCTCTTGCTCCTAGACTTTTACTCCGATTGACTTAAAACTTTGGGAGAATATTCTAGACATATTGTACTATTAGATAATGAAATGAAAAAAATGGATTTTTTGAAATTTTCAAACCCACGTAACCCCTTAACGCTAGATGGTGACGTACTGTTGCCATATGTGCTATATTTAATATAGAATCAGGCAAGGACTTGCTATTTGATGCGTTGCGTTTCATTATTTTATTATAAATATCCGATTGGCAAAATATACGTTGGGGCAAGATAGGGTTCTACCACCCTATCTTGCCCATAGTGCATAGGACACAGGATTATTCAGGTTTTTTTTTTTGGGATTTTTATGTTATTTTTCAGCCAGCATGTGTATTATTACATTTAATTAATCTTCTTTTGATAAAACTGTGTGCTACACATAGCTTCCTTTTCTTTTTGGATGGTGGTGAATTATAAACGCAAGACGGAGAAGGGGACATGTTCCGAAGAAGCTATGCGCCACCAAGAAGTGAAAAAGAAAAAAGCTGAATTGAAGGGAAAAAAAAACACTATTCATGTCTGTGCGCTTTGCCAGCTCGAATAAAGCCACTTCTTTGGGTGTGGTGTGGTTGGGAAATAGTGTACACCATCATGCTCCCATTTAAGTGACAATTATGGCAAATAAAAATTAAAAACAAAAAAGAGAGATCTCCCCATCTTGCCCCATACTACGGGCAAGATGGGGAGATCTCTCCTTTTTTGTTTTTAATTTTTATTTGCTATAATTATCACTCGAATATTCCTAATTTGACCAAATCTTGTGAGACTGATTATTGTAGGTTGACTCGGAGTTAAATACGATTATGTGACCTTAAAAACATGAGTTTTATTGGGCTTCAAACCTTCACGGAGAGAATTAAAAAGTAATTTTTGTCGTGAATTTCACGGTAAAAATTACCGTGATATATTTCAATGTGGTGACCAGTGAGAAAAGCATAATAATTCGTGTGCGACAAGTTTTTTTTAACTCACGTTACAGAAAATTTCAAATACGTAGGTAAAATTTTACTATACAAGAAGGGTAGCGCGCACGATAATTTTTACCGAGAGCACAATACATTTTCCTATAACACTCATTAAATTTTATAATAAATCTTAAAATAACTGTTATAAAGACGATACTTTTTTATAGACATTTTTGAAAGGCATAAAATAATAAAATGCACAGTAAAATTTCGCTGATATTATATATTTTTTAAATTTAAGTTTTGCGTATTTTGTTACACATCAAAATTTACTAGAAAATCTGGTTAAATATTCTATCTGAAGAAGAAATTTTATTTTATTTTCGTGAAAATCTGTGTTTTGCTCAGTAATAATAAGCGAAGTTTTAGGGTTGTCATCTGGTTACCGTTACTGCACGGTTATTTTTAACATTTAATTCTCTCCGTGTTGAATACCTCGTCTTGCCCCCCTCTCCTCTACCACAAAATAAAAAATTTCTGTAATTTGGAAACTCGTACGAAATGGTTTAAGTGATTTTGTCTCTTGACATGGAAAAAAAAAATCTTTTCTTTTTTCATGTCGTTTTTTCCATTCTTAGTTTTGAACAGCTGAGCTTGTAACAGCGTTGCCAATTTTAATTTGTATCTGGAAACGCTACTCGTTCCAATTTTTTTTTTTTTTTAATACGAGAACCGCTTCTGACCTTCGAACGGAATGATATATGTCGAGATTTTTTTTTTGTTTTCGGTATAATATGGTTTTTATAACAATTGAAATGGAATGAGACGAATTTTTCTTAACGAATTTTCCGAAGGGTCAAGGGTGTGGCTCGCGCGACTTCTTACGTAGCTAAATGGTCTTTGGGGCTCGAAAAAAAATAACGTTTAGCTTTCTCTTTCTCACACTTCGGAACGAGCCGACTAGAGGTCCTCCGTAGGAAGGCGTTAATTACCAGCTATATCTCGAGGGACGCGCGTGAAGGTAAATTATTACACGATTTTTCGTGAAAAACGGAACGAGCGATCGAGGATGAACCGATAATCCGTTTCGAGTGGTAAAGCCGGTAAAGGAGCGTGGTAAAGAGGGACAGACATAGAGAGAAAGCGAGAGAGAGAGAGAGAGAGCGAGAGAGAGGGGGGGGATGAGAGACCCGAACTTCTTTGAGCACTTTTTGACTTCTAAGCTCACGCTTTCCACGTAATTTTCTCGTCGTTTGTTTTCACGGGTGGTCGTGTCATAATTATTTCTCTTTTTTTCTACGTCACTTAAAACCTCGTTGGATTTCTCGAGATATTTGTTGAGGGAGAAGCTCGTCAGGTGAAAGAAAAAAAAAATTCGCCAATAGTCATTGAAGGCAATTCTCCCTCGAAATTAGTTGGAACAAAAAGATGGTGAAAAGGTAAGATGGGCGGCGCATGAAGTGTTCGAAAATATTTACTGTATTTCTTACAATATTTAAGCATTTTTTTCATCGTAATTTTCAGAAGTTGCCAATTTTTTTTTGTCATTCAATGCGAGTATTTGGATACTGGAGTGAAATTCAAACGAATTAAGATATGTCGTTTTTTTAGTAACAATATGCATTTTTAAAATGAGTTGTCGATTTTCTTCGTGTGTATATTTTTCATTACATTTTAAGGCCAAGTGTCACACCGACCGAGCGGCCATGAGTGCGAGAGAGATAGCTGATTTGCAGATTCCCAATGATTTCTGAAACGGTTGATTTTTGGGAAAAAAGAAAAGAAACACGTTCCGCTCTGTTGAACGACGAGCAACCGCTTTCTTTTCTTTTGCCCGAAATATGATCCGTCCAGGAGAAAACTTGGCAATAGGATTTTTACCGACTGAACGTGTGACACATGGCCTTAAGGATATTAGTAAGTACTGCGTATTTTACTCACTATGATACTTAACAAATAATATAGAGTATTAAGAAACAAACTGGAAAATAATTATGGTTTGATATTCTCGCCATGCTTGGCTTTCGCTGAAACCATTTTTCCCCCCAAAAGATATCTCGACGTGTAGTCTTCATTTGTTTAAAAATTTTAAAAAGATTAAAAAACATGTTTTCTTGCAAAGATTAAAATGATTGTAGATTATGTTATATTATTTTATAAGTCATTAGGTCATTAGAGAAGCTCGTCAGGCGGAAGAAGAAAAAAATCGCCAATATAGTCATTGAAGGCAATTCTCCCTCGAAATTAGTTGGAACAAAAAGATGGTGTAGAAGGTAAGATGGGCGGCGCATGAAGTGTTCGAAAATATTTACAGTATTTCTTACAATATTTAAGTATTTTTTTCATCGTAATTTTCAGAAGTTGCCAATTTTTGTTTTGTCATTGAATGCGAGTATTTGGATACTGGAGTGAAATTCAAACGAATTAAGATATGTCGTTTTTTTAGTAACAATATGCATTTTTAAAATGAGTTGTCGATTTTCTTCGTGTGTATATTTTTCATTACATTTTAAGGATATTAGTAAGTACTGCGTATTTTACTCACTATGATACTTAACAAATAATATAGACTATTAAGAAACAAACTGGAAAATAATTACGGTTTGATATTCTCGCCATGCTTGGCTTTCGCTGAAACCATTTTTCCCCCCAAAAGATATCTCGACGTGTAGTCTTCATTTGTTTAAAAATTTTAAAAAGATTAAAAAACATGTTTTCTTGCAAAGATTAAAATGATTGTAGATTATGTTATATTATTTTATAAGTCATTAGGTCATTAGAGAAGCTCGTCAGGCGGAAGAAGAAAAAAATCGCCAATATAGTCATTGAAGGCAATTCTCCCTCGAAATTAGTTGGAACAAAAAGATGGTGTAGAAGGTAAGATGGGCGGCGCATGAAGTGTTCGAAAATATTTACAGTATTTCTTACAATATTTAAGTATTTTTTTCATCGTAATTTTCAGAAGTTGCCAATTTTTGTTTTGTCATTGAATGCGAGTATTTGGATACTGGAGTGAAATTCAAACGAATTAAGATATGTCGTTTTTTTAGTAACAATATGCATTTTTAAAATGAGTTGTCGATTTTCTTCGTGTGTATATTTTTCATTACATTTTAAGGATATTAGTAAGTACTGCGTATTTTACTCACTATGATACTTAACAAATAATATAGACTATTAAGAAACAAACTGGAAAATAATTACGGTTTGATATTCTCGCCATGCTTGGCTTTCGCTGAAACCATTTTTCCCCCCAAAAGATATCTCGACGTGTAGTCTTCATTTGTTTAAAAATTTTAAAAAGATTAAAAAACATGTTGTCTTGCAAAGATTAAAATGATTGTAGATTATGTTATATTATTTTATAAGTCATTAGGTCATTAGAGAAGCTCGTCAGGCGGAAGAAGAAAAAAATCGCCAATATAGTCATTGAAGGCAATTCTCCCTCGAAATTAGTTGGAACAAAAGGATGGTGTAAAAGGTAAGATGGGCGGCGCATGAAGTGTTCGAAAATATTTACAGTATTTCTTACAATATTTAAGTATTTTTTCATCGTAATTTTCAGAAGTTGCCAATTTTTTTTTGTCATTGAATGGGAGTATTTGGATACTGGAGTGAAATTCAAACGAATTAAGATATGTCGTTTTTTTAGTAACAATACGCATTTTTAAAATGAATTGTCGATTTTTTTCGTGTGTATATTTTTCATCAAATTTTAAGGATATTAGTAAGTACTGCGTATTTTACTCACTATGATACTTAACAAATAATATAGACTATTAAGAAACAAACTGGAAAATAATTACCGTTTGATATTCTCGCCATGCCTGGCTTTCGTTGAAACCATTTTTTCCCCCCAAAAGATATCTCGACGTGTATTCTTCATTTGTTTAAAAATAAATAAAAGATTTAAAAAACTTGTCGTTGTTTTGCAAAGATTAAAATGATTGTAGATTATGTTATATTATTTTATAATAAGTCATTAGGTATTCAATACTCCGCCTTCCAATCTTTTTTTTCGCATAATTATCTCGAACGACAGGTCTGGCCCGTTACTTAGACCCGAATTAGCTAGACCAGACATAGATATATATATATATATATATAATATTAATAACACTCGTGTTAGGTAAAAAGGACATCACTGTAAAATCCGACGATTTAATACAGAGACTTGAAATATTATCTAATAATGAGTTCAGGCAAAAGTTACGAGAAACGTCGGCTTAAATTTCGCCGCCGCTGTTCGCCTCTTAATGTTGGCTTTCTATACGATGTTTGTCAATGAAAAATTTGGTCGGGAAGTGTATGAAACAGCGTTAATAGTAATCCGACGAGATGTGTGACATCGCGGCGCCGCTTTGATACCGAATTGACTGCTCTCTTAGCAAGATGTCACCGATTAGCCTTCGCATTGAAAAAAAAAAATACTAATGCCATACACAAATGCCATTATTATTATAATCCCGCCTAGAGATAGAATTGAAAACCATTTTTCAGGACTCGAATCGTCCTCGTAATATTTTTCACGCTCGCCCTTTCGCTCCCGTTGTCAACGATTGTACACTCCGATTCGTTTCGTAATAAAGTTGTGAAACGTTGAATTTTAACTTTTTTTTCGGGTATTGAACGAAAGAACAAAAATTACTAGCGAAAAACTTGTTGGTGGTGCACCAAATATTGTTATTCTACAAGTAAGATTGTTAATAAACAAATTTATTATAAAAATGATTGAAATTAATTCGACTTCATCAAGGTGTTGCGCCACCTTGGAAAAATAGATATTAAATTTTGTTTGAATTTAACACGACTATTAAATATACAAAATAATGTTTATTTTTCACAAGTATATTTCATGAACAAATTTAGAGAAAAAAAGTTTAATTGCTGAAATATAAGTCATCTAGAAGAAAATCCTCTTTAGAAAATCCTTGCCGATGGTGGCATTTTTTTCTTGGTCAGTCATCGTCTGAAAATTTTTAAAAAATTCTTGTAAAGAAATGTAACAGCTAAAGTATGGCATAGGAAAAAAATTAGAATTTTTGTTGTTGTAGAAATGACAGCTGTTCGAAAAAAAAACTCTGATTGTTATCAGAATTTTGGATTTTAAGAGTTAATAAAATATGAACACGGCATTCAATCAAAAAAATCCTATGCTACAGTCTAGATATCATTATAAAGAATATGTGGTATGAATTTAGGTCTCGAGATATCTTGTCCACCAGTTTGAAAAGAGTGTTCAACTAGAGGACTTATATATCCGCCATTAAAAAAATAATTATTCTTAATCTTATTAAGAATAAAATTTATTTATTTTATTAAGATTTTATTATAATTTAGTTATTCTTTAAAAAAAAAAATTCATAAAACTATAATATATCAGGGGAAAATAAAAAATATTTTATATATTCAACAGACGCATCGATAAAAAAAAAATGTTCTACCTATCTTTCCCAGCGCCAAGGTAGTGTGACCCTTCAATGAATTTTATCTGTGAAAATTATGGAATTATATTGGGAGTACAAATAAATCTCCGCCGTTTTTCATAAAAAATTGTGAATTTATTGTGAAAGAACGGCACTTTATTTTTCATTCAAAGTATTGTCCATTGCTAGCCACTACTTTTTGCCATCTTTCTGACAGCATATGAATACCGCGTCGGAAGAACTCTTCATCTTTTGAGGCTATCCACAAATCGACCCAATTTTTGGTATCTTCATATGATTTGAAGTGCTGCTCAGACAGGCCGTGCGTCATCGATCGAAATAAATGATACTCAGAGGGAGCAATGTCTGGTGAATACGGCGGGTGGGGTAAAACTTCCCAATTGAGTGTTTCCAAGTAGGTTTTGACCGGCGCCGTAACACGTGGACGAGCATTATCATGCAAGAGAATAATTTTGTCGTGTCTGGAGTAGTAGTGGGCGCGTTTTTCCTTGAGTGCTCGGCTCAATCCCATCAATTGTGTTCGGTAGAGAGCCCCAGTAATGGTTTCGTTAGGTTTGAGCAACTCATAATACACGACGCCAAGCTGATCCCACCAAATACACAACATTAGTTTTTTTTCATGAATATTCGGCTTGGCTGTCGATGTTGAAGCATGGCCAGGTGGTCCCCATGATTTCCTCTTCTTTGGGTTATCGTAGTGGATCCATTTTTCATCACCAGTGACTATACGATGCAAAAAACCTTTTTGATTATGCCTGGCAAGCAGCATTTCACATGTGCAAAATCGGCGTTCAACGTTTCTCGGCTTCAGTTCATATGGAACCCAATTTCCTGGCTTTTGAATCATTTCCAACGATTTTAAACGATGTGAAATTGCTTGTTCAGTCACTCCTAATGTAAGTGCAAGTTCTTCTTGTGTTTGGCACAAATCTCCCCCCAATAATGCTTCCAATTCCGCGTCTTCATACATTTTCCGCTTTCCGTTACGTTCTTTGTCTTCGACGTCAAACTCGCCGTTCTTAAACTTTTGAAACCACTCACGACAACTTATCTCGCTTAAAGCAGCCTCGCCATATGCTTCTACAAGCAATCGATGCGCCTCAGCTGCAGATTTCTTCAAATTAAAGAAGTAAATCAAAAGTTCCCGCAAATGACGCTTATTCGGTTCAAAACTCGACATTTTCGCACGAAAAAGATGATGTGATGCTGATACAATATCGCTAATATTTCAACTTTATGGTCTTGCCAGATGTCCAACCTTACTATATGACGTTTTACATCTGACAATTTCAACCATAACCTCCTGGTGGGGCCATCTTTTGTCGAACGCCGGAGACTTATTTATACTCCCAATACAAATAATTATTTTCATACAATTTGCATACAATCTTCAATTGCACTCAATCGCGAAATGCTAGAACAAATTATGAAAATTATTGAAATGAATTATATTTTGGTTAATAGATTTTATTGGAAGACAATAGGAAATGTTAAAAATAATAATTCATTGTCTCGCTCTAGTGAAATGTATCAAATATCTATCGATGCATCTCGGTAAATATGGACTTTTGATTCATTTTATGTCTTTATTTACCGCCTATGGTACACAGTGGATTAAGATGCCGGTGCTGTGAATGTGTGAGAAAGCAGTCGAACGGGTTCGGTCACGAGAGCGTAGCCCATTGAGATCGGGGGTCCGAGAGATGAGCGAGACAGAATACTGAAAATTATGAATGGGCCTATTTTGCGTAACGGGTTGCTCCATATTGATGCATGCTACGGAACAAACGGTTGATATTATTCTAGGAATGTTCGATTCTGAACCGAGCGTCAGGAGAATCGATTTTCTCCATGAGAAAAATCGATTGTTTGTATCGATTCTTTGGCGTACAATTTAAAAAAAACATCGATTTTTCACGGCCAGAATTTGGGTTGATCTGAAACAAAAATTTCGAAAAGATTTTCAGAATATAATGTATAGAGCCCAAAGATGGGAAAAAAGTAATTAAATTTACAATTAACAATTACAATTATTACTGTAATTGATCATTTTATTACTTTGTAACAAATTACTTAATAAGCGCAGGCTCTTGTAATTCGTTCTCGCATATTCGCTTGACTGTACAATACCATTTTCGATACGGTTATTACATGTTACTTTGGATGGATACTGGATACTGGAGTCTACTGACTCTAATATTGGTAGATGGTAAACATTCTTCACTCTACTACAGTTTTACTACGTTACAATGCCAGTATTTGGAAACATCAGAAACATCTCCGACTATTGACATTATTGTATCCGTTGGATAACCTGCGCCGCTATCACACCAGAAACTATTCGAAGGTCAAGAGAATCATTAATCCGTCGTCTTCAAAAATGTGTCGAGGTTAATGGCTATCACTTCGAACATTTGTTACAATAAATTTTCTGCACAAAAAATTCAATTACATTATTCGGATATTCTTATTGTCAATACCATCACGATTTCCCGTTTTTACACGTGTATTTTGGTGAAAAATCATTTCAAGGTCATGATATCATAGGTTGTTGGATTCGTCTGAATATGAGCTACAACGTCTTAATTTAAAAAAAAAAACATTTTCCCATTTGAAAAACCATTGATGACCTTAAGAACGCAAAAACTATGACCTTGACAAAAATGAATTTTTCACCACTGTATCAGCCTTTCGAAATCAATCAAATTACCTCCTGACATTTTTTTCGTCACTCTAAAGGCGACGGAGATATTTGGGGTGGTCACGTTAAATTGTCCACCCTGTATACTTCCAAATGAAAGAAACTTGGCTGAAATCGGATTAATAGTTTTTGAGATAATAATTTCCAAAATTTATCCATTTCTACGGGCGTCTACTGGGATGTGCTCCCTTAAAAGGGTCCTTTCGCCCTGTCTTCCCCTTACCCGAACGACTCGATTTAATTAATTGCAAAGCTCGAATACAATCGATTAATCCCGGTAGTTGCGTATTTTGCGCTCCGCCGATTCGTTTTCCAAGTGCATCCTGGGGGAAACGTTTGAATAGTGACGACGAGTGGTGCGGCGAGGTGGGGGTGGGAATGGTGATCGTCCCTTGGGAAAACTCGTCATTCCCTGGGGGAATCGTAACCTTTTCGCTGCATCAGTAATATACGAAAAATAGTAAAAATTTATGTCGTGTACAGTCGTTTCCTTATAAAACAAAGTCTTCAGAGTCGCAATGTTTGGGAAATTTTAGTACTCTGAATCGGCAAAAAAATTAAGCGTTTCAAAAAGAATAATTTCCGTTGTATTGGAACAATGCAGACTTCAATATAAATAATATTATTCGGTAGCGATGACAACTAATAATGTGCTCTAAACTCTGCGTTGCTATACCTATAAACGTTTCGATCGAACAATTAGTCCAAGGGTAGATTGAGGAAAGGGTAATGAGAGCGGATCTCCCCTAGTTCGGCGTTCTGAAGCAGAAAAAAAATTGTTTGGCCACTTAAAACACCGGTTCTACCCGACAAGGCGTTTTTCGAGTATATATTCGATTAATAACGCACAACCCCGTTGTTATATTACATCGTGTGTACAAGCTCTTGTGACATCCTCGAGTATTGTAAATACCAATTGTTTCCGAAACAAAGGGTCTCGACATCTCTTTCAAAATTCATGAACTATTATTAAGAATCGAGAACAGAAACTCTCTCTCTCTCTCTCTCTCTCTCTCTCTCTCTCTCTCTCTCTCTCTCTCTCTCTCTCTCTCTTTCTCTCTCTCCCCCAACCTAACCTCTCGTGAGATTGGCGACAGAGCTTCAGAATTTTTCCATTGAGAACCGGATCAACATCTCAGTTTGCTCTCATGAAGCAGAAAGCACGTTTAAGGTAGTTCTGCATTTTTGGTAAAATCTTAAGAATTGCCTGAAATTTAAGGGGTTACATGGGTTTCGAAGCCAAAGAAAGCATATTTTATCTATTTTTTTAAAATATAATATATAAATTATTTCATTCAAAATGTTAAGCACATGAAAGAGCAACATTTCACAATATTTAAAAAAAATTTCATCCAAAAATTTGGGAAATTCAGCCGGTGGGATCTGGTTTCCGGAGATCCCTAAAAAAAGTGTTCTCTTGGTGGTCACGATAACTCATGATAGCTTTATCTGAAATTAAAAAACCAATTTTTTTCTGTTAGTAGATAAGTATAGCTCGTGATTGAAAGAAGAATTACAAAAAAAATTGAAATTTGAATTTTTGGCGGAGTTGTATGGAAAATAGTTCATTTTTTGGTACAATTCACATTACGTATAGCCTTGTAAAATTAGTTGTAATCGAAAAAATAAAAAAACCTTCGTTCAATCACTAGTCAATGTTATTTTGAAGAAGTGTGCAACATTTCAATAAGATCGGTGCATTAGTTTTTGAGAAATCGTGTCCACCGACTTCAAAAATAGTGTTTTGAGAAAAATGTGTATACCTGCGTCGCTCCCGGCCGGTCTTTTCCGACGGGAGAAATTTCCAAAGGCGCTCTCTCTCTCCTAGACTTTTACTCCGATTGACTTAAAACTTTCGGAGAATATTCTAGATATATTGTACTATTAGATAATAAAATTTAAAAAAAATGGATTTTTTTTAATTTTCAAACTCACGTAACCCCTTAAGTATGGTGTAGACATGACCTGCATGGACTGATGCCCAAATTTTCAATTCGATTCACCGTTTAGTTTATGAGATAATTGCAATTGAATATAGGACCTTTGTCCGCGATCCTAACCTAACACATTTATTTTTCATTATGGGTTCTAAACGGATCTTAGGATTTTTAAATAAAACCATTCGTGTATGCTGTACGATTGTGGGATTCATTGACAAAAAAAATGGCAATTTTTCACCGTTTAGTTTCGGAGATATCGACTTTTAAAAAGTATTAATTTTATTCCACACGGAACTCGGGACAACCAGGGGCAACTGTTTTGGAGGTGATTTTCATGATGGAATATCTGTCGAACTGTTCCAATTTTTTTTCTGAAATTTTCTACCCATGATTATTGATCCATGAAGAATAAGTACAACATTTTTTTTAATGTTCCCTCGTGTACTTTTGTACGTTTGTTTACAATGGTGCGCTGATAATGCCCCCAATTGGCGACCAGTGTTGTGAACCGTGTATGGATGTGGAAAAAAACAAACGTTTTTTTTAATTTGTATGAGTGTTGTGACGTTTAGTATCACAATTAGCAAAAAAATATTCCGAAATGGCGACGTACTAAACTTTGATTATCAATTTTTTCTGATTTTCTGGCAATTATAAGCATTATAGCTGTAAAAAAAAAAATATTTCGACTCAATTGTGCTACCAACGTTGAAAAATAGTCTACTGAAGGTGTATATCAAATCTGAGCTCCAGCGGCCAATCGAAATATCGTGGTTGCCGATTTGAAAAACGTAGTTTCGACTATTTAAGACGTTACACCACCTTGGTGTTCGGAAAAATAGGTATGAAAATTAAAAAAAAATCGGCGCGACTATTCACTGTATAAAATAATTTTTATTCTTTACAAATACATAATAGTTTTATGAATAAATAAAAAAAAAGAACGAATAAAAACATTTGAAAATAGCGGAGACATAAGTCGTCTAGTAGGACTCTTTTTCGAAAATTCTTTCCGATGGTGGAAGTTTTCTCTCTGTCAGGCATTGCCTGACAAATGAAAAAATCTTGTAAAGAAAGGTAAAGTGTAGCATAGGCAAAAAATTTTGATGCGACGATTAAATATATAAAATAATTTGTATTATTTACAAATACATTATAGTTTTATGACCAAAAAAAACGAATATAAAAAAATCAATAGCGAAGATATAAGTCGTCTAGTGGAATGGTAGAATCTTTTTCTCTATCTCGCATCGTCCGAAAAATAAAAAATGGACAATTTCTTGTAAAGCAAGGTAATAGCTAAAGTGTAGCATAGGGTAAACAAAATAATTTTTGTTTTGTGTATACAACAGCTTGTTGACAAAAAAACTCTAATTTTTACCAAAATGTTGAATAAAAAAAATTGATAAAAATTTAAGGCGGCATCCAATCAAAAAAATCCTATGATACTTTCTAGACAATATTATAAAGAATATGTGGTACAAATTTTATCAAAATCGGTTGAGTAGATCTCGAAATATTTTGTTCACCAGTTTGAAACGGGGTACAACTAGATAAAAACGGGGTCCAACCATTTTTTAATTTTTTTTTTAAATTTTTTCATAAAACTATAATGTATTTGTGCAAAATCAAAATCATTTTATATATAAGGGTCTGTAGAATAATAAAAGAAAATTTAAAAAACGGTTTCTTCAAATTTCTCTACAACAATACTGCCTTAAGATTTCATATATGTAAACATTGTTTTTCTATATGTGACGCCAAAAATGGGTGAGCTTCCGAAAAGCTGGTACATCCGTTTTGGCTGAAACTTGACACAGATGTTCCATTTAATATATAAATTTATCCCCTAAAGGGATTTTCCGCGAATTCAAATAGTTTGCGAGAAATCGAACTTTGAAGTTTATTTTTTTAGCCCGTGCGATTATATCTATATCGCTCGCCACGTCCGATCGATATCCCCACTCTTCCGACTTCACTGGTTGCTGGCGTGTCGCGCTTGCCCTTACAAATACACCTATATCGCTCGCCACGTCCGATCGATATAGGCACCCACGTCAGTAACGCACGCTTCACACGCACATCCGAGGTGCCTCGCGCCCGCACCAGTATCGGACGCACCCCACAATTCCACACGCACGTCCGAGGTACCTCGCGCTCATACCAGTATTGCACGAAACTCACGATTCCGCGCGCACGTCCGAGGTTCCTCGCGCCCATACCAGTATGCTGCGCATCTGGGACAAACAAACTAAAGAATCAGAGATATCCAAAAAAATTATTCCTATAAACAAACAAACCCACACATAAAGTCAACCAAACAAAAAAAGATCGAACATATCGAACATCCGAGCTACCTCGCACCCACGCCAGTATTCCGTGCATTTCGGACACAAACATGGCGAGTTATATAGATATACTTGTACGGATAAGCGCGGCACGTCAGCAACCAGTGAAGTAGGAGAAGTGAGGATATCGATCGGACGTGGCAAGCGATATAGGCATACTCGTACGGGTTAATAAAATAAAATTTTATATTCGATTTTTTGTAAACTATTTGAATGCGCCAGAAATCCCTGTCGGGGATGTCTTTATATATTAAGGGGTTACGTGGGTTTGAACATTTCAAAAAATTCATTTTTTTTTATTTTCTTATCTAATAGTGCAATATGTCCAGAATATTCTCCTAAAGCTCTAAGTCAATCGGAGTAAAAGTCTAGGAGAGAGAGAGAGAGAGAGAGCCTTTGGGAATTCCCCCCGTCGGGAAAGACCGGCCGGGAGCGACGCAGGTATACGCATTTTTCTCAAAACACTATTTTAGAAGTCGGTGGACACGATTTCTCAAAAACTAATGCACCGATCTTATTGAAATTTGGCACACTTCTTCAACTTAGCATTGACTAGTGATTGAACGAAAATTGAACTATTTTGCATACAACTCTGCCAAAAATCCAAATTTCAATTTTTTTAAAAATCCTTCGTTCAATCACGAGCTATACTTATCTACGAACAGAAAAAATTTGGTTTTTTTATTTCAGATAAAGCTATCATGAGTTATCCTGACCACCACGAGGACACTTTTTTTTGAGGGGTCTCTGGAAACCAGGTCCCACCGGCTGAATTTCCCAAATTTTTTGATGAAATTTTTAAAAATATTGTTGAAATATTGCTCTTTTATGTGCTTAACATTTTGAATAAAATAATTTATTTATTATATTTAAAAAAAATAGAGAAAATATGCTTTTTTGGGCTTCGAAACCCACGTAATCCCTTAAGGGTAGGTTACCGTTCATGACGATGAAAAATTCGATTTTTTTAACATAATATGCATCCTTCAAGTGTTTAGATCACGTGGGTGAAAGAATATTTTCATATCTAAAGTCTTTTAGAATGTACAGCCTAAACGTTCAATTCGCGGGGCCATCAGGAAGCGATTTTTGTCAAAAATTGATTGAGAAATATTTTTTTCGTCCGTTGAAACAAAAAAATTTGTTTTTTTTTCAAACGGCTGCTATTTTGTTATCCAGAGGTTTTTCAGAAAACAAAAAAGGATAAGGCCCCCAAATTTAGTCTAGTTTAATAATGTTTAACCCGTTTCTGTATAACATGAACTGGCAATGCTGTGGTGCGCTCCGCGCAGACCAAAACCCGCTGTGCATGGCTTTATTTGAAGCCATGAAGGGAGCTGGAGCCGCCATTTTGGATTTTTTTAAAATAAATAAAAATTTGTATTTACTCTCCATTGATAGAAGAATAAAATACATTGAAATCCATTTCGAAAAGTATTTATTTTATGGAAAAATTTTTTTTTCCAAAGTTCGTGCATTTTTCACGCCTCTCGACGGTAATCTTCCCTTAAATGGAACATTCTGTGCAAATTTTCAGCCAAACCGGACATAACAGTTTTTTGGAAGTTTATCCCTAAAAATTATCTGAAAATTCTGAATGTGTTTACTGTATTATCGCATCTTCGCGAAGTCTTCGCTTTTTGTATCCGAAATTTGTCGTTTATCAATCAAAGCTCAAGGTTTCTGTCTACCCGGTCGCGACTGACGTAAAAAAACATGTAATTACATTGAAAAAAAAGCGACTGATCATCATTGTGTTCTAAAAAAAAGAAGAAGATTCGGCATTTGCTACCATCTCCCTTTTGGTCTTCGAGCTATTTATACCTCTGGGGCAAGAATTACTTTCTCGCTATTGTCTCGAGAAAAAGAGAAGTGAGAGCGATGAGAGGGAGAGAAAGAGAGAAAAAGCAATGTGCGTTCGTGTTAATTGGTGGGGCGTTTGAAACCATCACTTCGACAAAACGATCGTCGAGTCGCGTCATTGTAATTTAGCAAGTATACACGTATAGGAGATTCCACACGAATCTTTACAGTCATTCAATTTCGTATAATAATTTTTTGAAGCATTGCTAGAAGAGTAATGAGTACAACACATATGTGGTCTCCCCCCCCCTCCCCCTCCCAAATATCAAACCTAAAAAGGTTACGGTACACAAAACTCTCAACATAAATTTTAGCAAATTTCCTATAAATTGACTAGGGTGAACCGACCAGTGGATGGACGATTAACGACACTATAGAATTCAAATGGGCTGTGAAATGAAAATATTATCAAAACAAGCTTTTTTATTGTTATAGCTAACGAAAGATAATATTCTGATAGTAGAAAAAAATATTCGAAATAATTTCAACACATAATATTGGAGAAATTGATAAATAAGTAACGAAATGACTAAATCGCCAGTGAATGGACAAAATTACTAGTAAATGGACACTCGACCACCAGTTAATGGACGTGTATTGTACGTTAATGCTGTAAAGGATTACGATTTCTTATTTATTTTTATTTAATGCTACATTTGGAGATCACTGTACTGCAGAAAAATTATAATATTCTTATACACATGAGTATATAGGTATATATATATATATATTAGATGAAGTAAAAAGTTCTGAGCGTTTTTTCGCTTCATTTCGACGATGAAATTAACATAGTTAGGATTATCCGATTTAGATCAAATATGCGCCGTTTTGTTCGATAACTTTGGTCCATTTTGACGGCAATTTCATAATTCCGCGATTTGAAGAAGTCCTCGTCCCTATTGGTAAAAACTTGACCAGCTCATTTTCACAAGCCTCTCTTGAGGCCAGTTTTGTACCATGAAGAAAATTTCGCAAATGCTTGAAAAGGTGATAATCGCTTGGTGCCAGATCTGGACTATACGGCGGGTGCGATAGAACCTCCCATCCAAGCTCTCGGAGCTTCTGGCGCGTCGTTAAAGATGTGTGCGGCCTGGCGTTGTCTTGATGGAACACAACACCTTTCCTATTGGCCAATTGTGGCCGCTTCTGGTCGATCGCCTGCTTCAATCTGGTCAGTTGTTGACAGTAGAGGTCCTACTTGAGTGTTTGGCCCGATGAGAGCAGCTCATAGTGGATGATTCCCTTTCAATCCCACCAAACACACAGCAAAACCTTCTTGGCCGTTAATCCGGGCTTGGCGATCGTTTGGGCCGGCTCATCGCGATTGGACCACGATCGTTTTCGGCTGTTGTTCTCGTATGTGACCCGTTTTTCATTGCCAGTCACCATCCGCTTTAAAAATGGGTCGATTTCGTTACGTTTCAGCAAAGAATCGTAGGCATCAATTCAGTCCAAAAGGTTCTTTTGCGTCAATTCGGGTGGCACCCATACATCGAGCTGCTTCTTGAAACCAGCCTTATGCTAATGGTTCCAAACGGTTTTCTGGCTAATCTTCAGTTTCTGGGCAATGGAATAAGCGATCACATGCCGGTCCGACTCGACGATTTTCATGATTTTATCGACATTTTCCACGATTGGCCTACCAGAGTGTGCTTCAGCTTCGACGTCCATATTACCAGAACGGAATTGTTGGAACCACCGCTTTGCTGTTACATTCGATACTGTATTGGGTCTATAAATAGCATACATTTTTTTGACCGCCTGCTCCGCCTTTTCACCTTGATCGTAGTGGTACTGAAGAATGTATCGAATTTTCCCTTTTTTTACCTCCATTTTGGAACGCTGTAACACACAACTGGCTTCACCAAACACAAAACTGTCAAAGAACTTTATTTGAAGCGTAATGTCATTTTTAAATCGCCGTATAGTATGACCCGATGCGATGTATACATCGTGAGATATGGCTCACTAAAGACATCTAGCGGAAAACGCTCAGAACTTTTTACTTCACCCAATATTTGTTATTGCGATTCCCTAGAAAATACACGTTTTTTATTCCATTTTAACGAGAAATTCTCAAAAAATGTACCAAAGCTTGTTTCGAGAAAGAAACAGAAAATAAAATTTTGTCAAAAAAGAAAAACGATTCAAATGTTTTTTTTTTGACATTTGATGAAATGTTCATTGTCATTTCTTAACAGGAATTAATCTTGCAATTCTCAGCAGAGGAGCTAAACTTTTCACTCTGCTTTGAGAATTATCAGAAAAGAGCCCATACATCCATTTACTGAGAAGAGGTTAGGTTACAGTATCAGTAAATAAACATGTCTAATTCTGACCTATTATTACGATTTTTTTTTGAAAATTCAGCAAAAAATCAAAGATTGATTCTATCATGAACAATAAAAGTAATACTTACCCTAAAAACTCATAAAAAACTTTTGTTTTCACCTTTAGAACACCGACTGTGCACAGACGTATCGTAACTAACAATAAGTTGCTCGGTGTGCAAGTGTCACAAACTAGAAAAATTTTGAGTGGAGTCAGAATTCGATATTAAACGAAGAAATTGGTTTTAAGTCGAAGTAGAAGATGTACCACGTGCCATATGAGTGCGAGAGAGATAGCTAAAATTTTCGAACCGATATTTCTCAAAGATGAATAATTTTCAGGGCAAACGAAAATCGTCAAGCTCTTCGTCAGGATATTCTCCAGAGCCTGATGCTTTGTTTTTCCTCAAAAACCTCAACCATTTATGAGAAAACTGGGTTGGAAAATTTGTGAGGTTATGTTGACCTTGTACATGCCCTTAACGACACCCGTAATTTTTTTGCTCAGTTATAGTGATTCGAGTTTTTATCGACCATTCATATTCTTTACTTATTTGAAATATAAGCCAACTTTCATCAATTCACTGGTCCCTGTCCATTTACTGGTCCGTGTATCTTATGCCAAGATCGATAATTAAAGTGCCTAGTGTCAAAAATTCTGGTCGATGCCCACGTGATTGTTAAAGAATATTGAAGAAACAATTGCGAAAAAAATGCCAATTCCTCTTAACCCTTTGCGCTCACACGTTCTGGCTATAACACGCTGGTCACAGGGGGTCGCAATGACCCCAGCCATGTTTAAACGATTGCCGCGATGACCGTATCGTTCCAAATGACTCATAAAAATTCAGGATATTAGTTTGAACATTCTAGAATGTGGCATTCTCGGTATTATATTTTAATTGAATTTTAAAAAGGCGAAATAAAATCAGCAAAGGGTCAATGAGTAAAAAAGCAATTTTTTACTAAAAAAAATCATAACTCTTGCAATTGTCAGATATTTATTCTTATATCTGAAGAGCCATGTCGGAGTGACACAAAGAACGATAATCATGAAAAATTAGCGATTTATTATAAAAAGTGGCCGCCAACAACACATAGTAATTTTAGCTAAAAATTGCGCTTGGGGTAGATTTATGATGCGCATAAATCTACGCGCATAAAAATTGCATTAATTCTCTAGAATACAAATAATGAAACACGTATTTCAGCATTCATCAAAATTGAACCCTTAAGGGGTTGCAAGGGCGTGGAAAAGCTTGTGTAGAAAACAATATTTTATTGGTCGATTCTACTTTAAATTTGGCATAAATACTCTATAATGCAAATAATGCAACACATATTTCAGCATTTTCCAAAATTCAACAAGGCTGAATTTAAATTTGAATCTTGGTTTTTTTTTCTTCTTAAAATATAAAACTGTTCCTTGACTGACAGACAATGCACAGCCTAAACCACTGAAGATAGAAACATGTCAGTTGGACGATATGCTCCTTAGAAGGTGTAAAGGTGCTCTAAGAAAGGATTTTTCGAAAATAAACTCTTAAGGGGGTGAAATGGGGTATAAAAGTTTGCATGAAAAATGATATTCCTTGCGTGTATCAACTTGAAACTTGGAACATATGTTTCTTAGAAGGTGTAGAGATGCACTAAGAAAGGATTTTTTTAATCAACTCTTAAGGGGATGATACGGGGTGTAAAAGTTTGTATGAAAAAATGTATTCCGTGCGTGTAACAACTTGAAACTTGGTATAAATATTCTTCAAAACAAATAATAAAACGCATATTTTAGGATTTTTTAAAACAACCCCCAATAAAGGGTGCAACTGGTAATGGAGTTTCTATGAGGCAAATTACATGCGGGCGAAGCTGCGAGCAGAAGCTAGTTATTGATAATAATAAGATGATCTGAACGAATTAATTAAATTTAAAAATTGAGATTTTTTTTGTTGTTGGACAGTTGCAACAGATGTACAGTCACTGACAAAATCTCAGTCAAGCAGTCAAGCACACACCAATATCGCCGAATTTGACTTTAATTATTATTAAGGCCTTAGGCCACTCTAGGATTTTCTAAAGATCGATTTTTTTTTGTTAAAAATGTACCTTAGTATCTATAAAATTATATCCTAAAAGATTATGGGTGTGAAAAATCTCTAAGAACTCGATTTTCGAATTCTAGCGCAACCCCTCTTGATTTGTGTCGTGACTTTCTACTAACTTTAAACGCGTTTATCTCAAAACTACATTTTTGAAGTCGGCCGGACTCATAACTCAAACAAATTTCAACCGATTCACTTGAAATTTTAACTGTATATTTAGAATTACATTTTCTGAGGCACTACGTAGGATTTTTTAAATTATATTGCATAGTTCCTTTTTTATAAACAATTTTCTGACGATTTTCTCATGGCATTTTATACTTTTTGTTTTAGAAATGCGCCATTTTGGCAAAAAAACAATATATCAAAAAAATCCTACGTACTTCTATCGTTATTCTTATATATAATCGAAAAAACTTTAGTGTCTCATCATAACTCAAAAATTATAGGAGCTGTTGGTCCGGCCGTTGACTTTCCAGAAATAAAGGCGTCATCGGAAAGGTGCTGCACAGTCGCCATTTTGACATGTATCGCTGTGAAAAAATCATTTTGTATAGTCAATTACCTGTATAATAAAACCCCTATTTTGTAATTCCGATTTATTTTATGGTTTTGCTGAAAAAAAATCACAAAATATGCTCTTTTTTTGCCTCTAGACTGACCTAAGGTCTTAAGGTATTACTGGATAGATATTAAAAAATCACCAAAATTCTTGAAAATTTGAGGAATGATAGTTCTTGATAGAATAATAATAAATTAATTATTTTAGAATTTTCCACTGAATAATTTAGTAGTTATAAACATATGAATTTAACACGGTAGCTTATGGGAAAACAGCTTCTGCAAACGTAAACCGTTGCAAAACGAATGGAACTAAATCGCCGTAAATTCTGAAAGTATTATATCATCAAGATTCAGGATCAAGCGATTGATTATGCTAAGTTTCAAATAAATCAACTGAGTAATTGTCGAAAAAGTAATTCAAGTAATGAGAAGTATCGTCCTTTTTAACGATAAATTAATAGCAATAATTGGAAAACTCAATATATATTGAGTTTTTGAGTAATTATTGATAATAATAAAATGCTCTGAATGTATGAATTAAATTTAAAAATTGAGAAATTTTTTGTTGGATATTCGAAAGAGATGTACAGTTACTGACAAAACCTCAGTCAAGCACACGCCAATATCGTCGAATTTGACTTCAATTATTATTGAAAGTGGAAAATCAACATTTCTAAGTGTTAATTCATTGTTAAATTAGCTATTTGTCAGGCTCAACATGTACGAGATGATCTAAACTTGTAGATCCACGATTTGCCCATTTTGGACTAGATTTTTGCCCGCCGGTCCATCCAGTAATACCTTAAGGCAAGTCTTATAACTTTAAAATGAAGGCGTATGCCAAATTTCAGATCGAAATTCGGTTTCCACTCTTGGGAAGTTTATCCGGAAGTCCCGTGGAAATTGGTAACGATTTCACGTTCGGTTCATTTCGCGTGAAATGTCCAATATACGTGTGTATAATTCATACGTTACATATATATATATATATATATATATATATATATATATCTATTTTGTTCTATTCCTCTGCATGTATCGTTGATCCTCGTCGTTTCTGATGGATCTCTCGATCCACTCTTCGGTGCATTCTTCGCACGTATTTAAAAGCGTTTAAGGGAGCCCTCGAGTCTCAAAAGTGCTCTCACCCGAGCCTTCTCACTGTTCGTTTTTTTATCCCTCTCTTTAGCCCCCTCCCTCCTCTTGCTTTCACGTCACAATGGCCACGCTTGCGTATTATTTGTTGGTGAAATAACACGCTGTCAGTCTTGGATATGCTAAATATACGCTTATATAGCTTTTCGTTTGAGATGAGAATCGATCGTTTGGTCTCTCTCTCTTGCTCTCTCTCACTCTCGTCGTTCAGTGTTTTGTTACGAGACACGGGGCAACCCAATCGAATTGGCGATCACGTGACGCGGAGACGGACAAAAAGTGAGAATAAATGAGAAATATGTATGAAGCCGAAAGGCATGCCCTGGTGTGAGTTTAACACTCAATGATTTTATCGTTAAGCCGTACGTTCGTGAACAAAAATTAATTACATATTTTATTTTTCGAGTATACCGGACTACGACGAAGAATACGAGAATATTTTAATGTTTTTAATGAATTGTCGATTAATTGAGCAAAAAATTGTCCAACAGAGCAGCGATAAACTTGCCGCTTCGTCGTATTCAATTAATTTGGTAATTAACGAAATTACGAATGATTAATAAGCGCTGATTAATTATTAATCGAATGATTAAGGTTTATATAATTAATGAATTGCCGTTAATATAAACAATTAATTATTTATTAATTAATTTGTATTTAATTACGATTTTTTTATTAACTTCTCGGAAATGTCCGCTCTTTGTTCATTTCTTTCAAAAATTTTATTTACCATTGCCAAGTCATGAGATTTTTTTTTCGTAACGGCATATCCTTTTGCATTTGACGAGTATCTGATTGATTTAAAAGTTTTACCGCTGCTTATTAAAATACAGCGGAGGAATTGAGGGGGGAAAACCCTTTACAAGATTCAAAAAATCGATTTTTTTTCACATATTTCTAAAGTATAATATATTGAGAGTGTACTGGAAAATCGAAAAATCGAAAAATGAAATATTTGCGAAGTTATAGCAAATAGTTGAGAGTCCGCTGGGACCACATGCTATCAACTAGGGAAACTTTAAACACGATTATCTTTAAACTGCATTTTCAAAAACTGCCCATGTTATAGGTCGAAAAGTTATCGATCGATCTGGCTGAAATTTTGGAAGGTTTCTCACTGTAACATTATCGGAAGGATATACCTAAAGTTTTAAGGTTATCGCGTGAATAAATTACTTTTTTGGGGTCAAAATTGTCGAGAAGATGCTCAAAAATATGATAATTTGATCAAAAAGCCTACGTAATTTTTATCCTTCCCATACACATGTCAATAATCGAAAAATATTTTCGATTTCTGTTTCAGATCAATAGAAAAAATCAGACAAATAGAGTACTTTTCGATATAGGGCTGGGTTGAAATTCCGAACTTTGAATTATCAGAACGCTCAAATTCCAAATTTATTAGCTAGTACTCAATACTTCTAGAAATTTATAATTCCAAAATTTTGGAAACAGAATTATCATATAACCGAAAATAATAGTATACTAAGGAATTAAATGACAATAATCATGGGACCGACTGATAGAGCGTCGAGATGAAAACACAGCACATAAAACAGGTATTAACTTCCCATAATTAGAGATTCCACAGTTCCGACAAAATTGGAGAGTTAGAAATTCGAGTTCCTGAATAGCGAAGGTTTGTACATGGGAAAGTTCCGAAAATAATAATATCGATAAGAATCATCGATAGCTAAACATCCTTACATTATATGTTCACAATAAAACGTGAAGGATGATCAAAACTCTGAAAAAATTCTACCACGAAAGATCAAAACTCCGAAAGAATTTTACCCGAAAGACCAAAACTCCGAAACAAATGCGTTACAGTAGTGGTACTGTCATCTAAACGCGTTAGGCTAACTGGCTACCTGCTTTATGTGTGAGTTTTTCGGAATTTTGAACGTTTTAAACGTTCTCTATCGGAATCTTACACTATCTAAACTTCAGCTTTGGCAAACTGGATGATCGAAGCTATGACTTCCGGAGTCCAAAACTTTCGTGAACCTGACGAATCTCTTATTAGCTTTTATTATATTTAAACTTTCTGATATAGCTCGTTTTGTATAATAAAATTTTTGGAATTTTGTGGCATGCTTAATATTAGATGAAGTAAAAAGTTCTGAGCGTTTTTTCGCTTTATTTCGACGATGAAATTAACATAGTTAGGATTATCCGATTTGGATCAAATATGCGCCATTTTATTCGATAACTTTTGTCCATTTTGAAGGCAATTTCATAATTCCGCGATTGAAGAAGTCCTCGTCGCTATTGGTAAAAAACTTGACCAGCTCATTTTCACAAGCCTCTCTTGAGGCCAGTTTTGTACCATCAAGAAAAGTTTGCAAATGCTTGAAAAGGTGATAATCGCTTGGTGCCAGGTCTGGAATACACGGCGGGTGCGATAGAACCTCCCATCCAAGCTCTCGGAGCTTCTGGCACGTCATTAAAGATGTGTGCGGCCTGGCGTTGTCTTGATGGAACACAACACCCTTCCTATTGGCCAATTCTGGGCGCTTCTGTTCGATCGCTTGCTTCAATCTGGTCAGTTGTTGACAGTAGAGGTACGAATTGAGTGTTTGGCCCGATGGGAGCAGCTTATAGTGGGTGATTCCCTTCCAATCCCACCAAACACACAGCAAAACCTTCTTGGCCGTTAGTCCGGGCTTGGCGATCGTTTGGGCCGACTTACCGCGATTGGACCACGATCTTTTTCAGCTGTTGTTCTCGTATGTGAACCATTTTTCATCGCCAGTCACGATCCGCTTCAAAAATGGGTCGATTTCGTTACGTTTCAGCAAAGAATCGCAGGCATCAAATCGGTCCAAAAGGTTCTTTTGCGTCAATTCGTATGGCACCCATACATCGAGCTTCTTCTTGAGACCAGCCTTATGCAAATGGTTCCAAACGGTTTTCTGGATAATCTTCAGTACCTGGGCAATGGAATAGGTGCTCACATGCCGGTCCGACTCGACGATTCCCATGATTTTATCGACATTTTCGACGATTGGCCTACCAGAGCGTGCCTCATCTTTGACGTCCATATTAACAGAACGGAATCATTGGAACCACTGCTTTGCTGTTGCATTCGATACTGTATTGGGTCCAAAAACAGCACAAATTTTTTTGGCCGCCTGCTCCGCCTCTTCACCTTGGTCGTAGTGCTACTGAAGAATGAATCGAATATTCTCTTTTTTTACCTCCATTTTGGAACGCTGTAACACACAACTGGCTTCACCAAACACAAAACTATCAAAAAACTTTTTTTGAAGCGTAATGCCACCTTTAAATCGCCGTATAGTATGACCCGATGCGATGTATACATCGTGAAATATGGCTCACTAAAGACATCTACCGGAAAACGCTCAGAACTTTTTACTTCACCCAATATTACATATTCGGACTTTTGTATGTCGTATTACTGGTCGTTCAAATAAAGCGTTGATCTTCTTCATACTATTTCTGAAAATTATCTCGTATAAGAAATCATATTTGTATCCTTTTTCTATCGCTACTCGTACCGTTCCACATCATTTACAGTCAACTGTGTAGACTTTCTGGCATGATCTTTATGAAACTTGTAGTTTCGGAACATTAAAATTAGGAATTTTAATCCGTCGGAGCACTCAAAGTTCGGAATTTCAATCCGGCCCCTTCGATATCATGCAAAAGACGCCTAAAGAAATGCCTTATAACGACGCCATTTTGTTTTGTTTAAAAAAAATTAACGCTTGAAAGTTGTAATAAGATAATGTCAAATTTTTTTAATAATGCGATTATTTTATCACTTTTAAAAAAATTCATGAAAAATGGCTTATTTTCGGGCGTCTAAAGGGTTTCTCCCCCTTAATGTCTTCAAAATTCCTTGACAACTTATCTTTGGATAAATATTCCGTGCTCGGGTTTCGAATATTCACATTTGCGTACAGTCTCGAAAGTTTCCCGGGCTTTTTAACCGTATGCGCTAATTCACCGTGACGTTTTTGTGCACATTAATAGTTTTAGGAAAGATTAAGGGGTTACACCTAGTTGGAATTTTTTGAAAAAACCGATTTTTCGTTTTCGACGGATTCTTATAATATAACCTTTCAAACAATATTCTCTGAAAATTTCAAGTCGGTCCGTTGAAAATTGGGGGGGTTATGAGCGTTTACAGGTAGGTATTTTATCTACGTATATACCTGACGTAAAACTTTAAACGCGTTTTTCGCGGAATGATTTTTTCCGAATCGGTGACCAAAATATCTCAAAAACAACTAAACCGATCTGCTTCAAATTTCACAGACATTTTTTGTATATCAAAAGGCAGTCCTTAATCGAAGGATTTTTTTTTCAATGCATACTTTTTTTTTATATCAAGGAAAATAGAGTGTTTTTTTCAGCGAAATTTCGACGATCACTTTCGTTCGGCGACCATTTTTTTCAAAAATAATTATTTTATTGAATCCTTCGATTAAAGACTAGATAATACGGTATACAAACTAAAATCATTTGGTTTTTTGATTTCAGATGATTTGTTCCCGAGCAGGAGTGGTCACCGCGAAGGACCTTTTTTGCACAGCGGTCTGTGCAATTTACTGTATCTCCGTCGTTTATAAATATTTCCCAATAAAAAAATTGTCAAAGATATTTGAAATAGTACCCTTTACTATGAAAAAAAAGTTAAAAACCTGCATCCATTTCCCAAAAAAAATGCACGTAAACACCTCTTTTTTCCGGCCGCGAACTAGGTGTAACCCGTTAGTAAGCGATTAATTTGAAATATTTTGCGTATAAGCTCGTACAGATTTAGCGGATTTCAGTACAATATTATTTTTTATGCTACGTCGGTTGCGAGGTATGCCAATCGATCGATCAACAGAGAGAGAGAGAGAGAGAAAGAGAGAGAGAGAGAGAGAGAGAGAGAGAGAGAGAGCGAGAGAGAGAGAGAGAGAGAGAGAGAGAGAGAGACAGAGAGAGAGAGAGAGAGAGAGAGAGAGAGATGCGGTAGCAGCAAATACATCTCCCGTCAACTATAAATTTTCAACCTCCTCAGCTATTATGTATACCCTTCCGAGAGAGCCTATAAACATTTTCGAATCGTTCGGTCATATACCTTTTTTTTTGCTCTTTTAAGCCTTCACGCATTGAATAAACTGTCAGCGAGCAAAATTTCTTTTCGGATGCCCTGAGAAGAATAACATGTAACGCGTCACGATCGTCTCCCTCTCTTCGTCTCTTTATGTCTTCTTTTTTCTCTCGATCGCTTGGTATCTTTATTGAACGCGGCAGGTGTGCCCACAATTCGGCAAAGTATATTTTATCGTAAATTACAATGAAAAATCAATCGAATGTTGGGCAAAGGTTTTACGATTTATTGGACCTCTTCGAGGACAAACCATCGGGCATTTGTCCTTTCGCAAAGATGACCAGGTGAATCGATTACACATTATTTCCCGATCGATCGATTTACGGATTGAATCGGCAGAATTCTCGACCAGGAATACAAAAGGGATCCTCCGTCCAACGTGAGAGAAAGCGCTCTCTCTCTCTCTCTCTCTCTCTCTCTCTCTCTCTCTCTCTCTCTCTCACGATAAATGCAGTACTTAATGGGAACAACGGGAACGAAAATAAATTCAATAACAGTTACAAGGATGAACATAATTTTTATTTATATTAAAAAACACACATTTTTGTTTGTTTATTACATTGTGAAATGCAAAACTTTTCTAAGATCCCGACTAGAAATTTTGCTACGAGACTGATTAGGGCCGGATCAGGCATCCGTATCCCGTACTACGGCACTGACAGGCGGCCGGATCAGGGCTTTATCAGGCGTGTAACGCTTTTTGGCACCTGACCCGGATCCGGCTGACGTTTACGGCCCTGATCCGGTTGCCTTGCCTGAAATGAAAAATAAAAAAGGCAACAAATTCTGAATAAAAATATTCTGGTAGTATTTTTCGTTTCCATATGCTTTACTTATATTCCTGCATATGTGATAATTGGATTAAAACGTGTTCTGCCTCATTAAAGTTTTTTGTCTAGCCTCGGTTTCGAACCTACGTCTTGTAATTCTAGAGCTGAACACGCTACCTACTTAGCCATCCTAACACTTGTAGGAATTCTCTTTTTTTCGTTGCTTATATTATCATCATTTTAAAAAATGTCAATATTTTTTTATGGCGTGAAGTTAGCATCGAAGTTAGCAGTGCAACGAAAATTAATACTTTTTGACCGCTGAATTTCTTTTTGCCTGATTAGGCACTAAAAATAATCCACACATTTTTACGTATTCTTATTAGAGTTTTACGACTTCAATTTACAAAAAAAGGCTTTTGATGATGATCAAAATAAACGAATGAAAAATGAAAAAAAAAAATCGTTGCATTCCACCGATGCAAAATTCAACGTTATTTTGATTCTTTTTTTAAAGAACTAAAAAAAGGGGAATTTGGTATTTATGAATGTATAATAATTTCGATAACAATAATAAACTCACTTATATTTTTATTTTTATATTATTTAGAAATTACTCAGTCTTCACATCTTTGGTTCTTCGACAAATAACAGTTTAAATTAAACGTTTTCGATTAATAATAGTTCAAATAATACGTTGATCAAAACTATCGCTTTGATCTTTCGGTTACTCCTTCACAGTCTTCGCCCTCGCTTGACATGCACCGTCCCAATCTTTTGCAGCATTGATAATTTTGCCTAGCGATTTTTCGATGTCCTTCCGATATATGGGTTGATTATTCATCTCAAGATTTGTAGGCAATCTCAATTCTCAAGATTTGTAGGAAATTCTCGGCTTGGCTCTAAAAATACCATTACAAAAATAATTGATATTATGCATGTTAATAAATAATAATAGATATTGTTAATTTTTAAAGTAAAGGATATATAAATGAAAATGTATATGTATATATACAGGGTGGACCACGCAACGTGTGCACTTCTTTTACGACCAAAATATGCGTTGCACAAAAAAATGTTTTATACAAAAGTTACATGGTTTATAAGGCTACACTATGTGGTGCATTTATTTTTTTCATAGGTGGAGGCGCTTCGAAGATTTGAATGTCAACTTTATTTTTTCAAATGGAATGCTATATTTTTTATAGCGTAATATGATAGAGTAACGAATTCTGAGTAAAAAAGTATAGACCTTTATTAGCCCTAGAGTTAATAGCTAACGAGTAATTTCACTTTATTACTTTAAAATTTTCTTCACGTAATATCAAGTTGCAGATTCATTCATTCATTTTCACTTTTATCTTTCTGATAATAATCGCGCACAATCATCGAAGGATACTTTAATACTGGATTACAATAATTGAGAAGATTGTAAATCATGATAAGTGTGTGTGATGTGGTAAATGTGTTCATATTGATAAACACTGGGATGTAAACACTGCCATTCAGAAATTTGTAGTAGATTTGAATCTCCAACTTGATATTACGTGAAGAAAATTTTAAAGTAATAAAGTGATATTACTCGTTAGCTATTAACTCTAGGGCTAATAAAGGTCTATACTTTTTTACTCAGAATTCGATACTCTATCATATTACGCTATAAAAGATATAGCATTCCATTTGAAAAAATAAAGTTGACCTTCAAATCTTCGAAGTGCCTCCACCTATAAAAAAAATAAATGCACCACATAGTGTAGCCTTATAAACCATGTAACTTTTGTATAAAACATTTTTTTGTGCAACGCATATTTTGGTCGTAAAAGAGGTGCACACGTTGCGTGGTCCACTCTGCATATACACATCTAGTACGAGTGAAGAATTTACTTCTGTTAGCCGTTGTTTTTTCTTTCTGCGTGTGGAGCACGCCACTTTCGCACCCGTAAGTGTCCCAATAATTTTTTTCGGGACTCTTTTTGATTCATTTTGCACTATTATGTCCGCCAGGAAATTGGAAAAACGCATATATCCGCGTGCATACAACGCTCTCAAATATGGCAGCTTCAACACGGGGCAGATCAAGCTGCAGTCCGGAACCGTAGTACGGGCGTAAAAAGGCACCCTGATCCGGCCGAAGTAAGGTAGCCTGTGCGGCGTCGTAACAAGGCGTCCATGTACATGGACATAAAAATTTCTAGTCGGGATGATTTTACTCATAACATAGTTTAATTTATATAAGTTATAATTTATCTACGTTATTTTTTGTTTATTTTATGTTTTAACTCATTGTAATTTATTTTTATTTATACTGCGTTCACATTTCGTTTCTCTGTATTTGCGATACCTTGCCGGCGATGACAGGACTTCCATAAAAATCAATTTGGGGTCTTCGAAAACGACAAACATGTTCTATTTACTTTATTTCGACGCTGCATTGCCATATCACATATGAGAGTCGTATCATGGGAAAAATATCGAATGTTATACTAAAATGACTTGTAATTCTAACTTTATCGTATGGTTTCATCATAATCAACTCCGGCTTAGTTTCGATTTTCAATAGGTGGCGTATCTCGTACTGGTGGCATTATCTTAAGGGGGAAGATACCTTTATGCAGCTCCTTATCGACCAAAGAGGCTCGAAAATACGGAAAAATCGGATGAAGAAACCAATTCTTCGAAGAAGCTGAAAACTTAGTATATCGCCCTGGAATCGTTGATTAGCCGTTAAGTAATTGTTATCATTGACTTTTTCCGTAACCAAACTTTGAACGCGTTTTACTCAAAACTACATTTTTCAAATTGGCAGCCATCTTCACGTAAAAACTATTCAAACAATCTTAACCAAATTTGGTAAATGACTGAACAACATCGCTACATTGACTGTAATCCTAATTGTTTTAAAAAATCGGCCAAATAAAGTATTTTTCTATATCAAAATATAAGAAAAATTTCATAAAAAATTCCAATGTCTATTTAAAAATTGTATATTTCTTTACATTTTTTTATTTTACTTTGTTAGACTTACGGACGAACGATGAATGTTTTCAATAAAAGTCTTCAACCGTATTGGTTTCAGATGCAAACAGCGAGCATCAAAATGTCTGCCATTTTCGAGGTCCTGAGTCGACCTGCACCAAAGCCAGCGGGATATCTCAGCCATTTTTTATTTCTTTGTAACTTAAAAAATACGCTTTGATGGATCAATGTACACCCTAATAAATGCTAAAGTTTCAAAAATCTGAAATAATTCTTTCCCTTCCAAAAAAATTCCACAAAATAATCGATTTTTTAGCCTTTTAAAGGTATCTTCCCCTTAAGCGGGTGTTAAAGTTTGTATGGGAAAATCGAATTTCCTGCTTTTATCTCAATGAAATTTCGACGCTATATTCCTTAAGGGTCTATTCTACTGTGACGGCTACAAAAATAAGCTATTATTTAATATTTTTTTTTTGTAAACTGTTGCATGTATCACACAAAGTTTTTTTTCGCTTAAAGGTACACTGAAAGAAAAAATTCAAAAAGATTCTTAATCTGTATGAGTGTCGCTATTGCCCGAATCAGAATTATTAAAAAATATTAATTTTTACTCATACTTTCGTCCGAATTATGACGAAAAAAACGTGTTTTTCGAATACTTTTGCAATAAACGGCGCTATATTGTTATTTTGCAATATAAAATAATCATTCTACATAAATAATCATTCGAGAGTAAAGACTGCCCAAAATTTGAATGTGCTTGCCGAACACCATAAATCATAAAATGTTGTCTACAGAACTATATTGCAAAGCCATTTAGTTCTGTAGAAAACAATGACGTTGTATGATACTGGAGTCGAAGGTTGTTACTTTTATACTGCCTTTTCATTAATTGCCAACTCTTACCTCAGCCAGTCTCTACCGCCGTGCCCGATAAATATGACACTTGACTTTTTTTCTTTGTATCTTACTTTTTTTACTCTTTTTTTATCTCCTCTCTTAATTAAATCCTAATGTCCACGCGGACGTAGTCGCGGGTAAAGCTAGTGAAAAAATAAACATTATTAACTTCATAAATGGACTGCTCTAAAACCAGCAGACTTCCACCAGCGTGGAAACCGTTTATTAGCTGAAAGATGGGCAAAGGTTGTAGCTTCCGATGAAGCATATTTTGAATAAAACAAGAATGATTTATTATCTTTCAAATCAATAAGCTATTTTATCGAAAAATCCGTAAAGTCATACGTGTGTATTCAATATACAGTTGGGTACAAAAGTTTTGGGACATCCTATTTAACAGGCATATTGCATTGAAATACGGTTGGGAAAAAATTAACGAGTTATGACAACATGTATTCACTTATATTTGAAAACCATTAATTATATGGATAAATTATTCTTAAATATTTAATTGTGTATCACTTTTTATTTAACGAGAGTGTAAAAGTTATGGGCCACATACTTTTGCGCATGAAAAACAGCAATTTTTTTTTAATAACAAAACGAGATTAAACCATCTTCACTTGACTTAGTACTTTGTTACCATACCTTTAGCAGCGATAAGTGCGGCACATCGACGAGGCATGGATGTTATTAAATGTGAGATTCGTTCTTGTGGCAAGTTTTCCCACTCATGTCGCAAATGATTCCACAATTCCGTCGTGTTAGAGTGATTTTTTGTTCCAACTCGATCTTCTAGGTCTTGCCAGTAGAGAAAGGTGTTATAGAAGTACGCACTTAAGCTTCAAAGTGGTGAAAAATAAACAGATACGTTTTACGAATCAGTTTTTGTTTTCATTGAAAGAATATCTAGCATTCTAATTCATTTATGAGCGACAATTAGGAATCTTAATTTTTTTTTCAATAACAAACTAAAAACTACAAAAAGGGATTTGCGAAATCTTAGACACACGGACGATTAAGAGTACGCATGAGGGTCAATAAGAGTACGCAAAACTTAATCTGGAGAGAGAGAGAGAGAGAGAGAGAGAGAGAGAGGGCGAGAGATTGATTGATTGATGATTTATTTATGCCTTGGTTATAACCTTTAGGCAACGAAGTACAACTAATGTTCAAGGTAAGTAAATAAACAAAGCGCAATTAACATAGGTAACAAAATAAGAAAAGTTTCTTATGCGCTGGGCTTAATGATGAAGAGATAACGCAATTAAATTATATGGGGCATTCCATACCAATTCGACCTGGGTCTGACCCTTGACCCCTCAAATTCAGTTCCCGATTTTTCCTATCATTACTCTCACCCTATCAAGCAATTACAATTTTTTTCAGATTTTTCAAAATAAATTTGAGCGCGTCATGAATTTTTGAATTTTTTTTTTGAACATCTCGATGGCTGTAATCGAAAAATCTGAAAAAATTCCCAAAAATACAGTGTCAGATATAAAAAAATGTTGGTGTAAAATTCATAATGTCTGGGCTTTTGCTTCAACCCGTTTTTTAGCTTTTTGAGCAAAAAAAAATGAAAAAAAATAAGAAGCAGAGGTCAATTTACTGTAGACTGTTGCTCGAAATTTTGTATGCATAGTACCAGATTTTTAAAAAAATTTCTCCGATTTTTCTAAAGTCTATTTTGTAATTTTCTAATTAGGGATTTGGAAATGATGCGAATTGCACTAACAATAAGCGTAAGATTCCTGGTGAGGTTCGGTACACTCTAAACTACTATTGAACTACTACTGTAGAGAGTAGCTTGAATATTTTTGATGATAGCGAACGGTTTTTGGAAATTTTTAAGGATTTTTTAAAGCATTTTTTTCTGTAATATCATCGTAAAATCACGATTAATTAAAAGCGGTCATGAACAGTGATCGCTAAATTAATTATTTAATTAATTATTTAAATAAATTAATATAAATAAAATTGAAAACACTGTGACGCTGTGTATAATGCAGAGACAAATGTCAAAAATGCCAAAAACAGCCGCAATCGATATTCATCGAACACAAACGTAATATACGCAAAAACGAGTTCGTGAAGTTCGTGAAGTTCGTATCTTCCCATAGATGTAGCTGGTGTGGATCTCTTCGACCTCTTACGAAGAGTGGCTTCAGTCTTTTCCAATGAACGTGCTACTGCCCTTATAGATTCACCATCATTAACTCGCTTCCTTGCATTTTCAAGATCCGTAATTGACCATAGTCTCCGGTCGGTAGTCCGTTTCCTTCGGGACATGCGGAAAGGAAAAAAAAAACATAATCTTTAACAACAGTCGTATAAGAGTATGCGCGTACTCCAACACACCTAAGCACTGCGTACGACCTGCAAATTTTTAACTAACATGACTATTACTGCCATTTATTGATGAGATGCGAAATTACTTTCATTTTGTAAACCTTAGTATAGTAAACCGGCATACGAAATAAATAGTTATTTTCGAAGAAAGTACAATGGGTTTCGTACTTGTAATGCTTTGAAAATGACAAAAATAAATAAGAAATTGCAACCAAAACTTCAAACTTACCTGGCCTCTCCGTTTTATTTTACTTTGGATTTTTTTCTTGTTGTCACAAACACTTACGCTGTTAGGCAGTCTAAACACAACTAAATTAGTATACTACCTTACCTTAACGCTCAATCGGGTTTGAGGCCGGTGATTTCGATAGCCAGTCGAAAAGGCGTTCTTTTCGTCTTTGAAGAAAATCCTTTACAAGTCGTCAAGCATATTTGGGATCGTTATCGTGTTGAAAAACCCAAACACGCGGCATTTTTTTCATTGCAAATGGGAGCATATGGTCTTGCAACATATTTCTGTACATTGTAGCGTCCATATTATAATACTTTGAATTTCTACCAGCGTACCAACGCCATCGTCAGAAAATGCTTCCCAAACTTTAATGTTCCCGCTAACGTGTTTTACGGTAGGAATTTGATACGTTACGTTGAATCCGGTACCTGTTGGACGTCCCACTTACTTCCGAATAATTGGAATTTGAATTCATCGAAAAAAAGCACTTTTTTGAATTCATCAGCCAATCAGCTGTTCAATGCTGATATTTCTTGGCCAAATTCAATCTGGCCTTTTGATTTTTTTTTACTGATGAGTGGTTTTTTTACACCTATGCGTCGAATCAGACCTACAGCCTTCAGAGGTCACGGTACTGTATTTCGACTAATATCGGCACGATTTTCCCTCCGTAATTATCTCGAAATGCCTGCTGCAGTTCTTCGTGGATCTATAACGCACTATCTTTTTATGATTTTGTCATCGTATTCCGTAGTTTTTCGCGGTCTACCACTTCGACTTTTGTCACTCAACGAATTTGTTAATTTATATTTACGAATAAAACGATTGACCGTACTTTTTCCAATGGATAACGTAGTCAAAATATCGCGAGAACTCTTTTCTTCTAAAGAAAGTTTTCACACGATTTTACTCAATATTCGTGTGTTTCGCCATCGCGGCAGAAATAATACTGATTTTTCATTGCCATGCATGTTTTGAAACTAGTACGTAAGAAAATGCGAACAAACTGTGCGTACGAAGCCGGGCGAGATAACGACTCGATACTTTTGCACACCGACGAAACTCATTTGACGGTGTACACACTGACAGAAAAATTGTTTTGATATTAACTAGATGCGTCTAGATTTTTTTTTGTTATAACTAGATTTTTAGTGAAATCAAATTTTTCCTATTGCATTCCATTATTAAAATGATTTATTTGTTGAAATCAAGATCTATTTAATATCGTCAGATAAATAAATATTATATTTATTCCTAATAAATCTGTGATTTGGTTTCATCTGGTAGTATAAGACAAAAGAGACAGATAGAAAAATTGTAATTCAGTCTTTCAAAAATGTCATGGCTTTGTTTTCATTAGAAGACTGTTGTAACATTCTGCCGTTGAGGAAAAGGGTTAGTATTTTTATACATAAATAGTCGCGTCTGTTAATAAAAGGCAGTACGATACCTTCATTTTTTTCCCGAATAACAGCGTAGTTAGTGAAAAAAAAAGAACAATAATTTCACTTTTTTTCACCGCAGTTTTATGTTACGAACCTATATTGCTTTTTCGTATTCATGCGATATATCGTGTTTTATCTTTATTTATTTAATTTGAATATATTTAATATTCTAAAAGAATAGCTTGAACAAATAAAAAAATATATTTAAAACAAACAGGGTCGAAGTAGGCCGTGCGACAAGGATTTGATTTAAATACATCCTTTATAAATTAATTTTTTTTTGATTTGATTTGATTTAAATACATCCTTTTAAAAAACCTATTTGATTTAAATATAAACCTATTTGATTAAAATAAAAAAACCTATTTGATTTAAATACATCCTTTTTAAATTAATTTTTTTTGCAGTGCACGAATAATACGCCATACAAAAAAAAACATATGACGCTATTATTTATATCATGGCTCTCTCAAAAATTTGAAATGATTGACGAGTTCAGGAATTAAATATTTGATCACATTACTCAAAAAAATAGGGAGATCCCGAAACTTTTGCACGCCACTGTATAGACTTCGTATGTTTGTATTCAGGTGTTTTATATTCGTCAGGAAGTTCACCAACAAAATGCCTTGGCCCAAAAAATACCCAGCGAATTAAGACTGCTCGCGAACACTTGATATAGAAGTGAGACATTATATCACGTTTATGTGCGTGTGTAAACGCCCACGCGATCTTGTGAAGACGCGCGCGCGTAGCCTCAATTTTCAGGTGAATCTAATCTAATAAAGCAATTAAGTTAATATACCGTCGATCCAGACGAGGGCCGTCATTATTGATCCCCTTTAATTATGTGGCCAAAATTTGTTGTTTTTTTGCTCTCCTTCCCTTCAGGATATATACCTACACACATATATATATTTATATATACGAACTCGTATAGGCTTTTTGGCGATTGGATCTCTCGCGCGCGTCGAATATCCTCGCTCCTCTCTCTTTCTCATGCTCTTGCAGCTCCATCCCGTGCTCCGATCGGGGTTTCTTGTTTGATCAGCGAATTTAACCGGGCCTTAAACCAACAAGCGACGCCCGGCGCAACGCAACCGCTCAACGCCTTTTTCAATATACATATATATGTATACATGTAAATACACACCGACACACATACACAGATTCGATTTTCTCATCTCACGATCCACATGTACGTTTATATCATGAATGACGCCCTTTCCGGGCATTAATCGGTCCTGATTTTTCATCAAAGCCCATTTAGTTCGACGAAACACTCCTTCCAACCTTGAAATATTTTTCTAATCACGCTTTTTTCATTCTGCTCTTAATATAAATCTCTCTCTCTCTCTCTCTCTCTCTCTCTCTCTCTCTCTCTCTCATTCTCTCTTCCCTCCCTCTCTCTTTCTCTTTACATCGAGAGAACGGCAAGCTATTCACCGAAGAAACTGATAATATTTGTATAAGAAAATGTACACGTGCTTACGCTTCAACACAAGTGCAAACGCATGAAGAATTTAGGAAGCCACGTGGCCACAAGAGATTGGAAAGAATTTATTCGCATTTTGCAATAGAGGGATATTTTTATCTTTTTTTTTTCAAATAATTTCTCTAAAGTGGTTATGTTTTGATGCTCTCGCAGGTTAAGCACTTTCTCCCTTTCACCGCAGTTATAGATCCTGCAAATATGTTTGCAGGATCTAAAACTACTACTAAAAAATGATAATTCTATAACTAGGGGCAAGACGAAGGTGCGGGGTAAGATGAATCATAAGCCAAGCTATTAAACAGAGCTCCCGTTGAAGTTTAAGGCAGTAGTCTGTTTTACAGGCTTCAAAAAATCGATTTTTCGTTTTTGTCTTAAATCTATTCCAAAACTATCCAAGAATATGTGTTCAAAATTTTAGAGGCCAATTCGACATATTTTCGAAGCTAGATCAGTTTTAGTGGCCGAGCGTCGAGCAGGTGCGAATGCTCGGGCAGAACTTTACAGCCCGTTTTCTCGAGTTTTCATTTTCACAAGTTTTGGAAAACGGTGCCGGCGATAGTAAAAACAATATATGTCCGATCGAAAAAAACCAAAGTGATCTAGCTTCAGTATTGAATTATCTTCTATTTGAACCAAAAAAGTTGGACAAAAGTACTATTTAAATTACTTGTTTTGCAACTTAAAGTGAATTTTTTTTTTCAAAAAAGTGAATTTTTTTTTCAAACTTCGAAAAAATTTGGAATTTCGTCATTTCTTCGGTATTTTTTTAGTTCATATAGAAAAGGAACTTATAAAAACTAAAAAAAAAATTTGGTTCCACTGTTTCAGATGCATCGCACGACCTCCATCACCGGCACCGATTTACGAGTGCACACTCCAGGCGCCCCAGAAAAATCGTTACAACTTTGGCAAATTTCAATAATTTGTAATAATAAAAATTGTTTTTTAAAGCTTGAATATAATATACTATCGTCTCAAAATTTCGTTTACCGCAATCATTTCCTTCCCTTTCAAAAAAATTGTTGAAAAAACGCTTTTTTTTCGGCTCCTAAAGCAGACTACTGCCTTAAAGAGGTAGCGGGGAGGTGAATCAGTGTAAAGTATCGACTGTCGCGGAAGTACGCGTCTCGAGTTAGAAAACATCCGAGTAGAAATTATGCTAGACTGTCTAAGTTACGTGCTAGTAACTGGCTCGACCAATTGAGCTCATACGAACTGACTATTGGCTGCCTCGCTATGAGGTAGTAATATTCTAAATGTTTTATTATCCAGCCCTTGTCTATTCACTGTCCGATCGATTTTCACTATAGATGTCGCTGTGGTACAATAAAAATGCCGCCTAGTAACTAGGCCGTACTGGACTAGCCAACCATGGTTACGGGTAATAAAGTGAGGTTATGTAACTACACGTATTATCATCTAGCGAATGACTCATGGCTGGCTAGCCAGTTTGCGTTTCAGATGGCGTTCCGAATGAACAAAATTCTCAAGTGGGTATCTCGCGATGACCAAGCCAATACTAGCTAACTGTGTCTATGCACCTCTTGCCTAGTCACTGCCCAGCCGAACTTGATTACAGATGTCACTGCCCCACGACAAAAATACTACCTAATGACTAAACCGTACCTGACTAGCCAATGATCATCACATATGACAAAGTGAGGTTATGCGACTGCATGTAGTTTCAACGAGCGATTGGCTCATAGCTGGCTAGGCAATTTGAGTTAAAGATGGCGTTGTGGGAAAAAAAAATCCTCGTGTGGGTATCTCGCGATGACCTAGCCAACACCAGCCAACTGCAGCTATGTGCTTTTTGATTAGCCACTACTCAGTCGATTGCGATTAGCTTATATAATTTTTGTATCCTCATTTGTAGTTTATATAATGGATAGCATTGGTTGCAGTACCGTCGTGCTTATTAATTCATCACTAGCCAGAATAAATATTTGGATAAATACAATTTGAGGTTATTTTATTCTATGCGAATATAACGCTCAATGCAAAAAAAACGTAATCAATCCGATAATGTTATTTAAATTTGCTAAGCCACCCATTTCTTACTAAAGCAACATTTTGAATATGTAGACCATCTGAAATTATTAGGTGTATGACTTTATTTTTACAGATTTTTTCTTCGACCTTAAAATTATATTTAAAATAGAAATATTTTCGCGGTCTTTTGTGGTTTTGAAAGGATCGGACGCAAGGTTTCAGAACACCGAACGACAAGGCTACGTGAGTCACATAACCTCTCAGAATAGCAGAGTTTACAATGGCAACTGATAAACAGCACATTCGGCACTGCATTTTATACGAATTCCAACAAGGAAAAAATGCTTCTAAAGCACGGGAATCAATTTGTAGTGTTCTTGGTGTCGAAGTTGTGTCTTATGAAGCGTGTAATTATTATTGGTACAAACGTTTTAGAAGTGGTGATTTCGATCTTAGTGACCAGCCGTGCCCTGGACAGGATATGAAGGGTGGGCTTTATTACGAACCCCTGGAAACTGGTCAGACGGTGACTGCGGAACGCTACAGCCGACAATTGAACAAACTGAGCGAAGAACTTGATCAGAAAAGGCTATTTTCTGGGCAAGGAAGCAGGCAAGTCATACTGCTGCATGACAACGCTCGACTTCACGTTGCTCGCGTGACTTAGAAGACCCTCTTGAACTTGGGATGGGAAGTTCTCCCGCACGCGGCATATTCACCAGACTTGGCTCCATCCGACTACCATTTGTTCTGGTCAATGAAGCACTCCTTAGTGGATAAACAGTTCAAAACGCTGGAAGATGTGCGTAAATTCGTCGATGACTTAATCGCCTCGGAGCCTGCAAGTTTCTTTCGCGACGGCATTCGTATGTTACCTGAAATATGGCGCAAGGTCATAGGAAACGTGGACAATATTTCCAAGATTAAGTTCGTTGTTCTCTATTTTTTATATTAAATAAATTTGCTGAAAAATGTGTAAAAATTAAGTCATACACCTAATAATACTGTAACTAAGTAGAACTGACTCAGTGAGCAACGTCGTGGATTTACCAGATCTGTAAATATGAAACGGGAATTTGCCCATAGATGGCTCTAGCTGTCAATGTGGTTACTGTCAAGTCGCGTCATTGGCGCCATTTGCTTTGTTGACATCTGACAAAGATTTTTAACCCACAACAATACAAGTTTCATACCCCAACATACTTTGTTATGGCGTTGAACATGTCGGATTTTGGGCCTGGAAATTATGATTTGCAGACAGCATTAATTTTCTGTTACTGAATGCTTGTCGAAGCTTACGGTGAGGGTGCTCTTGGTAAACCACAGTGCTTTGAGTGGTTTAAAAAATTCAAAAGTGGGGTGGGACTCTGTGTTTGGTGGGATCAGAAGGGTGTTATCTATTATGAACTGCTAAAACCTGGCGAAACTGTTAATACTGAACGCTACCGATAACAAATGATCGATTAGAATCAAGTTTTGCGTGAAAAAAACGACCAGAATATAAAAAAAGGCAACACAAAGTGATTTTGCTTCATGATAATGCACCATCACACACAGTAAAACCGGTCAAGGAAACGATTGAGGCGTTTAGTTGGGAAATACTTTTGCATGCGGCTTACTCACCAGACTTGGCTCCGTCCAATTACCACTTATTTGCATCGATGGGACACGCATTTGCTGAGCAGCGCTTCACTTCTTACGAAAATGTACGAAAATGGCTCGATGAATGGTTTGCCTCAAAAGAGCAACAGCTTTTTTTTTTGGCGTGGCATCCACGAATTGCCAGACAGGAAAAATGTATATCTAGCAATGGACAATACTTCGAATAAAATATTTTTCATCATTTTCATACAATAAACGTGTATTTTCTATACAAAAATTCGGGTTTCATATTTACTTACCTTGTATCAACCAGAGGTACCGAGATCGAAACCAGTTTACACGTAAGCATTTTTTTTCTGATAGAATTTCAAATTAATCAATTAATATATTTGCAAGGCAAATATCATGAACAACATTGGCGGTTGAGGAAGAAAATCGTAAAATTACGCCGCGATATAAATAATGTGTAAACATTTTTTGCACATTACCTGGAGAAGAAATATTATACAGCTGCGGGACATTTTTTTTAATCTAGTCACCGCCCAATTTTCTGTATCCCGTCACTAGTCGACGAAAGCATTACAAGGCAGTCACTAACTAAAACGGCTAGCTACTGGCGATTTGAAAGATAATTTCACAGCTCACGTCTAGAAAGTGATGTGTTGTATTTTCCACTCAGATAAATGACATGTTACAGAAAAAGATGGGCCATCGCAAAGTCGCAATATTTTACCAATGTACCACTGTCAACGTTAGAGAGACACGTTAAAGCTATAAGAAAGGGTGAAATGTAACTTAGTGACAAATTAGCGGGCCATGAGGTCATGAATCGTGCGCTGGTATTAAGAATGAAACCATTTTTATATGCAAAAGACTCCAATAATGCTTGTCCCATCATGCTCTGTTCAATCATGCCCCGCAAATGGGATAAGTAGAAAAAATTAAGGTGTAATTAAAAATATATATTTTATGTTAATAATCAGATAGACTGATGTTTTTTTGTTTTCCAAATCAAAAGATTGATAAATGTTGATTAGTTTAAAGTAATAATTAAAGTTGACTGATTTATATATGTAATGTTTTATTTGAACATAGCCTTGGCGTTCTCATCTTGCTCCTGCTCCCCCTAAAGGACAAAAATTATTATCGTGAGCGAATCTCGCAAATGTTTCTCCTTTTAATCGATACTTATTTCATTTTAATCGAACACAATAAATAGAGAACAATTTCTTTGGACAAGAAGAAAAAAAACGGTGTTCGCTAGTCGCCAATTAGAATAGTAGTTCTGTCCGAAAACTCGTGAAAAAAAGTCCGCTAACTTTTATACACACTTCGTAAACATTCTCTACTTTTCCTTCATTTTTTTTTTTTACATTTTCAATGGGTCAAGCCAGGGGGGGCGTCAGGTTCGCGGTTAACGCGTTTATGACAAGCGCCCCGACGTCTGTTCGCGGCCAATTACGTGATTACGGATGTAACACCTAAAGGTTGCCGTGAGAGGGGTTGTATTATAAAACGTGTGCTCTCGCACCGGGGTCACGGTAAGACAGCGATGTGGCTCCTCATCGCTTCGCTCAATTCCTCCTTCTCTCTATACTTGCACCTCTTATTTCTCACCAATTTCTTTTCTCTTTTCTATACTGCAACGAAAGCTGCACCGATTCACTGGTGAGCGTGAAAATGAGCGGGGGCGCTTTTATATGAATATATATATATATATATATATATATATATAAATATTTATATACCTATGCCCGTATGTATACACCGCCAAAGTATCGTGTCAGCATTAACGAGACGCGAACGTGGGCGGACGTCGGCGTATGAACAATCCTTCTATTTTCTTCCCCACCTCCCGACGTTTAGATCTTTTGAACCACACGCTTCAAGATTAAAAAAAAAAACGAGGACTATAACGTCATGATAGATCTTTTTATTCGGGGCCCTCGCATTTTTATCATTAATTATTCCACCCTTATTTACGCTTTATCTACAATATACGTATTATAGAAAATAGCATATTATAGAAAAAATTGACTATCATGTTTTCTAGTAGCTCGTACGAATGACTATGATGTTGAGGAGGATGGAGCGTTACCCACAATATAAAATTTAAAAAAATATATATACACTACTGGCGAAAAGTTCCCGGACGAAAATTCAAAAAAGTTCCGGGACGATTTTTCATACCATTTCGCCGATAATTGGCATAAATGAATTTAATAAACGGCAATTTTTAAGGGGAGGAATTCATCTTCATTTCGTTTTTTTTTGAAAATTTTTTACTATTTTTTTTACGACTACCTTTTTCGAAAACGACCATTTTTCGCCTTTTTTTTATTCCTTTTCTGGTGGACCCCGTTTGTAGACAAAAATTTTGTTATGCATTTCTTTGATCGGAATCATAAAGGAGGAAGCTCAAGCTTCAATTTTGTTTTTTTTAAAGCTTCGCACGATTTTTTCTTCTTAAGATATTTAGATTTTTTTGAAAAAAGAGACAATTTGAAAAATAACGTGTATCCGTGAAAACGACAAGGATTCGAGGAAAACCTCAAAATAGTAAAAAGTTGAATCGGTTTTCGTTGAGTTCGCGAGAATTTTTTCAGTTTTTTTTTCGAATTTTTTTTTTTTCACCTGTTTTCGGTAAACATCAGATTAATTAATTACCGTAACTCGAGAACTAAGGGGCTTGTGGTAAAATTTCAAGAGAGGAAAACATTTTATTTTTCTATTTTCAACGCAATAGAATTATTTCAGATTTTTCTTCGACATTTCGCTTCAACAACATTAACATCTCTAATAGGGGAGACCGAGGAGGTTTGTGACAAAGTCGATTTCTCGGAACGTATGATCGTTAGCGAACTAGCAAAGTCCATTCATTGAATTTTAGACGCGCCATTAAATGTAGTACGCGCCGACAGTCCACGTGAAGCGGTTGCCCCTATACGTCCAAAAAATAGCTAAAAGTAAGTTTTTGACAAAAATTTTGATATCCTATTTTTTTATACGTATTACGTTAGCGTTATTGTGATATTTTATGTAATATGCATTGGCTTTTCAAGTTTCATAGCATGATATTGTTTTTTTGGGTTCGCTTTCTGTTTGGCGGTCAGAAGTTATTATTCTGACCGAAGCACGATTTTTTGCACCTAGGAGAATTGTGACAGCTTGTCACGACTCTCCTATTTTGTTTTTTCCTGGCAAGAATGTTTTGTGGTGTGACTTTACATGCTGAATTTTTATTTTATTGTTTCAGAATGACTAACGAATATGTGAGAAACGACTAAACATCGAAAAAGACTAAAAAGAAAAATAACATCGATGACGACGAGGACGAAGATGCAGAAAATAATTGTTTCTGCTTGTGTTGCCTCGAGCCCTTTGCCAATAGCCAATCAAATGAGAAGTGGGTTCAGTGCATCAAATGCAAGAGATGGTCACGTGAAGCTTGCACTGGAGGAGAGTGTCGATATATTTGTCATAATTGCTTGTCGGACTAGATTTCGGACGGAACTTGCTTTTTTACTTGATTTTAATTCGATTGATCTCACACAAATGCCATATTTTACTATTGTTTTAAGATAACTAATACTTCTTATGTTGATAATTGATATTAAATATTAATTAAGTTCGTTATGATGTGCTAAAAGATGATTAAAGGAATCTAGTTAGTGTTAAAATAAATAGGTAGTTATCGTTGGTTATAATTACATACTAAAGGTTGATTATGATAAAAAAATGTGTAATTATTTATGATTAATATAAATGTTTCTTTTATTCACCAACAGCAGCGTTTAAATTAAATTACTTTCCCCATAATCACCAAATACATTGGTGTCAAAACTTATCGAGACCTCAGGCACAACTTACCTCGCTAATAGGAGAAGAACTCTGTTTATTCTCTGTTATTTCGGTCTGTTATTTCGGTTTTTTTCATTTTTCTCAGAAACCTTAATACTTTTTTTTTAACGTTCGTTTCGAATACAGTATAGAACTAGCTATGTCAAGTTATAGAGTTCATAAATGCAGGACTTTTTTGTACTGAGATATGCTAGTTAAAGTAAAAATTTCCACAACCCTCCTCGGTCTCCTCTGCACTCGGGATAAGTATTTGTACGCATTATGGCATTTCATCAAGTTTTCGATCCATGCTATAACAGTCGATTACCTCCTCCAATAAAATGATCTACAATTCGATCGAATTTTTTGCATTTCACTAATAGCGTTTACCATGCAAATTTTGATGATTATTAACAACAACAAAAAAAGCCACGTCGTAGATTGTCCGTGCTTGTAGCAGAATCATTGTCACCGTGGCGTGGAAGTTCAATTTTTTCTTAAAACATGAAGCACCAGATCTTTAATTATTATCTTTTATACTCATAGTTTTTAGTGAATAAACTTAAAAGTAATAGTGTAGGCACAATATTTCAAACGAAATATTAGTATGACTGGACTCGCGATTGGATAAAAATAGGGGTAGCGACCCTTCGCCGTAATTATATACGTCCGGTCGTTAATGGGGCCTCCAACATGCGTTCATTCATCGAAGCTGTCCGAATGAACCCTGTGATCACTTAAGGCAGTAGTCTGCTTTAGGAGCCGAAAAAAAGCGTTTTTTCAACAATTTTTTTGAAAGGGAAGGAAATGATTGCGGTAAACGAAATTTTGAGACGATAGTATATTATATTCAAGCTTTAAAAAACAATTTTTATTATTACAAATTATTGAAATTTGCCAAAGTTGTAACGATTTTTCTGGCGCGCCTGGAGTGTGCACTCGTAAATCGGTGCCGGTGATGGAGGTCGTGCGATGCATCTGAAACAGTGGAACCAAATTTTTTTTTAGTTTTTATAAGTTCCTTTTCTATATGAACTAAAAAAATACCGAAGAAATGACGAAATTCCAAATTTTTTCGAAGTTTGAAAAAAAAATTCACTTTTTTGAAGAAAAAAAATTCACTTTAAGTTGCAAAACAAGTAATTTAAATAGTACTTTTGTCCAACTTTTTTAGTTCAAATAGAAGATAATTCAATACTGAAGCTAGATCACTTTGGTTTTTTTCGATCGGACATATATTGTTTTTACTATCGCCGGCACCGTTTTCCAAAACTTGTGAAAATGAAAACTCGAGAAAACGGGCTGTAAAGTTCTGCCCGAGCATTCGCACCTGCTCGACGCTCGGCCACTAAAACTGATCTAGCGTCGAAAATATGTCGAATTGGCCTCTAAAATTTTGAACACATATTCTTGGATAGTTTTGGAATAGATTTAAGACAAAAACGAAAAATCGATTTTTTGAAGCCTGTAAAGCAGACTACTGCCTTAATATTACATTAGATATCGTGTGTATGTGTATATATTTAAAAGTCTTTTACTAAAATAAAGTCGTTCATCGGTTGGAGATGATTTATTATAAATATTAGATGAAGTAAAAAGTTCTGAGAGTTTTTTCGCTTTATTTCGACGATGAAATTAACATAGTTAGGATTATCCGATTTAGATCAAATATGCGCCGTTTTGTTCGATAACTTTTGTCCATTTTGAAGGCAATTTCATAATTTCGCGATTGAAGAAGTCCTCGCCCCTATTGGTAAAAAATTTGACCAGCTCATTTTCACAAGCCTCTCTTGAGGCCAGTTTTGTACCAATCAAGAAAATTTTGCAAATGTTTGAAAAGGTGATAATCGCTTGGTGCCAGGTCTGGACTATACGGCGGATGCGATAGAACTTCCCATCCAAGCTCTTGGAGCTTGTGGGTCGTCGTTAAAGATGTGTGCGGCCTGGCGTTGGCTTGATGGAACACAGCACCCTTCCTATTGGCCAATTCTGGCCGCTTCTGGTCGATCGTCTGCTTCAATCTGGTCAGTCGTTGACAGTAGAGGTGCGAATTGAGTGTTTGGCCCGATAGGAGCAGCTCATAGTGGATGATTCCTTTTTAATCCCACCAGACACACAGCAAAACCTTCTTGGCCGTTAATTCGGGCTTGGCGATCGTTTGGGCCGGCTTGCCGCGATTGGACCACGATCTTTTTCGGCTGTTGTTCCCGTATGTGACCCATTTTTCATCGCCAGTCACCATCCGCTTCAAAAATGGGTTGATTTCGTTACGTTTCAGCAAAGAATCGCAGGCATCAATTCGGTCTAAAAGGTTCTTTTGCGTCAATTCGTGTGGCACCCATACATCGAGCTTCTTCTTGAGACCAGCCTTATGCAAATGGTTCCAAACGGTTTTTTGGCTAATCTTCAGTTCCTGGGCAATGGAATAAGTGCTCACATGTCGGTCCGACTCGACGATTTCCATGATTTTATCGACATTTTCGACGATTGGCCTACCAGAGCGTACCTCATCTTCGACGTCCATATTACCAGAACGGAATCGTTGGAACCACCGCTTTGCTGTTGCATTTGATATTTTATTGGATCCACAAACAGGACAAATTTTTTTGGCCGCCTGCTCCGCCTTTTCACCTTGGTCGTAGTGGTACTGAAGAATGTATCAAATTTTCTCTTTTTTTACCTCCATTTTGGAACGCTGTAACACACAACTGGCTTCACCAAACACAAAACTGTCAAAGAACTTTTTTTGAAGCGTAATGTCACCTTTAAATCGCCGTTAGTATGACCCGATGCGATGTATACATCGTGAGATATGGCTCACTATAACGGAAAACGCTCAGAATTTTTTACTTCACCCAATATCTTCATCATATTTCCCTAAACAAAATGTTTGAAAAATAATCAAATCCTTCTTTATACGACATAGGAGAAATTTCTTCAGCCTTTACACTTGGGGATAATATACTAGCTGGCCCAAAGTGTGACATCTAAAAGTAAAATCTGGATGCCTCGCTTATATCTATCCGAATTACCCACATATATGTTCTACTTTTTTTTAGTTTGCGAGAAAAAAGTATAACATTGTTTATTCAAAATTTTCCTGTAGCATCGGTTTTGATTTTTTTTCTCCTTCGTCTATGTATAATACTTTCCTCTTAGGAGTTTTTAAAAACAATTGGGAATTATTTAGACTAGTATAAGTATTTGTTTATCATCTGAACTTTGGTGACTGATTCTTTTAAACTTATTTTTTTAACTTGTTCAACATTTAAGGCATTTGCGTTAGTGCTCGGTTGGTCATGTATTCAATACTCAACAGTGCACATCATAATGATAACACAAGTAAAAAAAACGTGAATAAAGGAGATATACAAAAGAGAAAAATTAAAAAATGCTGTTTTCTTGAACAGTAAAAAAGATCGTAGAACGTGGAGGGAGGGTATTCGGATAAGTATTGAAACGTGGTATCATGATTTTCCTTTTGGACGTCAATTTTCGTGGTCCGAAAACTGACGGAAAAAAAATATATACAGGGTGGACCACGCAACGTGTGCACCTCTTTTACGACCAAAATACGCGTTGCACAAGAAAATGTTTTATACAAAAGTTACATGGTTTATAAGGCTACACTATGTGGTGCATTTATTTTTTTTATAGGTGGAGGCGCTTCGAAGATTTGAAAGTCAACTTGATTTTTTCATATGGAATGCTATATTTTTTATAGCGTAATATGATAGAGTATCGAATTCTGAGTAAAAAAGTATAGACCTTTATTAGCCCGAGAGTTAATAGCTAACGAGTAATTTCACTTTATTACTTTAAAATTTTCTTCACGTAATATCAAGTTGGAGATTTAAATCTACTACAAATTTCTGAATGGCAGTGTTTACATCACAGTGTTTATCAATATGAACACATTTACCACACTTTAATACTGGATTACAATCATTGAGAAGATTGTGAATCATGATAAGTGTGTGTGATGTGGTAAATGCCTTATAAACCATGTAACTTTTGTATAAAACATTTTTTTGTGCAACGCATATTTTGGTCGTAAAAGAGGTGCACACGTTGCGTGGTCCACCCTGTATATACACACACAGTAATACCCCGAAGTTACGCGGTAGGTGGGACTGACGAAAATCGTTTACGGCATCAGTCTCTATCTATTGCACATATTTTCAAGAACTTTTTTTTCGTAATACAATTCATGCCCATATTTTAAACTTTTTATACATAAAAATAGAAGTTTTAAAGTAAAAGAAAAAATTTATAATTTTTTTTTCTCAATTTATGTTGGTGATCTCCCTGCCTGATGTTTCCCCTGCTTCCACCTTGTCGACACGAAATCTTAACTTTGGAGCATCTGAAAACAAAAAGTCGAGAATTTTATTATAAAGTGGAGTTGTAGTCATGAGCCCTACGAAAAACTTTCACCCCCGATAAAAAGAAAACAAAACAGTGAACTTTTGAATTTTTCGACTGTTTTTACAACTTAAATTGTTGAAAAATAGGATTAAATATTAATGAATATTTGTACCGTTAGTAGAGGTCGAAGAAATACATGCGTAGAATAAGTCTTGTAAATTTGAGCCTAATCGGTGCAATCGTTTTTCCAAAATCAGCTCGAAAATGTCGAAAAACGTTGTTTTGAGAAAAACGCGTTTAAAGTTTCTCTTGTAAAAATGTACCTAAAACTTAAAAAAAAGCCTCTTACCCTCAATCAGCGATGCCTGGTCCATACATTATTCCTTCAGCTTTTTCAAAAGCTTCACTTTTTTTTGGGTTTTTTTGGTTTCGGATCTGTGTTCTGCGAGCTTTGGGAGGTCGACACGGCGCTTGCGCGCTGAGTGCGCAGAGACGCTTTTATTGTATTACTCTTTTTAGCCTCTTATAGGTCACTCCGACCTGAATAACGTCCCCTACCGTATTTCTACATGTAGTATACGAAACTGATGTTTTTAGAAAATCGAAAATTTCCGATACTAGACTGATACTGATCCCTTAAGTCGTAAAATTTTTAAGTCGTACAGCTTACGGAGGTTCGAGCTTAACCCACAATCCAAGATTGAAAAAAAAAAAATATATATATATATATATATGTTATTGTCCAGAGGATACTGAATCGTTCCGAATTTTTTGAATTTTTTTCACCACAAAACCCCTGAGCAAAAAAATAGTTTACTCTATGTAATTTACGTGCGGTTAGATGGGCAAGACGTTCACGTCATGGGTGATATAATATTTTTGGCTATTCAGCACGAAGATAGACCATTTCTAACAACGGATGAACGTAAACTAAACGTTTGTAATCATTTAGAAAAAAAAACCCACCTTAACCATCGAAAACCATGTATATTCAATATTGAACCATCAAGGTTTGAACAAAGCTTACGAACCGTTTTAATCTTTTCAATCTAATAAAAGATTACGACTCTTTCATAATAATCATCAATAATGTTATACTTTTTCAAGCTGGTAGTTATTCTTTAACACAACCGTTATTCTTTTTCACGTAATAAAAGTATAGGAATGCATAATTTTGCTCTTGAATTACATAGTTTTCAAAAACTTATCATCTACAGAATAAAACCATACCTCGAATGCATTTTTTTAAAAGTTTATTGAAAAAAAAACTCATAAACTGTCATTTAATTCAACTGGACCGCTGCAACCTCCTTAAGGCGTACAGCTTTGCATATAAAAACATATCAATGTTGTTTTATTTCAACCAAGGACTAAAAAAACACCATTTTAGGGGGCGGCAATGTTGCCAAAAAAAAAATCCGTAACCTCGTAAGTCGAGGTATTGCCAGAATTACAGGAACAGCACATTTCTTCCCCTTTTTTAAGTGTTTTTTGGAGCGCTGTATCTCTGTGAAAAATGCTCGTAACGAAATGAAAAAAAAAGTATTTTGAAGCTTCAAGTCTCTAGTTTTGAGATCTTTTGGCAATTTTTTTTTATGAGCTACAGTTATCTTGCAATCATAAGAAATAGCGCGAGACAAAAATGTTCAACATTTTTTTTTTTTTTTTTTCAAGGTTCCACGGCCTCCGGAATTTTTTTTCTGTTGAAGCAATGCATAATTCAGTTAGCTTGTTTGTTCAGCTACAATTTCATTTTTTGTCAGTCTCTCTACGTCAATTCTTTGCTGAGATATCCGACTTTGAATGAAAAAGGATTTTTTTGTCTTTGATCATCGATATCTCAGCAACCAATACTCGCACAGGGATTTAAGGGGCAGTTTTGAAAACTTGAATACATTTCCTACAAGACCCTTTCATTGATTTTTGAGAAACAATTTTTTTCTACCCTTGACATCAATTTGAAAAAAAGTACAAAAAATGACTTTTTCCGGTGTGTCAGTAGATCTACCACTACTTTACAAATATTCATGGAAAGACTAAAGTTGCCAGGTTTTTTTCAGCTTAATGTATCCCGAATAGCCCTGTAAATTTTCGAATTGATACATTGAACCGTTTTTCCGGACCGATTGATCAAAGTTTTACAAAACAATTAACGAAACAAGTGTTCCTAAACATCGTGTCATTATCATCAAAATGAAAAGACGAATTTTTTTCGACTTTCGTCCACAACTTTGTACTAGTTACTTGTTAAATTCAAGAAAGAAAAAAATTCGAAATATTGGAAAAAAAACAAAATTTGAGAGTATCAACTTTAAATTAATTCAATTGAAGATGAGTAAAATTATGGTACACAAAGGTCGAATCGTATCTAATATGAGCCAGTATTGTTTCCTAAAATGTTTTACAGATAAAACAAAAATCGAAAAGATTTTTTTTCTCAAATTTAACGTTTAACTAGTGCAAAGTTGTGAAAAAAAGTCGGAAAAAAATTGTTCTTTCCATTTTGATGATGGTTACACGATGTTTAGGAACGATAAACTTGTTCCTTTAATTGTTTTGTAAAACTTTGGTCCATCGGTCCGCAAAAACGGTTCGATGGATTAATTTGAAAATTTACTGGGCTATCGGTGGTAAGTTAACCTGAAAAAAAACCTGGCAACGTTAGTCTTTGCATGGATATTTGTAAAGTAGTGGTAGATTTACTGAAATACTAGAAAAAGTCATTTTTCTGTACTTTTTTTCAAATTGATGTTAAGGGTAGAAAAAAATAGTTTCTCAAAAATCAATGGAAGGGTTTTGTAGGAAATATATTCAAGTTTTCAAAACTGCCCCTTAATTCCCTGTGCGATTATTGGTTGTTGAGTTATCGATGATCAAAGACAAAAGGATCCTTTTTCATTCAAAGTCAAATATCTCAGCAACAAATTGACGTAGAGAGACTGACAAAAAATGAAATTGTAGCTGAATAAACAAGCTAACTGACGTATGCATTGGTTCAACTGAAAAAAAATTCCCAAGACCGTGAACCCTTGAAAAAAAAACAAAAAAAAATTGAAAATTTTTGTTTTGCGTTTTTTCATCTCGATACGACCATTTTTCACAGAGATACAGCCCTTCAAAAAACACTAAAAAAAAGGGAAGAAATGTTCTGTTCCTTTCTTTGGAGTAGTGTATGTATAACGAAATATAATTACGGAAGGTTGAATTTTCCAAGACATTCCACAACTGCTATTATTTCTTTCATTTATTGCGGAATGTAGGATAAATGGCGCCATGCATTAGTACAAAAGATTTTCCTTCATCAACAAAGACGATAAAGATTTCACCACGATTACATACATTCAACGATCTCTTCAATTATAACATAATTATAATGATTTTCTTCCGTACCGTCCCAGGAATTTGATGCTCCACATTTATTATACATATGTCCACGTATAATGGACAGTAGTATACTGACGAAAAAAAAAACAAAGTATTTCGAGATTCAGTACATCGTTCTATCTTGACTTTGTACGATCATGTGTAGCGCCTAAATTAAGGCGTAGAGTTTCGTTCTTTCTTTTTCTCTCTGTCGAACTTTGAGCTTATATAATAAATGCAACATCCCTTTTTTCGTTTTGTGGGATGTGAAAGATCGAGAAAACTCGTGCGCGAGTGGATTCACGTTATATTTATGAAGAAAAGGCGCCGTAAGAGCCGAAAAAACGGACTGATGGGCGTTGACGGTCGCGAGAAAGGCTTCCTCGAGTCTCTCAAAAGTAGCCCTTACCCTCTATCATTCTATTTCTCTCTCTCTCTCTCTCTCTCTCTCTCTCTCTCTCTCTCTCTCTCTCTCTCTCCCTCTCGCTCTCATACCAAATACATATTATACGCGCGGGGGAGAAATTGAGATGTCCGGCGGTCCTTCACGAAGATCGGAGATGTTGGGCCATTTATACATACACACACACACACACACACACAGACATCTTAGGTGCGATGATTAATGCAGGCCGATGTCCGTGGGTGGCCTTCCAAAAGAGCCGGTAAAGGCTCGGACGCGACTCTCGCTTAAAATCATCACAATCCGAAATTTATAGTCCTTAGCAGCGGGAAACTAAAAACGCGCGGGCTTTCAAGATTTCACGGAAATAAAAGGTGGAAACGAAAAAGCAAGAATGACAGTGAATTTTATGCGTTCACAGGCGTGAGATTGGGGTTTAAAAAAAGTGTGAAGGCTTGCGCGAACTTTGGAAATACTTTTTTTTTTATGAAAAGGACAAGGAAAAGGATTCAACTAAAAATCGACGGGATATGGAATGAGTTGAGTCAAAGGGAACGATTTTTCAGCCGATTCTGTATTGTTGGGAGTTTCAAATCGAGAATAAAGTTTGAACAGAAATTTTTTGATGCAGTAAAAAAATTTTACGCGCTGGAACATTTTTCTCGTTTGCGCAAAAACAAATGGGTTAATGAATGGCAAGATTTGCGAAATCACATTTGGGTTAATGAATGGCAAGGCTTGCGAAAATAAAGTTGGATTGAAACGACGAACAAATTGCCAATTTTGATCATTTTTTTTTGTTTGAAAGGAACTAAACATTTTACATTTTTGAAACTTTAAGTAGAATTTTTAACGTAATTAAACTGTCTAAATAAATATTTTTATTACAAAATATTGCAAAAGGGTGACGTTATGGAGTGGTCTTCCAGAAAGGTTTTGGCGACAGTTGTCTGTTTGCGGGAAATCCAACAACTTCAATATTGATCTGAAAAATGTGAGTCAAGAATTTTTAGTGTTTTAACATCCAAATGCTGAACTTATACCTAAGAAACATTTAAATAGTTGAAAATTTCAAAAAAATAGTCTCTTCAGAATAGAAATTGAAAATTTACACATTTTCGACTTTTTAAAAGTGATTTTTATAAACAAGTAGGTATAGGTTCAAGGTAATATTATTATTGAGTTGAGTGTACAAGTATAGCACGATCGGTCAACTCGTTTTAATTATATTTCCCACAAACTTAAAAAATAAAAACTTGAGAAAAACGTGTTTACAGTTTTGAAATATGAAAACTCAATGATTTCAGACACTTACCGGCTATTTAAGGCCTTAGGCCACTCTAGGATTTTCCAAAAATCGATTTTTTTTTGTTAAAAAAATGTACCATAGTACCTATAAAATTATATTCCAAAAGATTATGGGTGTAAAGAATATCTAAGTACTCGTTTTTCGAATTCTAGCGCAACCCCTCTTGATTCATGTCGTGACTTTTTACTAACGTTAAACGCGTTTATCTCAAAACTACCTTTTCCAAGTCGGCCGGACTCATAACTCAAACAAATTTCAACCGATTCACTTGGAATTTAAATTGTATATTTAGAATTATATTTTCTGAGGCACTACGTAGGATTTCTTTATTATATTGCATAGTTCCTTTTTTACAAACAATTTTCTGACGATTTTCTCATGGCATTTTATACTTTTTGTTTTAGAAATGCGCCATTTTGACAAAAAACAATATATCAAAAAAAAATCCTACGTGCTTCTACAGCTATTCTTATATATAATCGAAAAAACTTTAGTGTCTCATTATAACTCAAAAATTATAGGAGCTGTTAATCCGGCCGTTGACCTTCCAGAAATAAAGGCATCATCGGAAAAATGCTGCACAGTCGCCATTTTGACATATATCGCTGTGAAAAAAATAATTTTGTATAGTCAATTACGTGTATAATAAAACCCCTATTTTTTAATTCCTATTTATTTTATCGTTTCGCTGAAAAAAATTACAAAATACGCTCTTTTTTTAGCCTCTAGAGTGGCCTAAGGCCTTAATCACTTTATCACCGTATTCTTGGGATGTTCAACTAACATTTTACGTAAAAAAATCGATTTTTTAATGCCGCTAAACGTATTTCTCCCTTAACAAATGGCAAGAAATATGTTTTTTTCATTCAGTTATTCTTGTGATTTTTTGTGGTGATAAGGAACAATAAAGCACAAGGAATAACGAAAATAAATTTGGGCTAACGAATGACAAGCTTTGCGAAAATAAAGATGGGTTAACAAATGGCAAAGAATATTTTTTTTATTCAATTTTTCACTGTGAGTTTTTGTCGTGATAAGGAATAATAAGGAATAACGAAAATAAGTTTGGGTTAACGAATGGCAAGATTCATGAAAATAAAATTGGGCTAACGTATAGCAAGGAATTTTTTTTTTCATTTAGTTTTTCTTTCTGAATTTTTGTGGTGATAAGGAGTAATAAGGAATAAGGAATAACGAAAATAAGTTTGGGTTAACGAATGGCAAGTTTCATGAAAATAAAATTGGGTTAAGGGGATATCTCTCTCTGGAAGCCCAATTTGAAGGGTCAGAATAATGAATTTTTTTCTAGTAACACATTGGTTGGAATAAATTGATTTTTTCCCAGCATGTTGTACACATGTTTGTGGTTACAATGTAATTTTTTCGGAAGCAAATCTTTCAAAGTCGTCGTGGTGCTGCAGTTGGCGTTGCAGTCCTCCAGCAGCAAGGCCCGAAACAGCGGAATCTCTACCAGGCTCAAATGTAATCTGAAACGAAAACAACAATTTTTTTCTTCAAATATATCCAACTGGCTATGGGTTCACCATTCACTTTTCGAAATTTCGAAAAATACGAAAAATGACAGCTTCTCCAAAGAAAACCTCATTTTTCTCTTGAAAAACAGCATACTGAAGTCATTGTTATTAACAAATGTTTCATCGAATTAAAAAATGCGATCGTGAACCGAAAATGACTACTGTTTGAACGCTAACTGTGCAAATTCAAGTCAATAGTGTGAAAGTTACTCAATATATCAATCTCGTCGTGTCAAGATATGTAGTTTCGTGATAATCTCGTTCAAAGTTTTGATACATATTTTACACGATCTTGTGAAATATTGTCGTCTTACCGCTAGTCAGCGATTCCGGCACCATATAAGTGTCCTTCCTCATCATCTAGATCGTGTTGCACACCTAATCTATGCAATCTGTGGGCAGTTCGGGCCTCTTTTGAGTGTTCTTGTGTTTTGATGTTATTTGATGTTTGAGTGTAAAATAGGTGTAACTTCGTCAATTTTTAGAATTTCCGGGTCCGGTTGGTCTTAAAATATTCTTGAAAGTTCACACTATAACAATATGCAAAAGAAAATGATTTGTTGAAGTTTCCAGAGAAGAATACCCCCTCAACGCATGGCAAGGAGTTTCTTATTCATTCATTTTTCGTTCTGAATTTTTGTGGTGATAATGAATAATAAGTAATAACGCAAATACCTTTGGGTGAACGAATGATAAAGTTCGGGAAAGTGAAATTGGGGTAACAAATGGCACGGTTCGTGATAATGAATTTGGGTTAACGAATAATATGGAATATGTTTATTGTATTTAATTTTTCATTGTGAATTTTCGTGGCGATCTGGGTTAACAAAGCAATTTCTTTGCATTGCTCGGCCAAAAGGTTTCGCTCACGGCTCGAGGATCGTCATCAACGACGAGAATTATCCACGGAGGCTCGCGTGAAGCGCGCGCAACGTACGCGAGCTTTTAAACGCATTAAAGTGTTCGTTGATTTGTAGCCAGTGAATATTAAAGCGAAGGAGAACTGCAACGTACGTAATAATGAGCGTAACGCCTCTTCCTCAATATCTGTCTCTCGAATACCACCTTCCTGACGTCCCGTCTTGTTTTCCATGGCTGTCTCACGCGCGCGCTTCTCGCATTCTTCTTCTCTTCTTATTTTCTCGCATCTCTGCCATCGTCAGGTGAGCAACTTTTGCCAAATGTGTGCAAAAATTCCGTACGCTTGAAAAAAAAAAAAAAATACGTTCGCGTTGCCAAGTTACGAGTATGTGTTAGCGCGGTAAAATATGATTTTTTTTCCAGTGTGTGCATTTAAAAAATTAAAAATAAGTTGAAACTGTAAAATAATAATTGCTTTCTCAGCAACGGTAATAAAATAGCTTTTTCGACATTTGAAAACTTTTGAATGGGAAATCTTCCGAATCGGAAGTATTTGGAATCGGTTAACTTTTGAATTAAACAACTTGAAGGTTCAACAAATTTTGGATCTTTAAATATCGTAATCTGAAATGTTTAATAAACTTTGATTATTTGAAATTTTTAAACACTGAATCGTGAGCAATAATTCCTCAACAAAAAATGTAAACTGATGCTAACGAGGCCCTCAATAACCGAGCGGAAAGTACAACTCATCACCGTCTAGCCCTGAGCTAGTAAAATTATCTTTTGAATCGCCACTAACTAGCCGTTTTAGCGAGTAACTGTCCAGCCTTGCAACGCTTTCGTCGTCTAGGGACTGGATACAGAAAATTAGGCGGTGACTAGATAAAAAAACATATGCCGCAGCTGTATAATATTTCTTCTCCAGATAATGTGCAAAAATTATTTTTCACATTATTTATATCGCGGCGAAATTTTACGATTTTCTTCCTCAAATGCCAATGTTGGTTACAATATTTGCACTGCAAATATATTAATTGATTAATTTGAAATTATATCAGAAAAAACGCTTACGTGTGAGGTGGTGTCGATTCCGGTACTTCTGGGTGATAAATCCACGATGTTGTCCAATGAGCCAGTTCTTTAAGGGGTTACGTGGGTTTCGAAGCCAAAAAGGCATATTGTCTCTATTTTTTAAAAATATAATATATAAATTATTTTATTCAAAATGTTAAGCACAAAAAGAGTAACATTTCAACAATATTTTTAAAAAATTCAACAAAAAATTTGGGAAATTCAGCCGGTGGGACCTGGTTTCCGGAGATCCCGCAAAAAAAAATGTTGTGGTGGTCAGGATAACTCGTGATAGCTTTATCTGAATTAAAAATACCAATTTTTTTCTGTTAGTAGATAAGTATAGCTCGTGATTGAAGGAAGGATTTTAAAAAAAATTGAAATTTGAATTTTTGGCAGAGTTGTATGCAAAATAGTTCAATTTTTGGTACAATTTATACTACCGTTAGCCTTGGACAATTAGTTGTAATCGAAAAAAAACCTTCATTCAATCACTAGTCAATACTATTTTGAAGAAGTGTGCAAAATTTCAATAAGATCGGTGCATTAGTTTTTGAGAAATCGTGTCCACCGACTTCAAAAATAGTGTTTTGAGAAAAATGCGTATACCTGCGTCGCTCCCGGCCGGTCTTTTCCAACGGGGGGAATTCCCAAAGGCTCTCTCTCTCTCTCTCCTAGATTTTACTCCCATTGATTTAAAACTTTAGGAGAATATTCTAGACATATTGTACTATTAGATAATAAAATTTAAAAAAAATGGATTTTTTGAAATTTTCAAACCCACGGAACCCCTTAATGGATTCATTTTGGATCGTCTACACATTCAAAAAGTTGCGTTATTATAAAATGGGTGTATTAGAGAATTTAAATAACATTATCGAATTGATTACTTTTTTTTGCATTGAGAGCTATATTCGCATAGAATTAAATAACCTCAAATTGTATTTATCCAAACATTTATTCTGGCTAGTGACGAATTAATGTGTACGATATGTTACAGCAAACAATGTTATCCATTTTATAAACTGCTAATGAATCCTCATTCGTCAATCGGCGATCGTGATTAGTTTATATAATGTTTATATTCATAAACATTATATAAACTAATCACAATCGACTGAGTAGTGGCTAATCAAAGAGCACATAGCCAGAGTTGGCTAGTGTTGGCTACGTCATCACGAGATACCCACTTGAGGATTTTTTTCTTTATTCGCAACGCCATCTATAACTCAAATTGCTTAGCCAGCTATGAGCCAATCGTTCGATGGAACTACATGCGGTCACATAACCTCACTTTGTCATATGTGACGATCATTGGCTAGCCAAGTACGACTTAGTCATTAGGTGGCATTTTGATCGTAAGGCAGCAACATCTGTAATCAATTTCGGCTAGGCAGTGACTAGCCAAGGGGTGCATAGCTGCAGTTAGCTAGTGTTGACTCGGTCATAGCGAGATACCCACTTGAGAGTTTTGTTCATTTGCAACGCCATCTGAAACTCAAATTGGCTAGCCAGCCATAAGTAATCCGCTAGATAATAGCGTGTAGTAAGGCTTGTAGTATTGGCGTGTAGTATTGGCTAGCCACCCATAAGCAATCCGCTAGATAATAGTACGTGTAGTCACATTACCTGTCTTTGTTATTCATAACCATGTTTGGCTCGTCCATTACGTCCTAGTAACTAGGTGGCATTTTTATTATAACGCAGCGACATCTATAGTGAAAATCGATTGGGCAGTGAATAGACAAGGGCTGGATAACAAAATATTTAGAATGATACTAGCTCATAGCGAGGCAGCCATTAGTCAGCTCGTATGAGCTCAATTGAGCGAGCCAGTTACTAGCACGTAACTCAGACAGGCTAGCACAATTTCTACTCGGGTAACACTGCACAAAATATATTTATAATCAAATTTTATAAACGATTTCATGATGACGTACAGGTTTCCATATACAGAAGAAAAGGTTCGACTAGAGTACACCGACGAGTGAATGGACGGGGATCAATGGATGGACGAAGTAGTGTTTGTTCGATTTTGAATCGATCTTCAGGACAATTGATTTCCTCGATGAAAAACATCGACTGTTTGTATCGATTCACGGGCGTTTGATTTTTTTGAAAATCGAGTTTCCTAGGCCCGGATCGATTCTTCGTCTGGATGGAAAATAATCTTTGTCTATTGTAGCAACGTCTTTATCATCGAACGATTATTTTCCAAGGCAGGTAACATATTGGATCGAAAGCCAGATTGGGCTTTCTCCAACGCACCAGAAAAAAGGAAGTTCCGACCAAGCTAACAAATATTTAACAAAAAATAACGACGTTAAAAATCGTCTAATTTATACGGCACTTTATGAAGATGACATGCTGGCCATGTTTCTATTTAATAATTTTCTTACTAAATAACGTTAGATGTCTGATATAAAATGCGCTAAGCATGTGAAAAATTCTGAAGAAAATGCAACAATGTCTAAATCTATAAAATTTATGTAAAATGTTTTATTCCAATTCATCGTTGGGTATAATAATTGATTTTCACTTATTTTTATTAAGCGCCACTGTAATATAAACATGATTCAAAAGGGCTTTGGCTTATACGCCCAAAAAATACGGCCGTCCGCGAAAGGAATACCTTAAAGGGTTGAAGATGTACACCTTTCTTTGGTGAAAATGTATGCAGTTTAGTTAATCCGCGTCTACGTTTGAACTTTTTTTGATACCATATGATACAAAACAATCGGTTCTTGCAAAATCGATCTTTTACGTGTCGACTTTTTGCAGAATCGATTCTCACATCGACATCCGATTTAGAATCGATCCCGAAATCGATTTTTTCAGATAATCAAACATCCCCGGACGAAAGCTGATTTATATTTAAAACAAGTAAAGAATATGAATTGTCGATAAAAACTCGAATCACTATAATTTTGCAAAAAAAAAAAAAAATTACAGGCGTCGTTAAAACCAATTTCTTAGTTTAATATCGAATTTTCACGTCACACGACATTTTTCTAGTTTGGGGTACTTCCACGACGCGGAACTTAGTTACGAAACGGCTGTCCACAGTAGATGTTATAAAGGCGGAATCAAAAGTTTTTATGAGTTTTAAGGGTAAGTATTATTTTTATTATTTAAGGCATCAGTCTCCATCTATTGCAGAAATTTTCAAGAATTTTTTTTTCATTATAAAATTTATCTCCATATTTTAATCTTTTTATACATAAAAATAGAAGTTTCAAAGTACAAGAAAAAATGTTTTAACTTGGTTTTTTTATTTATCATGGTGATCTGACTGCTTGAAGTTACCCCTGCTTTCAACTTGTCGTCATGAATTCTTAAGGGCGGGGTAAGGTTAATTCGGTGAAAAAAAGCATATTTTCAAGAATTTTTTTAGACGATACAGGTAATGCTGGTTTATTTAATTAATTTCCATATAATAATACAACATCTGAACTATATTTTCCTAAATTTTCATTACAAAATATTGATAAATAAGCCGTTGGCAGCAAATCTCCGCAGGCGCCTCGAAAAAAAGTTGTTTTGCGGTGTACGCTATAAATCGTTACTAGATCATCTGAAACCAAAAATCGAAATGCGTTTATTAGGTGAGATGTTTCTCGAGGTAACGCTGCCGAGTTTTTTTTAAATCGATTTTTTCATTTTCGGTAGCACTTGGAACTCAAAAACGCGATGTTCGCTAAAAAAAATTGGCAAATTTATTATTGTAAGATAAAAAATAATTATAAAAAAAAACCCGTTTCAAAGTTTGTTTTGATAATATTGGGTGAAGTAAAAAGTTCTGAGCGTTTTCCGCTAGATGTCTTTAGTGAGCCATATCTCACCATGCATACATCGCATCGGGTCATACTATACGGCGATTTAAAGGTGACATTACGCTTCAAAAAAAGTTCTTTGACAGTTTTGTGTTTGGTGAAACCAGTTGTGTGTTACAGCGTTCCAAAATGGAGGTAAAAAAAGAGAAAATTCGATACATTCTTCAGTACCACTACGACCAAGGTGAAAAGGCGGAGCAGGCGGCCAAAAAAATTTGTGCTGTTTATGGATTGAATACAGTATCGAATGCAATAGCAAAGCGGTGGTTCCAACGATTCCGTTCTGGTAATATGGACGTCGAAGATGAGGCACGCTCTGGTAGGCCAATCGTCGTAAATGTCGATAAAATCATGGAAATCGTCGGGTCGGACCGGCATGTGAGCACTTATTCCATTGCCCAGGAACTGAAGATTAGCCAGAAAACCATTTGGAACCATTTGCATACGGCTGGTCTCCGGAAGAAGCTCGATGCATGGGTGCCGCACGAATTGACGCAAAAGAACCTTTTGGACCGAATTGATGCCTGCGATTCTTTGCCAAAACGTAACGAAATCAACCCATTTTTGAAGCGGATGGTGGCTGGCGATGAAAAATGGGTTACATACGAGAACAACAACCGAAAAAATCGTGGTCCAATTGCGGTGAGCCGGCCCAAACGACCGCCAAGCCCGGATTAACGGCCAAGAAGGTTTTGCTGTGTGTTTGGTGGAAGTGGAATCATCCACTATGAGCTTCTGCCATCGGGCCAAACACTCAATTCGGACCTCTACTGTCAGCAACTGACCAGATTGAAGCAGGCGATCGACCAGAAGCGGCCAGAATTGGCCAATAGGAAGGGTGTTGTTTTCCACCAAGACAACGCCAGGCCGCAGACATCTTTAACGACGCGCCAGAAGCTCCGAGAGCTTGGATGGGAGGTTCTATCGCACCCGCCGTATAGTCCAGACCTGGTATCAAGCGGTTATCACCTTTGCAAGCATTTGCAAAATTTTCTTGATGGTACAAAACTGGCCTCAATAGAGGCTTGTAAAAATGAGCTGATCAAGTTTTTTACCAATCCGGACGAGGACTTCTTCAATCGCGGAATTATGAAATTGCCTTTAAAATGGATAAAAGTTATCGAACAAAACGGCGCATATTTGATTTAAATTGGATAATCCTAACTATGTTAATTTCATCGTCGAAATAAAGCGAAAAAACGCTCAGAACTTTTTACTTCATGTAATATTTTCATTTTACAGTCCATCGGAATCCGAAAGTATCGTTATTTGTCAATTTACTGGTATGCTTAGTCACGCACTGACTGCAACGCAGGTATCCAGTACCGATTGCATCCTCTTTTTTAGTGGAAAGAAGCGGGGACGAGTCGAGTACACATTTTTGTTTTTTTTTTTTCGACGATTCCTTTTTTTGTAAGTAAAGTTATACACATTAGGCGATAGGTCTGGGTATTTGGGGAAGGTTCGCGGTCCAGATGGGACAGGAAGCCGTATAACACGTAGAATCCAGGCGCGCGCGCCTCTCCCGATAAAGGCTCTTTTTTTAAGGCCCTTGGGCACCTGCCGGATCGCGCGCACAGATGCTCAACGTTCGATGTGTATTCGCTCCCCCGATGCTGCACGAAGACGCTCGATTATACAAATGACTTACCAACCGAAAAAAAGGAAAAAAAAAAACAGAATTGACACCCGCGTGATAGACAGTAGAGTCTATTGCCCGCCGCATCTACAGGTTCCATGTATACTCGTCTTCTGGTCTTCCGTGTATACACGTTTCGTAAAACTCCTACAGGAAAAATAACTACTATTTTCGAAAATCGTTGCATCTTCAATTTTTTTAGATATCAGCATTCGATTGCGCAGCTCCTGTTACGAAACTTGAAATGGTCGTTCTTCGACTTTGCGGGAGTCTAGAGTCCGAAAAAAGGGTGCATTTTGACAATTTTTCTATGTATACCCAGTTGATAGAATGGAAATTACGTCCAGTGGCTTTAGATCTACATATATTCAAGTGCACTGAGAGAAATGTAGGGTAAAGCCAGCAAAGAGTACGCACTTTATAAAATTTTATTTTTAGAAAAATCAATTTTGATAATACACTTTCTACTTCTTATTTAACCCTTCGACTGCACCCTTTCGCCATAAACCTCTAAATGCATATGGGGTCAATCTGACCCCAGACGTTTTTCAGATCGTTGTATTTCAGTAAATATGCATTTTTATATTTATTTTGTAGAGGCGTTTTTTATCGTCAATGATCCTTATTTTATGGCGGAAAATTTATTTAAAAAAAAAAAAAAATCAAGTGCCCCAAACATTCGTTCAAAGTTGGAGATGCGTTGAAAAATACTTACTTGCACGAAAAATATTATGTTTTTTTTTTCAAAATATTTTTAAAAAACCCTAGACGTTTTTAAAGAGGAAGGTTTGTAGATACGAAAAAAAACAGTGTCGACCATCTTTCCAAAAAGTATGTTTATTCGAAGATTTCAATTGGAGCATTTGCAGGATAGTGAAAAATGGAAAGAATCGACTCCTTGGCAGATTAATTGTTGAAAATGTAGATTTTCGGCCTTTTTTTTACTTCAATTGCTTATAATAATAAGAATTTGAAGTAAAAAAAAGTTCATATTTCCCGGAATCGACGGTATATAGAGATAGGGATTTGTTAAGAACGCCACACATAGGGAATCCTCATTGGGATCCAATTGGATTCTGAATTGTTCCTCGATGAACGACGTTTAAGAATTCTCAACACGATCGAAACGAGAATATGTGAAAAGTCACGAGAAGAAACTCGGCGGATTGAAACATAACTTGCACGCTTTGTGAGGGTGTACGTGTGTGCTGATATTATGTCAAATTGCAGTAAAATAAATAACAAACGATAACAAACATGGATTTTCAGTTACGCAATTCCAATCGTTTTATAAGGTGTACTTTATTTAAGCGATTTATACTTTTTTGAGATTCACTCATTTAGTATATATTGGGTGAAGTAAAAAGTTCTGAGCGTTTTCCGCTAGATAACTTTAGTGAGCCATATCTCACGATGCATACATCGCTTCGGGCCATATTATACGGCGATTTAAAGGTGACATTACGCTTCAAAAAAAGTTCTTTGACAGTTTTGTGTTTGGTGAAGCCAGTTGTGTGTTACAGCGTTCCCAAATGGAGCTAAAAAAAGAGAAAATTCGATACATTCTTCAGTACCAATATGACCAAGGTGTAAAGGGGGAGCAGGCGGCCAAAAAAATTTGTGCTGTTTATGGAGCCAATAGAGTATCGAATGCAACAGTAAAACGGTGGTTCCAACGATTCTGTTCTGGTAATATGGACGTCGAAGATGAGGCACGCTCTGGTAGGCCAATCGTCGGAAATGTCGATAAAACCACGGAAATCGTCGAGTCGGACCGGCATGTGAGCACTTATTCCATTGCCCAGGAACTGAAGATTAGCCAGAAAACCGTTTGGAACCATTTGCATAAGGCTGGTCTCAAGAAGAATCTCAATGTATGGGTGCCACACGAATTGACGCAAAAGAACCTTTTGGACCGAATTGATGCCTGCGATTCTTTGCTGAAACGTAACGAAATCGACCCATTTTTGAAGCGAATGGTGACTGGCGATGAAAAATGGGCCACATACGAGAACAACAGCCGAAAAAGATCGTGGTCCAATCGCGTCGAGCCGGCCCAAATGATCGCCAAGCCCAGATTAACGGCCAAGAAGGTTTTGCTGTGTGTTTGGTGGGATTGGAAGGGAATCATCCACTATGAGCTGCTCCCATCGGGCCAAACACTCGATTCGGACCTCGACTATCAACAACTGACCAGATTGAAGCAGGCGATCGACCAGAACCGGCCACAATTGGCCAATAGGAAGGGTGTTGTGTTCCATCAAGACAACGCCAGGCCGCACACATCCTTAACGACACGCCAGAAGCTCCGAGAGCTTGGATGGGAGGTTCTATCGCACCCGCCGTATAGTCCAGACCTGGCACCACGCGATTATCACATTTTCAAGCATTTGCAAAATTTTCTTGATGGTACAAAACTGGCCTCAAGAGAGGCTTGTGAAAATGAGCCGGTCAAGTTTTTTGCCAATAGGGACGAGGACTTCTTCAATTGCGGAATTATGAAATTGCCTTCAAAATGGACAAAAGTTATCGAACAAAACGGCGCATATTTGATCTAAATCGGATAATCCTAACTATGGTAATTTCATCGTCGCAATAAAGCGAAAAACGCTCAGAACTTTTTACTTCATCTAATATCTATATAAATATTTTCTTTGGAAATTTCAACGTACAGAATGCGATGGGATCCATCAAGAATCGTATCGGATTCTCTTCGACAATATGGTTATCCTCTACGATTCAAATTCGATTCGTACATTGGATTCGACTGGGGAATCTCCATTAGAACCCAATGTACGAGTGACACGTTTTAGTATTCGCATTAGCGTTGCCAGGAAGCGTGGGCAAAGCCCCCTCGTGAAAACCCGGTGCCCCTCCCCCCCGGAAAAAAAATCAATCCAAAAAAATTAAAGTCAAATGATCAATTACTTTTATTTAAGTTCCATACAAGCAAGCATAAAAAATGAAAAATTTGCTTCGTCGTAATTTCTTAATTTTTATAGAACGTAAATATTTCATTGCGTAAATTAAATAGATATTCAAATTTCGCAATTAAGGAGCTACGTGGGTTTGAAGATTTCAAAACATCCATTTTTTTATTTTTATTATCTAATAGTACAATATGTCTAGAATATTCTCCCAAAGTTTTAAGTCAATCGGAGTAAAAGTCTAGAAGAGAGAGAGCCTTGGGAAGTCTCCCCGTTAGGAAAGACCAGCCGGGAGCAACGCAGGTATACGCATTTTTCTCAAAACACTATTTTTGAAGTCGGTGGACACGATTTCTCAAAAACTAATGCACCGATTTTATTGAAATTTTACACACTTCTTCAAAATAGCATTGACTAGTGATTGAACGAAGGTTTTTTTTCGATTACAACTAATTCTACAAGGCTATACGTAGTGTAAATTGTACCAAAAAATGAACTATTTTCCATACAAGTCTGCCAAAATTTCGAATTGCAATTTTTTTTAAAATCCTTCGTTCAATCATGAGCTATACTTATCTACTAACAGAAAAAAAATTGGTTTTTTAATTTGAATTAAAGCTATCATGAGTTATCCTGACCACCACGAGGACATTTTTTTTTTAGGGGTCTCCGGAAACCAGGTCCCACCGGCTGAATTTCCCAAATTTTTGGATGAAATTTTTTTAAAATATTGTTGAAATGTTGCTCTTTTATGTGCTTAATATTTTGAATAAAATAATTTATATATTATGTTTAAAAAAAATAGAGAAAATATGCTATTTTGGCTCCGAAAGCCACGTAACCCCTTAATTCAACTGTGGTCAAAAATACAATAATTTGCCGGGCGATTTGTCGGGACAACCAGAAGAATACTGAAAAATCTACATTTACTACCAAGTAGTAGATAATATCATTGTAAATCTCAAACACCGATTTGAGAATGTACCGTTAGTTCATACAGTTGATGCACTTTCAAAATACGATATGAGGAACGGAGAGGATTCCATGAATGATTTATGAAAAATCTTAATAATTGATGGGTCAGCCTTACAAGCAGAAGCGATGGTCATGAAAAACAAACTTCAATTTAAAAATGATGAAATAAATGCTGAATATTTAAGAAAGCATATTAAAAAGGAGTCTTGCCCTAACTCATATAAACTTTTCCAAGCAGCAATAGTACTGCCAGTGTGCGGCGCCGGCGATGAGAGAAGTTTTTCTGCCCTGAGGCCGATAAAAATGTGGCTTAGAATCACAATGCTTTAGAAACAATTCTCTCATTTGTCACTGTTGGCTTAGAATCACAATGCTTCAGGAACAATTCTCTCATTTGTCTCATTTGTCACTGTGACTCATTTGTCAACATAGAGAACATTATTGTAAAAAAGCCAACTGAAAAAGTGTTGGGCTAATTTGATAAAAAATAAAATAAAAACTATAAAATTTTACAAAAACTATATTTTTATATAAAACTTATAAAAAGAAAGGAAAATTGAAAAATAGAAAAAAAATAAAAGACACATAATTGAGTACTTACTGGAAATCAAGTTCAAAGACTGGTCACTGGATTAACGAATAAGGAAAATCGGTTGATTCTTTTTTAAGATATTCCTATAGTTTGATATTAATGTTAACACGAACGTGTTATTATAGTAAATTTCATATTTCATGTGTGTTACGTGATTATCGACTATTATTTTAATATTATTAATAAAAAAAACAAGACGATTGTAATCGAAACCAGTATCTGTCAGGTTGGCCCCCTCCACGCCAGAAAAAAGTGCTGGCTACGCCAATGAGTATTGGGATCCAATGCGATGACCCATTAGAGCGCTATCAGGACGTAGAAACAATTAAGGGAATCCAAATAGATCCCTACGACAATATCTCCGCGGGAAGCGCCTTTTGTCTGATAGCATCCTGCGGCCGGCAAGAGTTCCTCCAATTTTTTACCTGAAACGGAAGTTCAAAATGTTTTGCATTTTAGATGCGATTTGCCTTCGAAGTACGTAGGGAAACCGAAAAACATCGATTTTCGATGAAATGGTGCATGCTTGGTAACAAAAAAAAATTGTTTTCAGCAAAAAAGAAATCGCAGCAAATAGTTTTTTTCGGAAAAAATTTTCATCATATCAAAAATTCCCAACGTACTCCAATTCAAAATGTTGTTATAAGGTTGCAAAAAAAATGTCAAGTAAATCGGTGAAGAATTGGCGATGTAGGGTCAGGTGGTATAGGAGCACGCGGACGATAAGAGTACGCAGTTACACTACGGACGAAACGGTTTGCTAATGGAAACTAACTTTTGTTGTGTTTAGACCGCCTAACAGGGTAAGTGTTTGTGACCAAAAAAAAAATCTAAAATGGAATAAAACGGAGTGGCCAGGTAAGTTTGAAGTTTTGGTTGCAATTTCTTATTTATTTTTGACATTTTCAAAGCATTACACGTACGAAACACAATTTATATTCTCCAAAAACAACTATTAATTTCGTATGC